>SJYO01004576.1:1376982-1499525 GCA_006410555.1 Capra ibex | reverse complement strand
CCCCGCCCAGGACACTGTGCCTCGCCCCACCCCGCCCCGCCCCGCCCCGGACCCGGACCCGGACCCGGACGAGTCGCCTCCAGTCCGCAGTCGAAAAGCCTCGTGAAGGGAAGATCGGTCGGGCGGAGGGGAATTAGGGGTGGTGGCTCGAGTGCGGGTGGACGAGAAGAGACGAGAGGAAAGGTCATCAAATGTTACTGCCAGATCACAGACTACGAGTGCGCTGCGCCGAAGTAAAGCAAACCTAGGAACTTGCACCTCGGGGCGTGGGGGTAAAATAAGGGAGAGACGGTTAGTCCTTTCGGAGGGATGTATTTTGACGGGGTGACGATGGAACCAGGGGGTAGGGTCCTAGAACCAAACATCAATAAAGAAATAAAGTGGGTCGTGAATAGACTGTGTTCTTTATAGAAAATAAATTTATTTCCCTTTTTTACGAACATTTGTACAAAGAATACGGTTTGTAGATTTTAACCTAATAAAGACGGACTTTAACCTAACAACTCTCGTCGCGTTAGCCTGTCTTTCGCGACTGCCTCCTCGCACTCGTCCTTCTACCTCCACCCTACACGAATCAGTACCTTCCG
The DNA here is from genome assembly GCA_006410555.1 of Capra ibex. Classification (NCBI taxonomy): domain Eukaryota; kingdom Metazoa; phylum Chordata; class Mammalia; order Artiodactyla; family Bovidae; genus Capra; species Capra ibex. The sequence continues at coordinate 1,498,938 of SJYO01004576.1, read as the reverse complement.
GACGAGGGTGGACGGAGGACGTTTCGGGTATTTTATACGACTTTGGTTCGCTTTATTATCACAAGGACACACGCTTGTCTGATGTTTTTATTCTTACTTTTTTACGTAATCGTTGGCACACACACACACAATCAGTGAGTTAGTACGGACTGAGGAACGTTGGGGTACCTGACACCGGGTGGGTAGAGGAGACAGGTGCCCTATGAAGTCCGTTCTTATGACGTCACCCAACGGTAAAGGAAGAGGTTGATCGTTACTGTCATTTATCATTTAATCTATGTATATATAAATATCTTCATATGTAATTTTTAATGCAATTTTTATTTTAAAGTTTTACAGTTTGTACCTACTAAATAAGTTATATAAAACAACACACTTAGTTGACGATTGGTACTTTTATACTCATGTATAATAGTCACACTCTTTTTGTGAGTCTATATGATTCTTCTGACAAATTTCGATATGTTACACTACATGAAAAAGGAGGAAAGTATTACGAATCTTCCTATGTTTGGTCTGTAATCGTCACTGATACCACCCCCCTAAGGAATGAGAGACGAAAACATATTTAAAAGTTGTAATTTGTACATAGAGGAAACATTTATTTTTATCAAAATTTACTCATTCTGGTTTGACGAGTCCGATACTCAAATATCATCCTCTGTGATTATATGTCCTTGGTGACACTGCAACGTGGGTCTTAGGACAGGTCAAAACGGCAGTGAGTGCCGCGACCAGATCACGTCCTACAAACGCACCAAAACGAAACAAACCTAGGAACTCGTTTTCCCTGTCTTTAGCACTCTAAGGTCTTTGAGTTCTGGTGTCGTCTCGGTAGACGTCGGTTCTGGATTGGTCGTAGTTTATTCGAGTAATTCCGAGAGTCAATTATTAAAATTTTTTCGTCAGGAGTAACAATTCTCCTTTTGGTTTATTTGTTCGTCCTGGGGTCCGACATGCGTGTCGCACAAAAGATAAAACCCCCACCCTGTCCCATCAAGGCGCACACACCCACGTGCAGACAGATGTGACTGTGGTGTGTCGGAGGGACCGAGTATTTCGGCCCGAGGGCCCCAGGGTGGTTCAGGTGTACCACGGGACGAGGTTCGGGTGGGTATTCTCACAGCCTACTCTGAAGTGGAGCGGGAGGAGTCCCGAGAGGTGACCCAGTCCTGTCGAGGAGTGAGACCCTCCTGGGGACGTCTGTTCAAAATAGTAGGTAGGTGCATCCGTTCTAAGTTCTCGGGTGACGGGTCCGACGGGCGTCTCACCGGGATCTATCTCCAGATCCCGTCCCAGTAGGACGGGGCGTTCCTAGGCCCTGGGGACGAGGGCTCCACAGTCCCGAACCCCCTTCAGGGAAGATATGGTTGGCCCTCGGACGAGTCTACAGGAGTAGCCCGTGTCGCCCCGGCGGCAGTGAGACGGAGTAAGGACTCCCTCCTCCTCGACTGGGAGTCTCCCTCCCAGACAGAGGTTGGGGTCCCGACGCCGTCTGTTCACACGACGAGATCTCCCGTTTCGACCTTCCTGAACCGAGGAGGACCTTCGGTGTGTCCTGTCCTCACAGGGACCCGTGTGCTCTCGCAAGACGTTCTCACTTTTGTTAAGACAATAATTTTTGTTATTGTCGTCGAAGGAGAAGACTCTTTACCCTTAACGTATCTAGAAGGGGTACAGCGACTTCCGAGGTTCCGGCGGCACCTTTTGAATGACTACAAACCCGTCTCGTGAACACGATTTTTGTGGTTCAGCACCAGTATTATTCTATCTTTTACGGTCGTTTATATAAGTCGGTAAGTAAGTCGTTTCGACACTTCCACGTGGACCGTAGACCTTGGTCTTAGAAGACCGAGTAAGTATGAACAGAGTCCTGTGTGAGAGGAGACGACTTAGGTTCAGTTCGTAACGAGGACCCTTCCTGGTACCCAAAATAAAAGGACCTCCTACCTCTAGCACTCTTTGGCATTTGTTGAATTGACTGGGGGTCGTCCCGAAGTGACTAATTACCAATTTAAAAGTGAGTAGAAACTTTTACTGTGCATCGGGTTGACGGTCGATTACTTTAGTTTCCTCGGTCCAAACGTTGCTCCATCTTTGGGTGTTGTGTCCTACCGTGACCATTGATCCTCCTCTGTGTTGTCCGAGAGAATTCAATTTGCTCGTTTTCAATACTTGCGATGAAGAAGGGTTGTTAATTCTACCACTTTGTGAGGACGAGAGAAATTAAACGTTAAAATGGATGAATGGGGATTTCGTCGTAAGGTACATTTACGTATAAATTTCGTTTAGGGAGTTGACCCACTCCTTCCCCAGTGGAGTATATGTCGGTGTTAGAAATTTCTTAGCAGAAATTCCTTAGAAATTCCAGAGTCTTTCACAATCAACGAGTCAGTACAGACTGAGAAACGTTGGAGTGCCCGACATTGGGTGGTCCGAAGAGAAAGATACCTTAAGAGGTCCCTTCTTATGACGTCACCCATCGGTAAGGGAAGAGGTCCCCTAGAAGGTCTGGGTTTCTAGTTTCGGTCCAGAGGACATAATGTCCGTCTAAAAAAATATCAGACTCGTTGGTCTCTTCTGGGTATTCAGAGTTTTCCCATGTTTACTCATTTGTTCTATGCAAACCTCCGTCTTATGTGCTAGATTATTGCTTCTTGATTCCTTTCCTAGCCGTCATTCCCGTGACTAGGACTTTTGGGTCCCAGGGGAGTCCACCTGGACGGTGGCCGACGAGATTCTGTTTGCGTCTCCTTTGTAAGGGTAGACACGTCGACCTCATCAATAGTGTCCTTCACGTCTCCCGTCACTGCCCAGTAGCACTTAGCCCACTAAAGTGTGTCTCCTCACAGAGAATGCAAAACACACGTCCCTTTTCTTCTATTTCGTTTTCGTCTGCCGTCTTGGTAAACTGTAGAAAATCGTAATTACTAAGAACTGAGAACGGAACTACACCTCTTCTTACACAGTCAATTGCCCCGGTCACCCTGCGTCCTTTTTGGATCAAGATCTTGTGACACTCCGTGGTGAACCGAGGGGTCGACGCGCGAAAATTTTTGTCCTGCACTTACTAAAGTCTTCGAGGCGACGAATTTTTTTTCATAGCACAGTAAAAGATATTGTTCGTCTCTCCTTGAGTCTTGACAACTTCCCTCAGGTACTCTATTACGATTTCCGGTTTCTTTCAACGTTTACGCTAGGAAGACCTCATGCCCTCCTCCTCTTTTCTCGTTAAAGTTGGTTTCCGGAGGTACACGACTGAGACCTTTACAGACGAGACGTTTAGTGACACCTGTTTCCGCCATCAGGACGACGGTGAGTCGAAGTCGGCTGGTCGGGGAAGTGCCATTCGACGAATTTTTCGGGCCACCGCCCGTCGAACCACTCGACCGTCTGTCCTCTTCTGCCTCAGGACCTCTCGTGTCCACGGAACCTCCAAGGCTACCTTCCAACGTAGAGAGACGGTAGGACGTATGTGTCCGTCGTCCCGTCTTTCCCGTTCGGAGTGGAGCGATGGGAGAGAGGACTCTCTGTCGGTTGAACAGTCAGGAAGACAGGTCGACGTAGTCAGTTACTCACGTGCACTGAAAGGTCCACCAAGGTCCTTTACTCTTGCCTAAGACGGACCCGTCGTGGGTTCTAGTCCTGGACTCAGGGTCCGTCGGGATAGTGTCGGTCACCCGGTCCGCACTTCGTCCCGTGAGGGACACTGCAGGACTGCTTGCCGGAGTGGAAGAGACGCGTGGACACTAGTGTTCCCCTTCTCTCTCGGTCTCTCTGTCTGTTTCCGTCCGCCCCGCGTCTCGTTCGCCGGCCCCGGAGACAGGGGACATCACACCCGGGGAGGGTGTTCGGGGTCTCGAGTGATCTCCTGTCGACCTGCCCCACTCTAAAAGGACCAAATGAAGGTGCTTATTTGTGTAGAATCTTGTGTGCCGTCTGAGCACGCGTTTCGACGAAGGACCGTCGAGCTAACAGTCATAGACAGAACACTCCTTAAGGGTTGCCCCTTATTTTCATCTTTTGAACTTTTGAACGTCTGTAGTGTAAGGTTTACGTTTGTCACTCAATACCCGAACCTTGATTATTCGGGCGTTATTTGCCCCGGGACCTAGGCCGACTTTACTGTGCCTTGCACGGTGTTTCGTATTTTTCAGAGAAAGACTCAGTTTCCGACTGTCAAGGGTATTTTAAGTTATGAACTTTTTTTATGGTTACAGTTAGTATTGCCTCTCAGACTGTTCAGGAGTCGTCTTTCGGAATAGAAAAGACACCCCTTCTTTTAGTCTCCTTTGACCCAAATGGTCCTCGGGGTTAATGGGGTTTATGGGTATTGTAGTGTCTGACCGCCCCGGTCGAGTCTCGAGTGGGTGAGGACTCGAGGTCGTTTGCGGGGTGAGAGAAGTCTTTAGAAGGGGCTTACGAGGACCCTTGGAGTCTAAGGTGCACACACATTTTGTCTCGAGTAGGAGGGGCTTGGGGTGCTGGGGTCTGCGAAGGGGACGCCTGCGTGGGGTAGAGCGGGTCGGGACCTAGCCCTCACGTAAGAGGGTGATTACTTGGACGGGTGGAGGTGAGTGAACGGGGTGACGGGCGGAGAGACTTTCACCGGGCACACGGGGAACAACCCTGGACCGTGGGGGGTGGGGCAGATAAATCGGACCAGGAGGGGGGTCGTAGTTCCTCTGCCACCGGGACGGGGGCAGGGTCCTCGTCATGTGGGTGGTGGTTTGAGACGAAGTATTGGAACGATTGACTTTTCTTTTTTCTGGAATACGCTAAGAACGTTTTTAATAATAGCGTTCGTACAGCTGACAATTTTCGTAATAACAAGATTAACACCATCTAGTCTTTATACTTCTGAAAAAATTTGGGAAATGTAACTACTTTTCACCCAGCCGAGGACCCCGTAGACCTCCGGACTCCGGACTCCCAATCCTGTTAGTTACTACGTTGCGTCTTAATCCCCGTGCCGACAGAAGAGTGTCTTCCTTTTCCCGCAGAAGCCACCGGCCTTTCACACCGAGGGTCGAACCTTGCTGAGTGAGTCGGTACGGGGGCGGAGGGACCTCGGGGCCGGACCCCCTCCCGCCTTTGCCTTATTGTTCGCGGGGTTCGGCTCAGTTCCGAACGTACAGGGACCCCTGACGGGTCGCTTCGCAGTTCAACGTCGCCACCGGCACTCACCCTCGGTCTCAGTGTAGCAGACCCCCCAAAGCCGAGAGACTCCTGTTTGCGTCCCTCCCGAGACCAGGACCAGACTCCGTACTACTCACCCCCTGTGACCCAGAGGTGACCTGAGCGCGGGACCACCAGTCCGTAGAGAGGACCGAGGGAAACGGAGTGACACTCGGTAAGGACGGACCGGGTGACAAGTCAAGTCAAGTCAGTTAGTCAGCACAGACTGAAAAACACTGGGGTACCCGACGTCGTACGGTCCGGAGAGACAGGTAGTGGTTGAGGGCCTCAAATGCGTTTGAGTACAGGCAACTGAACCATTACAGTAGGTTGGTAGAGTGGGAGACCAGGAGCCTGGGAGGATATTTACGACACTCATTGACCATGAGAGACTTGTTGGTCATGTGTTAGTGGGGAGATCCGATCTTATTTGTCTCTCACAAGAGAGACGTCGATTCTTGGAACAATGACCTCCAGACGTCCATCGTTTAGGCCCGGAAGTACTGGTCCACCGACTCGGGACTCGGACCCGACGCCCGTCGGGTGTCGTGTGCCGTTACCTCGTCGATGCAGTGCTAGTGGGACGGGCTTCTACTGCACGGAGACCTCCGGTTCCGAACCCGTGCCGCTCTACGACGTAAAGATTCAGTAATCCTACCCGCACTCCTTAAGTTCCGGACAGTCAGTCCACCCACCGAAGATTAGTACTGCTCCTTGGATTTTTATTTTGTTCAAGTTTCGATTTTGGAGAGTCGTATTCTACCCTAGTTTCCTACTCTGCTAAGGCACCGACGGAAGACACTTAGGGAACAGAGGACACCGACCTATTGAGCTACGTCTCAGACTAAGGAGCCCAACGACTTAGTGTCCCATTCTTCAGACAACGTGTGCACGGAGACGCTTACGGAATTTACTTTTCATCCCGCGACCAACTCCTTCCACCCCACCCCGATTTTTAACCCTGTTCTCACGACCCCTCCTAAAATTACTTCGGTCCCGAGGAGGGTTTGGTGGTTGGAGGACTCGGAGTGTCTGTCTTTGTCGTTGCGAAGGACGGCGTCGACCTCGACGACGACGGAACCTCGTGCTGGTCCGGAGCGGTCTCTCGGAACACAACTGTTTCTACGCAGCGAGGACGGGATAGAGATGGGCGGGGTGGGGGGGTAAAAGAAATCTAGATATCAATCCTCGTCTGCGAGAAATACTGGGTCCTTCGATTAATATCGTATGTTGGGCTCTCTTCTGCGTGGCAGATGTTCTTTGAGTTCCAATAACAACCATTGTCTTCCTTTTGAACTTCTGACACCTTCCCATAGATAAACTTCTGCGACCTGGATCCTCTTCTCCTGTATGTAAATTTATTTAAAATTAATACGTTTACCCAACCTTTGAATCTCTAAGACCTAAGACCCTGAGTGAACTAATGGACCCTTACCTAATCGACTAAAGGGTTAACAACCGACGTTGGACCTGAACCACTCTCGACCACGACTTACTTCGACTCTACGGTCTTAGGACACACACTCCTCTTCCTCGACCTTCGACGCTAGGAACGTCCCTGCCCAGTCCCGAGGATGTGCACCGGTAGTCTCAGGTGAGGTCGCCCGAGATGACGTCTCCCGAGGAATCGGGTGTGACGGAGGTTTTCACACCGGTGTTCAAACCCTCGACATCTAGACCCTCGGTGCACGGGTCCCCTTCGACGCCCTGTCCCAAGGTTGGTCTTAGGGTGACGTCCGCGGCGACGGCGGGGGCTACGACCCCCGATCTACCTGTCGGTCAAGGTATGGACACGGGCTCCCGGTCGGACACCGGTGCCTCGGTCGAGGAGTCTCGGACCGACGAGTCTGAACGGGGGTTCTTCGCGCACCGACCAGACTGCCCGTCCCGGAGACCAGTGCACACCGAATCCGAAAGGCCGGAGATCTCCTGTCCTCCGAGTGAGGGCCTCCCAGTCAGTGTGAGACTTCCTTCGTGGGACTTACAAAAGGTTTCCTTCAGGACTTGACACAGCAGAGATCCTAGGGTTCGGACACGCCTTGCCTTGTCCCGGACGGCGCACACAACCGTGCGAGTAAACGGGCCACTTCCAGGCGCCCGTGCACACGACCTCTACCCCGTCTCTACTGGCACGTCGCCCCGGACACCCTGCCGAGCGGGCTCGTGTCGACGTGGTCGTGTCGCCCTCCCCCAGACCCACCCGGACCGGTGACTCCCCAGCCCCGACGTCCATAACTCCGTCCTTCACTTCCGTCCCTATACCTCAGTAGTAGCGACGACCTCCGCTGCCCTGCTGCGAAGGAATCACACCTCTGGCGTCCCGAGTCGGACGGGCTCACCTCATAAGCTGGTTTCTGCGTGTCAGTTCGTTTTGTTTAGGTGTTCGGCAAAGACGTGGTCTACGTCGAAAAGGTTCTCTCTTTGTTACTGTTCAGGAAACGAAGTCAATAAGCCTGTTATTTACTCATTGACCACGACGTACCTTCAGCCCTTCGGTCCTCTAGCTACGACCTCGTCTCGTGTACGGAGAAAGAGTCCTCGTGTCGGTGGGAAGGACCCCGGAGACAGAAGTAAAGATTTACAAATAGTATTTCAATTATATAAAATAATTATTTTTAACACCCGTACTGCTAAACTATATGTCTTCGTCTCACTTTTCCGGCGCCAGTAAACAAGTACTACACCCGTGGCCTTTAGAGGAGAATCGCTTAAAGGTCTTAAGTTGTGTCACACCAATCGAACCCAGTGGTGGGACTCGTGTGCGCTGAGCGGTCCGGGTGTCTACCCAAACCTGACCACGGAGCTCCGGGGAGGTGGTCGTTCTGATCTCTTTTTGCACACCTGAACACAGAAAGTAAAGGTCTCTGGTTTTCATAGAAGTTTCGTCACCTTCCGGGGTCTCCTCACGACCAATTGTCGGGACAAAATGTTGACTCCTTTAATATTGTCTCTTTTCACTCCTCACCTCCGTTCCGATGTCTCGATCGATCACCTCGTTAGTGTCGGTCGTTGGTTAAAGGGAAGGCCAAGTCATAAAGGATGTGGACTGGGACGAAACACTAGGTCCTTTGGTCATAAGTATCTTTTACGGAGAAATCCTATTTTAACCCGAAGGGACTACCGATTCTACTATTTCTTAGACGGACGTTACGACCTCTGGTCCGAAGTTATGGACCCAGTCCTTCTAGGGGACCTCTTCCCTTGCCAATGGGTGAGGTCATAAGAGCGGACCTCTTCGGGTACTTTTGGAGTCTCGGACTGTCCGATGTCAGGTACATTCTACTTTAATCCTGGGAATTTGAGTTCTTTCTCTCCGGTGATACTTCGGTATCTTTCAAGAGTTTTTATTGATATATCGTTTGAGTGTCTATTCAGTGTGCGAAGTGACAACTGGCAAACGACGATGAAACGCGGAACTTCGTCACACGACTTGAGGGTGTCTACCGCAGTGCCAGGGTCATTACCGACTGAGACACGGTGACTGAAAAAATGCGATTAAAATAAAAAATTAAACAAAAATGAACCTCTTATTAATGTTATAACACATCCGAAGACGGTGTGCAGCCATCCTTAGTCGGCATCTGTGTGCGCACGAGGGCGGAGGGTCGAGCGTGGGACAGGGGAGGGGTCCAACAGTGTCTCGTGCCCCGACCTCGAGCGACTCAGCACGCCGTTTGCGGGAGACCGACCGACAGAGTGTCTACCATTACGACGAGGGAGCCAAGTAGGGAGGGAGAGGAAGGGCGCGAAATTGTCGTCCTGTTCCCCCAGGTAGGCGAAACAGGGTCAGACACCCCCTCAAACCTCCTTCTCGACCCCCGTCTCTTCTTCGGAGGTTGTCGAGGGGAGGAACCACCCCACACCCTCCCTGGAACTATGTCGGGTGGGGCGAGTATTGAATGTAACCGTCTATGTCCGTGCCTCTTCGAGACGTCGTTTTTGGTACAATTTTACGTGAAGAGGAAGAGTCAGGGTTGAAAATGTCGGCACCTCAACCGGAAACTCTACCCACTACGGATCAGTTCACGGTCACCGGACGATACGCCGTCACCTCCGACCCCCCAGGTAGTTCACACGAGTTACGTAAAGGACTCTCCTCGAGACATGTCCTGGTCCGTCGACACGGGAGCCCGAAGCCCCACTCGAACACCTCCCGTCTGAGGAGTCAGGGGGAGGTCTCTCGACACAAGAGTCGTCGAGGGGTGGCCCGGGGGTCCGTCCACCAGACACCCCAAGCACGACTCTTGGGACCTGGAGCTTTGTCCGACTCTTCCTGTCCTTTCGAAGACGTTTGTCTGTGACCCCAGTACTACCGTAGATCGGACACCCAGAGCCACTGCGGAACAGTCTCTGCCGACACCCTTTGTACCAGACGTTTGCACTAAGACTCGCTATTTGACTCGGGCTCTTTAACGACAGTTGAGACGTGACGGATGTTTTCGTATTTTAATATGTAGGAAAGGTCCCCTATTAAATCGTTTTACAATTGTTTTGCGTAATTTCTCGTATGGGTCTTTAGAGTGGAGAACAGTAAATCTGTCTCCTTTAATGGCCTCTTCAAACGTTTCTGTATACACGGACCTGAAGTAATGTGGACGAATCACCGACGTCTTGCGAGTCGGACGTAAAGGTTGGTCTCAGAACCAGCTTAAATCCTCTGACCTCTGTCGTCGGTCTCCTTCGTCACCGGCGTCGTCTGTCGGGTGTGGTAGTCTGGCGGGGGTGGGGAGCGTCCCACGCAAAAGGAGTCTCAGACGAGGACTGTGATCCTCCCGGGCACCCACCAGATCCAGGGAGTGACCCCTGTTACGATTCCTTTCGAACGAGAAGACCTTACGGCGTCGTGGACGTGGTCTCAAACGACGGCCCTTCTCGACAGGTGTATGTGAGGGGTTCTTACGGCTAATGTTCTGCCATGTGTACCGTCTGGTCCCGAAGGGACTACCATTTCTTAGGTGGACGTTACACCCTCTGGGTCCAAACTAGGGACCTACACCTCCTAGGGGACCTCTTCCCTTACCGTCGGGTGAGGTTATAAGACTTGACCTCTTAAGGTACCTGTCTCCTCGGACGACCCGATGTCAAGTACCTCAACGTTTCTTAGTCTGTGTTGACTCTCTGGTTGTATGAGGGACGTGTACCCTGAGGGACGTGTGCCCTGAAAGACGTGTGCCCTGAGGGACGTGTACCCTGAGGGACGTGTACCCTGAGGGACGTGTGCCCTGAAAGACGTGTGCCCTGAGGGACGTGTACCCTGAGGGACGCGTACCCTGAAAGACGTGTGCCCTGACAGGAATGGTGGTCCCTGGCGTCGGGATGTCCTTGAGTCCGTAAAAGTGTCCCCTTGTCGGTGTTAGTAAAGTAGAGTAGTCCTTTGAATAGGACCCGACCTACTCCCGTCCGGCGACACAGGGGTTTCATGGTTGACGTTGTATCCTTCCCGAGAGTGTAAATGGTTAAGGGTGCGTCTCTTTCCCGTCCTGTGAGTCGGACTTCCCACCCCCGGGTGCTGCCTCCTCCGTCCCGGGGGCGAGACTCTCCTCGTGTAAGACCTTCCCTCTGCCTTTCTTCACGTCCGTACTGACCCAGTCTCCCGTGCCCCCGGTGTCCTTTTGTGACAGTCTCGAGTTTCTCCTGGGGTCTCCGCACCGCTACCCGTGCCCTGTGTGCCTCCCGTCGCAGGTCGTCCTCCCCCGTGCACGGGTGGTGTACGTGACGCAGTGACCTCTCCTCTGGGGCCCCAGCGTCAGTCGAGCGAGTCCGACCAAAAGAACACGCCGACGGGGGGCCCTCGGTACGAGGGGCCGAACAAGGAACGACGAGAACTTCGTGCACTCCTGTTCGTCGGACAGAGAACCAGGGGAAACGAGGGTGACCACGTTTGAGTACCGACGGGACCCCTCTGTCACACACTCCCGGCCTCGAGACGTACGGCGGCTCCGGAGGTCGGGCTCAATGTCCCGCACCCAAACAGACTTCGTCCCTCGTCGGGAGGAGCCAGGGGCTCAGGACGGTCTGGTAGGCGTGGGGAAGAAATGGGGTTCTAAGTGAGTTCCGGGACACTCTGCCCCGGCCACCCCTCGCACCGGTCACTCCTCTCTCTGTCCTGTCCAGGTCCTCCTTACCTCTCCACCGAGCCCCGAAGAGCCCGTGTCCTTGTCGCTCACTCCCAACAACTCCGAAGTAGTGCCCTTTATAAGAAGTCGTCGTGTCTGTTCCACAGCCGAGGGTGAGACCCGTGACCCACGACGTCCCTCGTACTGTCTGGTCTGGGAGTGGCGGCTCTTAAAGACAGAACCACTTCCTCTGCCACCTGTTCCTTCGTTAGTCAAGTCGGCCATTTTGGGGCTGCAGTAGTGTACATCCCTCGCCACCCTACCCATGGGTACGTTTCCACGACCTCAGTCAGGGAGGTCCGTGCCCCGTCTCCCGTGTCGGGACCCCGTCCATCCCGCGTCGAGGGGGCTCCGTGCCTCCCTTCCAGGCACGTGGACTCAGGGTCTTCCAGCCGGTCCACCGGTCTCCGGTCTGGGTCATCGGGGACGCCCGGTGTCCCTCCCAGGCCGTACCGGTGGGCCCGGACGTCTCGGCACGACAGGGGCGGTCTTAGTCCCCCGAGTCGACCCTTCTCCGAGTGGAAGGATGCCTACGACTCACTTCCGAGGTCCCGTCTCTTCCGGTCCGCCACCGGTCTGGTCCCACTCCGGAGGCCCCGCCCCGTCCGTCTCAGGGGTCCTTCGGGAATGTTCGTTCTGCACGCACACGCGAGTCACTGAACTCAGCACAGGCGGAGAAACTCTGACGTACCTGACACCGGGGGGTTCGAGGAGACAGGTACCCTAAGAGGTCCGTTCTTATGACCTCGCTCAACGGTAAAGGAGGGGGTCTCCTAGAAGGACTAGACCCCTAGTTTAGGCTGAGAGTACAGAGGACGTGTCCGTCCTCCCAGGAAGTGGTCGCGGTGGACCCTTCGGGGTCCACCTGTTCTGTCACCTTCGGTCAGAATGGCTACTCTCTTTGTTCCACTGAGACGTCTTAGGACCGGCTACTTGAGGTTGATCGAGGCAGGTCGGTTTCTGGGGGTCCTTGTGGGGGCACCAACTTGCGTATCCAAATAACGTGGAAAGTCGTTTCCTGCTGTGTGTGGTCCCCGTGTGCTCCCCACACAGCCACTCTCCTATGGTCTTTCTTGGAGATTACCCCAAACTGGACGAAACTCCTGAGGACAACCCAGATCCTCTCGTCGTCAAACGAGGCCTGCCCTGTGTCGGTCCTTCACCCTCTCTACCGTGCTGACCAGGAGAACCGTTTCGTCGGCGGTGGTGCGAGCAGTCGGTCCGGGATCCTCGGTCAGTGATTCGCACCTGTCCCTCGGGTACAGACGTGAGTCTACTCTAACGTCCCCAGGACCGCGAACAGAGCTGGGTAGCACCAATACCTCACCGAAACCGCCTGTGATACACAGGACACTAGGTATCTTCCGCCCCCGGGTCGACACTCGGCCCCCAGTGTCACGACGAAAAGTCTAGGAGGGGCGAGGTCACACCTTCGAGAGGTCAGACGACGTTCGCGCGGAGTCAGTCGAAGTCGTCCTGCCCGGTCTTACTTACGAAACGGAATTAATGAAAGGAACGTGTGTCTTAAAATGAGGTTTTTGCGGTAAGGAGACGGTTTCGTCGTGTTAAGAAACGAGACGACACGGAAGTCTCTAGTGACTCACGAATATTAATCCAACACTTTGGTACGCTAGGAAGTCGACCACAAACGACAAAATTTTTGTCTGAACAAAACGTAAAACTTCATTCTTTTACAATGGTATATGTACCTTTAATACGTCCGAAGAAATTAGACCTTAGACCCCACCCCCACTCCTCTGAAGTAATTTTTTTTTTTCGTAACAGAATAAGGTTTATCGTCACTCCACGTATCGTATTATACACTACTAAGTTATTTCCGCGAGTAAATTTAACGTCTACCAATATTTTGACTCTGACGTCTATTGAAATGAGACTCTTACATATCTTATTTACTAGAGAATTATATTATTTCAGCGAACAGCAGAAACGCCAAATATAATTTTGAAGTGAACTCTATACTAAAGGTCCGTCCAGAGACTTTTGCGAGGGAGCCCTGTCATTTTAAGTTACTGTGACCTAGTAGGGGTTCTTTATTATTTTTTTCCCTGTACAATATGCGACAGTCCCTTCAAGGCTTTGAAACACAAGCACCTACTTAATAAGTAATTTTCGAAAACCTCTTCAGGTTCACCACGTCTTGGTTCAAAGACTTATTACTTTCCTTAGAACAAAAATGTAGGCTTTTGCGCAGGAAAGAACCTTGGTTGGTGCGTGTAAATCGCTACGGCCGTCCCATTACCTCGATTGGGGGTCCCCTGCGTCGGGGTCCCGCGGAGAGGGTCCCCCGACGGGGGGTGGCCGGACCCGGAGGTCTCCGTCCTTGGGTCTCCAGTTGTTCAGGTCCCAAGTCCCCTGGTCTGGTCTGTGTTCCGAGTGTTTAGGGTTCCGCCGGTCACCTCGCGACCGTCGGCACCTGTCTCGGGAGTTGTGTCAAAGGAGGTCCCTCTTCGGCCGTAGTCCTAGAGTAGTACCCGTTGTCTCATCGTCGGGGAGGATGCATGGGGTGGGAGGAGTGCGGTACATAAATGACTGAATTGGTGCAGAGTGACGTCTTCCTTTAGCTGAGACAGTAGTTTCCTTTTAGTCTTTCGTGTAGCCGTCCCTCTGTCGGACTCCGGACCGGTAGGCCTCTGTGCCGAGTCGAGGCGGTAGGTCTCTGTGCCGAGTCGAGGCGGTAGGCCCACTGTGCCGAGTCGAGACGACGACGACGGCTCCGAGCCGGCGGGTCGGTTGGATGCTCCACTCAGTCACGACTCCAGAGACGCCTAGAAGAAGGTCAGGGGAGAGGTGAAAGACGTCGACCTCCTTTAGGAGAACACGCTATTGAGACTGCCGTACGGAGTACGGTAAAAGACCCGAGAGGTTTCAGGGGCCAGCGCCCCCAGGGAACCGTGTATTTGAAGGGAAACATACTGGAAGGCACCGTTGGCAGAAGAGAGATTAACAGAATTAGTGACAAAAGGAAAAGTGAACGCAAGCGACACGACACGTGTAGCCAAGCTAAGAAAGTCCGGGCAGAAAAGGCTACCTAAGGGTCGTGCACAGTCGAGACACCGACAAAAAGCCCACCAATTTGCACAACGGAACAAAAGTGTTTGGAGGAAAAGGAGAAGAGTCAAGAGACCTTAACACAAAAGAAGACTCCATCCAAGAATTGTAAACGAACAGAGATTGTCCTTCCAACCCGAAGGGGTCTCCGAGTTGTTATTTCTTAAACGGACGTCACACCCTCGGCGACCTCTGCACTCAAACTGTGGACGTAGCTCTTCTGGGGGACCTCCTTCCGTACCGGTGGGTGAGGTCATAAGGATGGACCTCTTAGGGTACCGGTCTCCTGGGACCGTCCGATGTCAGGTACCCCAACGTTTCTCAGTCTGTACTGACTCACTGACCAGTGAGTAAGTACGTTACCCTCCTAATTAGTAGACGAATAAATACAGACCAAGTAGGAGTCCGAGAATATAGTTTTTTGGATGTGAATGATTGTGTGGTCCTCCCTGAAGAAGGGTGGTCTCGATCGGGACCTGGTGTCCCCAGGGGTCAAAAGTCCGATCCTGACAGGACGAGAGGACGTGGAAGTCACCCCTTTCGGGATGCCTCCCCGAGAGTCTCACAGGCTTACGACCACCTTGTCCTTGTCCCGATGCTGTCGTCACGGCCCCGGTGGAAGGTACCACTGGGTCCCAGGGTTCGACGTAGGGAGGAGCCTGAGTCGACTCCGGGAACCGCAGGAGAGGGTCTGGTGGGTCGAGATCGGAAGTCCGTTCCTCCAGCTCTCACCCCACCAGGACGGGCGAAGAACCAGTCGTCGGGTTCTCCTGTGCAGGAGGACCAACCTTCGTTGGGGGTTCGGGGTGCCTCACCGTCGACGGGGGTCCTCGTCGCAGCAGGCACCGCCCACGGCCGCGACCCACCCGTCGTCGCAGGGGCGGCGGGACGCACGACACTTGGAAGGACTAGTGGACGTACGTGCCGGCCCCCGTCCTTCCCCGGCGGAGGTACTTTTCGCACTCATCAGTTTCGGAGTGCACGTGGCAGTCTCCGTCGCGGGCGCGGCATGTCTGTCTGCAAGACACTGTAACCAAGAGTTCCGAAACGTGGTAGAAGTTAGCAATCCATTCGTCCTGCGTCGATTGTGAAGGTCTTACGAGGCAGGAATCGTTCAATGTACAGTAAAGTGAAGTAGAAACGTTATTGGAGTGTTCCCCCGAGGGTAAAGTCTCTACGTCTTTGACCTTGTGTCTCTGCATTCCGGGAGAGGGTCTGGTCGGTGGTCCACTGTGCCTTCCCCGACGTGGAAGTCGGCGGCCTGCTACCGGAGGAGCCGAGGACCCGATCCGGACGGACCGCGGATCCTGATACCGGCCCTCCTAGTGGACGAAAATAAAAAACACTAAACTTCGTAAGTATGAAAAAAAGAAATTTATAAAACGGTCACGTCTTGAACGAAAAAAACGTCCAACTCGATTCCTAACTTAAATGGAAAAAGGGTTGGTTCAATTGGTCGACCGGGCAATACTGTCTGTCGTATCGGGCCAGAAAGATGTGCCCTACACTCACGGGGCGTTGTGAGGCCGTAAGAGCGGGCCTTGCGAGACTCGAAAGACAGGACCGAGGGACTAAAGGGTGGGAGATAGACTGGAGTCCGTGCTAGGTAAGACTAAAACTGACAGCTTTTATAAAAGTGTAGATCATCTCGTTCAAGGGGAGTTACCACACTTTTAGTGAGTGAGTAGAACGATTGGAAATCTGAGTAGACTTTAAACTGACCCTAACACGACAAAATCCAATTAACCCTCTCTTTACCGTAGAAGTATCATAACCCAGTTATTGGGAAGGAAAGTAAGTAGAATGAAAAATAGAAAGTCATTTTAAAATATCTAACGAAACTTACCCTAACGTACAACGAATTTAAACGAAGGGTCCTTAAATACGACCCGGTGATAATACTTCAATGAAACAAGTAATGGGAAAGACAAAGATTACGAAACCATAAATGTTTTGGGTAACCAAAACCACGAAAGAAAATAACCGGTAAGAAGGAGAAAACATAAATAAGGGTATCTAAAAGTCTACTTAAAAATCCAACAATCTACCTGTTCGAATTCTACAAAGATGTATTATCTGTGTATACACGTAAAAACCCCTTGTCCCAGGGCCTTTTAGTTTAGGGAAAGTAATTCCACTAAAATATTCGTAAGAATCTTTTTAATTACACTATTTAATATAATTTTGTGAAGAAGTAAAATTTGGTGTGAATTTAAGGATTATCTTCACCATGAACACGCATCGTATAATTAGAACATTCTTAAGACCAAACCGCACACACGATAAACGGATTTCCACGACATTGTTTCACCGTGTTTGACCCTCCAAATTTCCTTGTCCTAAATATTGGAGTCGAGACCCCCGACCCTCGGTCCCACTTCCGTGACGGGCGAGGGAGACGTCTGCGACTCTTCCGTCCGCGGGCCCCCGTGACCCTCGTCGGAGGACTCAGGTCTGAGCGAGGACGGGGTAGAAACGTAGAGGGCACTCCCGGAGGGAAACCGGTTTGGGTCACTCTTAGGTCTCACGTGTCCTCGGGTCACTACCCCAGGTATGCTCCCCGTGCTCGAGGATCCCAGGTCTTGAGCCGCCCCTTCCTACCTCCCGTCCACTTTCTACTCCTGCTCCGTTTTGACTTGATTTATTTTCGACCGTCAGCCCCGATGTCCTTCGTAGCGTTTCTGTCGGTTTCTGCCCCACTCTGACAACGGATGCCGTGTGGTTAATATGTTTTCTGTTCGTAGTTACTACTGTGCGTTTTTCCTTCTTCCTCTTTATCTTGTCTTGCGTGACCTGAGGTAGCGGTCAACGATTCTACGGACTATGTTGAGAATGTTTGTCTCTTCTCTTTCCTCTCTCTTGAAGACTCGTCTTGATACAAAGTTTCTGTGATTGTCGAGGCCGCTTGTTCCCTGCTGGGAGGACATCTTCTTGGACTAAGTGGTCATTCGTCCCCTGCTATCTTAATCTTTTGAAGATAAGACGTTGGACATTCCTTTACGACAAAGTCCTTTACCGTAGTCGTAACCTCCCACTTCGGTAGTCCTCCGCATCGTTACTTCTTGAAGCGTCCCTCACCCAGTCCGACACCGCTGCACTTGGCAACCACCCAGAAGGACACTTGTCTCCCCTTAGACGGTGTCCTAAAACCTTCGTCTCTCCGTCACCGTCGTATTACAAAGTTACAGAAGTCTAGAAATGTGTTTTCGTCAGTGCAGCTGATCTACCGTTTCCGCTTTGAGACGTCTTTTGCGGCTGCCGTCTCTCTCCTGGGGAGGTCTTGAGGTTTCGCGTCCACCCACTTCGGTTCGGTGGTTGTCGGTCCTCTGGACGTCCCGTGGGCACGGGTGTCCTCCCCTCCACCTTCGGCCCCGTGGCCACCGCAGGGACTCCCGTCCTCTGGGGTTTGCCGGCCGTTCAGACGGGAGTGGCACGGGGTCGGTCCGTCGTCTGAGACCTTGGTCCTCCCGACCAGAGTCCGCCCTCACGACCCTTTCGATACCCCCGTGGGTTGTTCTGGTCCGGTCCTCTCCACGGTCCTTCTGCGTCCTTCGTTGGGGGTATGAGGGTCGTGGTGCTCCTCAGTTGGGTGTTGCCTCGAGACCCTCCAGTCGGTCGACCGGACTCGGTACGGAGGACGAGTCCTGAGTCTTTTTGACCGGAGGGTCCTGAAGAGTTGTCCAGGGCCCCGATTCTGAGGGACGAAGGTTACGTCCCTGTGTCCAAGTCAAGGACGAACCCCTTAATTCAAGGGTTTACAGAGTACCGTACCGGAAAAAAAAAAATTAAAAATTCATTTTTGATTGAGGGGTATCTTGACTCTGTGTAGTCAGGTGCCTGTCTATTTGTCTATTTGTTTTACATCAGGTAGGTGAGTTTCCTTATAATAAGTCAGAATTCGTCCTCCCTTTAAGACTGTGTCCGATACGGTGCCTACTTTGAACTCCTGGAATATTCGGTCTACAGTTTCTGTCTACGACACTCCAAGGTGTATGTGTCTGGGGAGTCAAGTTAAGTTAGTGGGTCAGCGCAAGTTGAGAAACGCTGGGGTACCTGACGTCGTGTGGTTCGAAGGTCCAGGTAGTGGTTGAGGGTCTCGAACGAGTTTGAGTACAGGTAACTCAGTCACTACGGTAGGTTGGTAGAGTAGAAGACAGTAGGAGAAGAGGACGGAAGTTAGAAAGGGTCGTAGTCCCAGAAAAGGTTACTCAGTCAAGAAGCGTACTCCACCGGTTTCCTAATCTCGAAGTCAAAATTGTAGTCTGGAAGGTTACATGTGGGTTCTGACCAGAGGAAGTCCTACCTGACCAACCTAGAGGGACGTCAGGTTCCCTGAGAGTTCTCAGAAGAGGTCGTGAGGTCAAGTTTTCGTAGTTAAGAAGTCGTGAATCGAAATAAATACCAGGTTGAGAGTGTAGGTATGTACTAATGACCTTTTGAGTATCGAAACTGATCTACCTGGAAACAGTCGTTTCATTGTAGAGACGAAAAATAGAGATCTCGGGAGTTTAAATCTCTGTCTCCAATCTTACCTCCCACAGGTCCCGACGTCCTCCCCTCCTCCTACCCCTCAACGACGAACTACTCGTCTCTCCAAGTCAACACGTTTTACTTCCGCAAGATCTCTGAACAACGCGTTACTACCCTTACTCACGAACTCGTCCCGGTCCTGCCACTTAAAATACGCTGTACAAAAATTGGTGTCCATTTTTAATTTTCAAAAATTTGCTCTGTATAGTTTGCCGGTGACTTTCGATAATATTTGTATAACTATTTCGTGTCTTATTATGGATATACCTGTTATTTTCGTACGACCTCTCAGTCCAAGTTTATTATATAACTTTGGTAACAATTCGTGATGAGGTTTTACTCCAAGTTCCTACTATAGTCTATACTTTCTTTCGTTTTCAGTATTAAGTTTTTTAAAGTCTTTACTTACTGTCTTGACTCCCCTTTTAGCCTTTAAATTTTCTGTAAAGTCTTTACTTTTGAGTCCGTCTTCTCTGTACTTATCTTACTCTTATGGAATTCTTTTTGTCTTTTATCTTTTTTTCAATTTTTTTTTTTTTCTTTTTGTCTTTTATCTTCCCTGTCCGAAAAATTATGTTACTTCTTTTCTTTTCCCTAAGTTCTTTTTTTTTTTGTTTTTGTCCTTAAGACTTCTGGCCGTTTCTGTCGGAATACATACTAAGACTCAGGACTTCTTCTTTAGTTTCTTCCCTTATTTTATTATGATTTTTGCCACAAAGTTCTATTGGAAGGAATAAATTTTTCTATAAAATTTTGGTGACGACATGACTTTCGTGTGCCGTATGGACTCTTATGTCTGGTCTCGTTGACGCTCTTTCTGTCTCCGAATATTTAACAATATTTAATTAGTTGAAAATGTTTTTTCCGTTTTTTTTTAGTGGAAAATCCGTCGGTCCATTTTGTCATTCTATTATTCTCTTTATTTTTAAGATAGTGTGTAAAAAGTGTCGTTCAGAAATACGGTCTTTCTTCATCTTATAATACAAATTACACAAAGTCCCCCTTTCACACTTGGTTCATAAAAAATAGGTCGTTTTTACCTGAAAGTTTCGCATTATCATATTTTTGTACTTCACAATAGTTGTAAGTTCAGTAGTCTCGATAACAAGAGTACTCGGGCAGGACTCCTTCCATTAATCTTTTACTCGAAATTTGTTTTTACTGGTGTCTCTAAAATTGACTTCCGACCATTGATCGTGAGTACCTCTATGGACGTCTTTTTAATTTACTCCGACGTTCCCTCTTCTATAATACGTATTACCGAGACGTTTGACTGTACTCTGCGTCGTGGGGTAGGTTTCGTTCCTACTTCGTCCTTTATGTGCCGTTTTCTTCTTTCCAAATTGAAAAGACTCATGAATATCGTCGTACCACCATTATGACTACAACGACGCACACACGACCCCGACTAGGGGCACGCACGCATATTAGGACCACGACTCTGGAACACACGATACCCCCTTATTTTCTCACTAGAACAGTCAAAAGATTAGGTAGTAGGACACACAGGGACTCACGCCACAACTTCCTTCCTCCACGCCTGCGATGCGTCATCAACTTACTTACGGACAACAGTCCCACTTAGATTCTTTGTCGTGTCTGGGCATTCTAGAAGGGGTGTTGTAGGAACACGGGACTCCTGCCCAAACCTTATGTAAGGGGTGACTCTCTTCATCCCGAAGAACCTCTTTTCCGACCGGAACCCCGACACACACCCTCGCCCTCCCCTCCCGTCATATTACCCGGACCCCGTAGAACAGTGCGGTCCATCACCGTTCCGGTGGTTCCAGCGATTACACCGTACGGTTGAGTCCTCGACTGCACTCCTCCAAGGGGTTTGTCCCTGAAGGACTCAAAGTCTTTCCTACGACCAAACGTGTCTTACTCCCGATAATTTATTCAGATTTACCTGTGCAATTATTCTTCTAAGTCTCTTGTACGACAAGTCCCTTGTCGCCCCAGGGTCGAGCAATGGGACTTTTGACCGGCCCTCCTAGGTCGAGGAGGTGCATGGCAGGGTTACAATGTGTGTGTCTGCTCTCAATGCTCTTGAGAGAGAAATAGGTTCATAAAGTCAAGGCCTTACCTTTGTCGCTGCGTTAATCTGGTTGGTGAGACATAGGGTCCTACCTACCCGCTGGTCGCCGTCGACGGTCGCAGTGTCCCTCTTCGGCCGTCTGCGAGGTACGGAGAGTCATTTTCGTCCTCTGTGGTCGGACTTAGAAGTGTACCCTGGGGGGGTGGTTCCAAGACACACGTCCGTGGCACTGGTCTCGGGCTCCCGCCCTCTCACTCGACGTAACGCGGACGTGAGTCGTTTCGGTCCGACCCGTTGGACCCCGGTTTCGGGACCTGAGTCGTTGTCTTTTCGGTGGGTCTTTCCCCCTACCTGCTCCTTCGATCTTTCTTTCCCTGACCTTTCTATTTTAAATATTTGTTCCGACCGTCCTGGTTCGACCCGTAGATCCGGGTGGGAACCCGTGATTGGGATTCCTTTTCGTTCTGACACTGCCGCTACTTAGTCCTACTCCGAGTACGGTGTCTGTGTCTCCCTGGAGGGGTCTCTGACCGTCCCGGCGAGGAACGGGACCCCCGTCCGGGTCCCTCGACGGAATGAGCCGAATAAGTTCGGGCACAGACAAGACACGTTAAGACATCCCAAATTGGGGTGTCACTTTTGGGTGGACGTGTCGGCCTGCCGTGCAGGGAGACGGCCTTCCGGAGGAAGGGGCACGGGAAGGAGGGGCCGAGGACCCGTGTGTGGGGGCGGGGCCTGGGAACACTCGTCGACAGAGAGACCTTTGGACTAAGGAGGAGTGGACCCGAACGACAACGATAAAGATCAGTAATAACGACGACAACCAAATCACTGGGATGACTTTACTAAAAGACTTGAGACATAAAAGACAGCTCGTACCGGTGATTTTGAAGACAATACAATTGAAATGGTCGTCGATCTCAAACTATCTCTCGAAGAATTTAGGACTCTTCGAGGGGGTCGGTGGTGGTGGTGGTCGTAGTGGTGGTGGTCGTAGTCGTGGTGGTCGTAGTCGTGGTAGTGGTAGTGGTGGTAGTCGTGGTAGTGGTGGTGGTGGTCGTAGTCGTGGTAGTCGTGGTAGTGGTAGTCGTGGTAGTGGTGGTCGTGGTAGTCGTCGTGGTAGAGGTAGTAGTGGTGGTAATGGTGTTAGTAGTGGTAGTGGTAGTGGTAGTCGTGGTAGTGGTGGTAGTCGTGGTAGTAGAGGTAGTAGTGGTGGTGGTGGTAGTGGTAGTGGTGGTGGTCGTCGTAGTGGTGGTGGTCGTAGTCGTGGTCGTGGTAGTAGTGGTAGCACTCAGTGGTCTTAGGACTGCAATATAGGAGACACGTTTGGACCGGTGACGTCCACTGAGTGCCCGACCCCGTCCCTGCCAACAAGGGCCCTCCCTCGTCCCCTACCCCGACGTCCCGCTGTACGGATTCCGGGGTGTGTCCGGGGAGACGCTACTGGCGGTGGAGGGACCCCTCGTCACAAGGGACCCCTCTTTGCGTACTTACCTTCTCTTTCCTCTATCTATCGGTCTTTCCCCTTTTTCGGTCTGTATTATAAAAGGTACTGAGTGTGCCTGTCCCTCTAACCTGAGTTTGTTTAAGACCACAAAACTCTAGTTTTATCGGAACCCCCACCAGCAAACCCTCGTTTTTCGTTGAGTCGATTAGGTTATTGTACGTCTGTTCGACTTTCGAGGAGACTGAGGTGGAGAGACAAGAACCGGTCTCTCTTCGGGGACTTCGAGGTTGTTACGACCCCAGTACCCCTGGTTCGACCTCCTAAGTAAAAATTAAAATTCTGTACTAATTTCCGGAACAATCTAGGTAGAAAGTTATCTGGCACTTCCGGGTGCAGTCTTATAGAGGCAGAATCTCGGTATTGCCGGGAGGGAGGTAGTCCTCTTATAACCACTTAGACCTAAGACGTTTTACATTAGGTGTTCGAATCACGACTTTCCAAGTGTGTCTTAAGACGAGCAGTTTCCTCGAAGTCGAGAGCCAGGGGCCTCACTTGGAAACGTGGCAACATTCATAAAGCGAGAGACATGACCAAAACAGAAACAGAGACGTTTAGAAACCCTCTTAGTGGTTTTACGACTCTGAGGAAGAGGTCGACCAGAAAGAAGGAGGACCAGTCGACGTAGGAACTCCGACTCTCTGGGACCCCAATATGTCTCAGCTCCTGTGTCCCTTTCAGGCAGACAGAGGACGTAAGACGGGACGCGAGAGTCGGTAACGGAACAGAAAGCTCCCTGTTGGGGCTGACACTTTCAGTGGGCCGGTCTCTCTACGGGCGCATTTGTTCCCGCTTCTACAGCTTCCCTTGACGCAGGTGGGAGCGCCGGGACCCTCCTTCCCCCGGTCGGACCTAGACACAGGGGTCTCGCTTTATTGTGTTACTACTACTTGGGCTCAAGAGGCCAGACGGGTCCTTCGGATAAAGACACGAACACAATTCAGAGTCCTCCTTTCGTGAGGGCCGGTGCGGTAGACACCAGGACTAGAGTTGTCCTTCTTGAGGTGTCGACCAGAAGATGTGCGGATAGGGGCACTGGTTGACTCTTATTCCTGCTGTCCTTTGGAGGGGACACGTGGAAGTCCTACCCTCCCCGCCCCCGGGACGTCTCCTCCTCCCTGAGCGCCCCGACACCGTGGACCCGGAGGCTGGTGGGTGACGATCCCGGGTCCTCCTCGGCAGAGTGGAGGGGGACGTATGCACCCTAGGTGTCAATAATTCCACCCAACCGTTATCTGATTTTCCTCGTCCCTGTCGGGACCTCCTCGGGGTGTCCCTGTACAAACGAGAAAACAGTCGTAAATTAGATTAGGGACTGGTGGGGGGGGGGTGGTTTATATATACGTATATCAGTCTCAACCCTCTCGAACGACGGTTTTGACGACGACCGTTATCTTTAACTTCGGTGGGGGAATCTACGACGTCCTCCCGTTCCCTAGGGGGGAGAAAAAGGAGGAGTAAACATGGGGTCCTAGAGAGACTTCGAGGGGGTTCGGACGGACACCCCGAGTGGGGTGTTGAGGGTCGTAGCTCCCGTCTGGGTCGGACCGTCCAGGTTTCTAGGTGGAGATCGCTGGGACGTGACCCTGCACGAACTTCTGTTTCTGCCACTCTTGGTCGCTGTCCTTCACACTTGTGGCCGAAGTGTAGGAGTCTCCCTGTGTGCACGGTGTTCCTCTTTGGTCCCGGTCCGGTGGTTCCGGAGGACAAACGATTTCGGAGGACCGGACACTCGGAAATACTTCTGGGTGTTTATCGGAATGGAAGACGAACCGAGTCTCCAAATTCGCAGACGGACGTTACGTCCTCTGGCCCCAAACTAGGGACCCAACCCTTCTAGGGGACCTCTTCCTTTACCGTTGGGTGAGGTCATAAGAACGGACCCTTTAGGGTACCTCCCTCCTCGGACCACCCGATGTCAGGTGCCCCAGCGTTTCTCAGCCTGTGCTGACTCGTTGAAGTAAAGACGACACGATTCCTGACCTAATTTTTTGTTTTTAGGTCGTTGTTAAAAAACGTAGAGTTACGTTTTTGTTTTGGCCCAATTTTTATTCATTTATTTTCCAAATTCTTCGATAAGGGTCTTCCACCCACTCCCCTCACTCTCTCTGACAGCCCAGCCCACCCCCCAGGGGAGACTACCTCTGCACCTGTCTGTAGACCCGGGCAGAGACATCACCCTTCCCGTCTCACGCATCCTTCGGCACAAAGGTCAGGCATTCAAGCCGACGTCGCCCCGACCGCCCTCCCTTCGCGGTGTCCCACGTACGGAGGGTGGGACTGGGTCCATGGGCCTACGGGTCCGAAGCCCAAGACGGGTGCAGGACGGCCCTTGTGGTTGGTTTCGCTCGGGACAGTCGCGTCGGCACGTCGCCCTTCTTTCCACGCCTCCTCCGACCCCCGGACCGTGGGGTCTCCCGTGTCCGTCCTCGCCGCAGACGTTCCTGTCCTCTCGGCACATCCTCGACTCTCGACCCCCCCTACCCCGGGGTGAGTGTCTCGGTGTCGAGTCTCCCACCCCGCCGAGGACGAGGTCGAGGGGAGGGTGGTCGGTGGTCGGGGCTGGGAGGGGGTCGAAATTCCCCTTGACGCCAGGGCGGCGGTCTCTCTTTCTCTCCACGGACCTCCCCGGCGGACCTGGGATGTACGTGATTACTGGGAGAGACTCAGAGTCAGAAGACTTTACTTTTACGTCTGCGCTCCCGTAGCGGGCCCCGTGTCTCTTCCCCCTTGCGCCTGGTGCAGACGTTTCCTGAGAGGAGACTTGGACAGTACCGTTGACGAGTCTTGGCCAGTGAGAGTAGTCCCGGTGACCCTACCTCCGGACGTCCCGGGGACGTCTCTCCCCCGACCCCTCGTCAAGACCCAAAGGTCTTCTGTGACCTTACGACTCGAGGATCTTGAGTCGATCCTTTGGTAGAGGTAGACACTTGGGTGACACGGGACGAGACCGTGGTTGTCCTATCATTCTGGAGTAGGACCTGTCTGTCTCGGACCCCCTGTCTGTGTGCTTATCACTGACAAGTTACGTGTCGACGAACTTGTCTCGTAGGGTCCGGTGTCCCTCGTCGCCAACGAAGACGACCTGCTCCGTTGGAGCTCTCGTTCGTGGGAACCGGGGTGTCCCTCTCCCCGGGTGCCCCTGTCGGTCGTACCCCTCCCGATGTCCCCCGTACGGTTGTCCCGCCCCTGACGATCCGCGTCACCGGCAGCCGGTCGTCCCACACGGCACTGCCGCCCCGTTGGGGCCGGACTGGGAGTGAAGGCGTCTCGGCCGTGTGCCGACACATGGGCCGGTTCCGGAGGTCCAGCCTGGTAGACCCCGGTTCCGGAGCGACATCCTGTTTGACAGAAGAGTCCGGCGATACGGCTCGGTTCCGGTTTTTCGACCGGAGGGTTCTCGCACCCAAACCGAGCGACCTGGCAGGGTGCGGCGTGACTCGACGAGTCGTGGGTCCCCGGGCCGGCGGACTCTCGCTAAGGTGAAGGTTCGCCCCCAAGGGCCCCAGACTCAGAGTACTGCGACTAGAGGACGTCGAACGTGCCGTCTCCCTCCCAGGCGTCCCGTCTCGGGTCGGGCCACGCCTGGTGCCTTGATGTACTCCCCTCTCCGGTCGGGGAGGGGCTTCCTCTCTCCCTCCCCGGGTCTCCGCTGCCCTTCTGCGTCGCTCGTCTGCGTCCCGGTCTCGCTCACCCCGCTCTCCCGGGTCGGACTGGGGTCTGCCTTGTCCTTCTGGGTTCTGTCTACTCCCGTGGCGAAATGTTCGGGTCCCCAGGGCGGGCAGTCGTCGGGTGGACCCAGTTGAGACCTGTGTGTCGTCCTGGAGCCCTACCTGCCGGTCGGCTGGACGAGGTCCGAGGCGTCGTGTCCGACCCGGTCCCCGACGAAAGGAGTGACGCAGGGGTCCTGTCTCCGAGACCCCTTACAGTAATCCCGTCCCGGCGGAACCTTAGGAGAACCTAAACGTACTCTAACTCTCCGAAGACCGACGTCAATTTGTGGTCCTCGACGAAAACGTGTTTCTTTCCAAAATAAAAGGACTTGGAGGCAAGGATGAGTCTTAGGGTTTCCCTTCTTAAGTGGGGTTAGTTTCAGCCCTAAATAGTTGGTCTTTCAAGTCGGAACAGAGGACGGTTCGGATCAGCAAATACTTTTATCGACCAATAGTCCAAAGGGTCCTGTCTCAAAGTGCTCGATGGACTAAAAAGTCCGAGACTCACGTCTCCCCTCGGTCACCCCTATAACCCCCACTTCAGGGTCTACTACGAAGAGTACCACTAAGTCCACCCGGCTCCGACCGCCCGACAGTTGCGACACGGCCTGAGGCTCCTCGACTTCCCTCCTCGTCTCTGGTCCCTCTCTGCCTCCTTCCCCGCCCCAGTCTCGTGTGTTAGGGACCCTCCGAGTCCCAGGGGTAGGGAGGAAGAAGGACGTCTCTAAGGGTCCACGACGGGTCTCCTCACTTCGTCTCGTCCTGGTGTGGACGGTGGTTCCACGCACGTCGGGCCGTCCCTGGTCTCTGCCTACCCTTCCCGTCACGTCGAAGCTTCCGCGGTTCCCCTGTCCCCAACCCTTTCGAAGGACGTCGGGTCCCAGTAACGTAGGGACCCTCGCGTCCCTTCTCGGGGTTCGGAACTTAACCACGGTTGAGGCGTTTGCAGAGGGGCGGACACTCGCGTCGGCGGTTCTGCGCCAAGTTGTGTAGTTTCTGCAGTTGACTGGGTGTCGGTCCTGGTGGACTGACGTCCGTGGAGTAAGAAGAGTGTGGCCTTCCAGGAGGCTGGCCTGTCAACTCTGGTCTCAACGTGTGTTCGTCCCGGTCCCCGAGGTCACCCCCACTTCGGGCGCGACCAGGGGAGGTGCAGAGCGCAGACTGTCCTGCGACAGTGGGACCAGGGACGGGACGAGTCGAGACGGGTGACGTCCTACCGACCCTCACCGGTCCCCAAACCCTGACCTACGACATCCGTCCCGTCCCGACGACGAGTCCGGCTCTCACACGTCTCCGAGGGCGAGTACGCAGGCACACCCCACGTGGCACGACCTCGTTTGTGCCCCTCTTCGTCCCACCGGGCAGGCAGGAAGTGCCCCTCTTCGTCCCACTGGGCAGGCAGGAAGTGCCCCTCTTCGTCCCACTGGGCAGGCAGGAAGGGGAGTGATCCGGACCCCGTGACGGTCGAGTCCCAAAGGAACCCACCTTCGAGTGAGTGACCCCGGGATTCCCTCCCGGGGGGTTCCACGTTCCCTGTGTCACCCTCTCCTCTCCCGAAAGAAAGGGAGACGGTTCTTCCTCTTCGTCGGACTGGGGGCCTAGGAGAGACGCCCGTCGACGTCTCGGAGGCACTCGCTAGGAGACGAAGGGGGTCAGACAGACCGGAGTCGGGACGTTGCACAAGGCCCTCGGGGAGGTACACCATCGGACCCGGACCGGAATTCTCTGGGGTGGGGACTCCCACTCCTGTCCTTTGTTCTGGTCCCGGAGGAGCGGAGGACGCAACTGGACCCACAGATCTTTCACGGGACCAACGAAGAGTCCAGTGGTTCTTCATTTGGTGTCCTTTGTTCCCCTTCCAGCCCAACACCTTTGTGGGGAGTCCTGACAGACGACGGGGTGTCCACTCGTCGTGAACCATGGCACAAGTTGACGGGGCAAGGGCAGGTTCTTGTACGCAATCCTTGACGTCCGCAAAATAGTTTGTACAATTGACGAGGACGCCTGTGACAACAAGTAGTGAGTCAGCACAGACTGAGACGTTGGCGTACCCGACGTCGTACGGTCCCAGGGGACAGGTAGTGGTAGAGGGCCTCAAACGAGTTTAAGTACAGGTAACTCAGTCACTATGGTAGGTCGGTAGAGCAGGAGACCTGTGAATCCATGCTCCCTTACAAACTTGGGCACAATGGTTCTCGACCTCGAGTGTCAGTCGTGGATAAGTCTTCTGTGACCCGGACGGTTACAGACAACAACGATTGAAACGGTGGTAACAAGTTTTATCGTCAAACAGTTATTCTATACGTTTATTGTTGGTTTGCATTGAAGAATACGTTTGTTCCGTGTTAAGGTCTTATGCTTGACACCCTTGCCTTTCGTAGAGAATTCCATTTAAGGTACGCCAGTGACTACACTGAACATTTTTGCGTTTAGGTATTCACGGTTTCGTCGTACGACCAACAGAGGAATTCGGAATCTCACACCGAGAACGAAACTTACGTTACTATAAGCTGTCGGTCGGATAACCAATTGACGGAACACGAACGTCGACCTACCACATTTCGAGTAAAAGAGGAAGAACGACGTCTCGACCCGTGTGACATGAGAGACTCCCGGTTCTTATCGGGAAACTTACCGACAAGACATAAAGGAATTTACTCCATGTCATTTTAGAGTAATATTGTCTGAAGAGACGATACGGGATCTTTAGCGGTCTACAGACCAATTGAGCTAAGACGTATTTATACCATTCAAGATAGAAGTGTCGGCCAAAGTTGGTCTTTCGTCAAGGCCAGAAACAGGTGGTCTTCACTGGTCATCCTGTACCGGAATCCCAACTTCTCCCAGGTGAGTAAAGGGGTAGTTTTCGGAAGGTCAAAGCGGAGAAGTGGACGTCCCGTCCGCCGAAGGTCGAAGGGCGGTAGGTGTGGGCCTAGTCTTGGTGCCTCTTAGGTCCGCGCTCTACCCCTCCCGTGGTAAGGTGTGTCCGGGGGTTAGTGTCGACACCCACGACTCGTCGGCAAACACCCCTGAGTCGTCTTAATTACTCGCTTACCTTTCTCGCAAGGCACTCGTAGACAAAGTGTTTCAGCAGCTTTTATCGAGTAAACGTAAAATATGTTAACAAGTGTTGGAGGGACTGAAAACAAAAGAAAACTAGTCAACATTTCTCCTCTCACTTTTTCAACCGAATTTCAAGTTGTAAGTCTTTTGCTTCTAGTGCCGTAGACCAGGGTGGTGAAGTACCCTTTGTCTACCCCTTTGTCACAGTCTGAAATAAACCCCCCGAGGTTTTAGTGACGTCTACCACTGACGTCGGTACTTTAATTTTCTACGAACGAGGAACCTTTCTTTCAATACTGGTTGGATCTCTCGTATACGTTTTCGTCTCTATAATAAACGGCTGATTCCAGGCAGATCAGTTCCGACACCAAAAAGGTCACTAGTACATACCTACACTCTCAACCTGACACTTCTTCCGACTCGCGGCTTCTTAACTACGAAAACTTGACACGACAACCTCTTCTGAGAACTCTCAGGGAACCTGACGTTCCTCTAGGTTGGTCAGGTAAGATTTCCTCTAGTTGGGACTCACAAGAAACCTTCCTTACTACGATTTCGACTTTGAGGTCATGAAACCGGTGGAGTACGGTTCTCAACTGAGTAACCTTTTCTGAGACTACGACCCTCCCTAACCCCCGTCCTCCTCTTCCCCTGTTGTCTCCTACTCTACCGACCTACCGTAGTGACTGAACTACCTGTACTCAGACTCACTTGAGACCCTCAACCACTACCTGTCCCTCCGGACCGCACGACACTAAGTACCCCAATGTTTCTCAGTCTGTACTGACTCGCCGACTTGACTTGACTTGACTTGACTTACAAAGGACGGAGTAAAGACTAAAATGAACTCAGAAGAGAAAAAGAGAATTACATAGATTTCCACATTTAAGACAAATAGAAAAAAATTTTCTGTCGGGAATTAAAACAAATAGAAAGGATAGCAAAAAGACCCCGAAAGGTTCACCGAGTCTACCAGTTCTTAGACGGACGTCGCGTCCTCTGGGACCAAGTTAGGGACGTAGTCCTTCTGGAGGACCTCTTCTTTTACCGTTGGGTGAGGTCATGGGAACGGACCTCTTAAGGTGTCTGCCTTCTCGGACCACCCGACGTCAGGTTCCCCCACAGAGATAAAACAGGTAAAGACGAGACTCCAAATAAAGAGGAGAGAGTGTTGAAATCCAAACCAAACAAGAAAAAAAACAAAAAAAAGTCAAAGAGTTCCACATTTCAACCCTACATAAACACCAGAAAGAAAAAAGGATTACAATCCGTAAATAGTGGTATTTGAAGAGAGAGTCTTGACAAAAACGACGTAAGGTATGCAAAACCATACGACACAAAGGTAAAAACAAAGAGAGTTCTATAAAAATACTAACTTTGCCCACACTAAAGTTCAGAGGAACGGGAACGATTCCGAACAAAACACTGGATTAGATACTAGATAGAGCTCCTCACAGGACACAAGTGGGCTCTTCTTACACACAAGACGGGAACAACTCACCTCACAAGACATATGCAGGTAATCAGGTAAACCAGATTCTATATCAGGTGACACAAGAATAACTGAAAGACGGATCTACTAGATAGGAAATAACTTTTACCCTATAACCTCAGGGATGATAATAATATAACGATAGACGAAGAGGGAAGCCTAGACAATCATAAACGAATTATATAAAACCATGATACTATGACTCATGCATATATAAATGTTAGCAATATAGGAAAACTGCTCAAACATGGAAATAGTAACATATTACCGGTAAAAGCAGAGAACAATGTCAAAAACTGACTTTAAGGTAAAACAGACTATATTCTAAGTGTTAGGGCCAAGAGAAAACCAAAAGTAAAATTATCCTAATAGAAACAGGTAGAAGGACAGTTCGGATACCTAGAGGAATGTCGACTTCACTCAGAGGACGTCGTATGTTTATCCAGAACTGAAAAGTAGGTGAGACACTGAGACACGGTTTTCCGACCTCTTAACTTAGGTGACGGCAAATTTTATTATTGACTGTCGATTTCTGTCACGTCGGCGGGCTAAGCGACGAAAGACCGACAAAACGGCAAGGGGCAGGGAAAGAAAGAGAAAGTGACGGAAAGGAACGTCTGACTACGAAAAGGTGTCACTATATCTCCGAAGGGAAGAGAAAAGAGAAAACACATAGATAACGTCCAAAAACGAACACCAATGGTTTTCCCGTCGGAACAAAATTTTGCAATACAATATGGTAAATATATTGTACACACACGTACTCTCTCTCTGACTAAAAAATTTTCACTACGGAATACCGAAGTGATGGTTTACTCTATGTTCCAGTTACTTGTAGTAAGATTACCTTTTTAGTATCGTTTACTGAAAAATCAAATCAGTAAAAGTTATCGAAACAACTCTGTATTAACTGACTTTATGTTATTAGACGTGTATAATTTCATATGTTGAATCATTCAAAATTGCACCATTTCTTAGACGGACGTTACGTCCTCTGGACCCAAACTAAGGACCCAACCCTCCTAGGGGACCTCTTCCCTATCGATGGGTGAGGTCACAAGAACCCGAAGGGAACATCGAGTCGACCATTTCTTAGGCGGCCGTTACACCCTCTGGACCCAAACTAGGGACCCAACCCTTCTAGAGGACTTCTTCCTTTTCCAATGGGTCGGGTCATGAGACCGACCTCTTAAGGTACCCGACATATCTAGTACCTCAACGTTTCTCAGTCTGTACCGACCGACTGCAAGTGAAAGTGAAAAAAGTTGTATGCGTGTGTAGGTACTCTGGCAATAACGTCAGTGTTATTATTTGCTTTCGGTAGTGGGGGTTTCGAGTGAGGACGGGGAAACACTGGGGGAGCATCTAAGTTTTATTCAAAGTTCAGTCAATCAGGAGGTTTAAATAAGAAAAGGTTCTACCAAAATAATAAGACCGATGAATCTTAAAGGTACATTTAAAAATTTATTTCAGTAGTTAAATTGTTTGTTTGTTTTTTTCGGACCTCAAAACTAATCCTGACGAACTTATTGTCTGTTATTACGTCAAGTCAAGTCAAGTCAGCGAGTCAGCACAGACTGAGACACTGGGTTATCTGACGTCGTGCGGTCCGGAGGGACAGGTAGTGGTCGAGGACCTCGAACGAGTTTGAGTACGGTAGCTCAGTCACTACGGTAGGTTGGTAGAGTAGGAGACCAGGAGACTTGACTTGACTTAGTCCCATCTACAAGACTCCACATCACGTAAGTAGGGTACTTCACCCCACATTAAACAGTCTAAAACATCTATGGGAAACCTTTTCCGTTACCGTTGGGTGAGGTCGTGAGAACGGACCTTTTAGGGTACCTACCTCCTCGGACGATCCGACGTCAGGTACCCCAGTGTTTCTCAGTCTGTGTTGACTCGCTGAAGTGAAAGTGAAAAGTGAAAGTACGTAACCTCTTCCTTTACCGTTGGGTGAGGTCACGAGAACGGACCTCTCAGGGTCCCTTCCCCCCCGGACCACCCGACGGTAGATACCCCAGTGTGTCTCGACCTGTGCTGACTTCGTTGAATCGTCGTCGTCGTCCTCGTCATCTACGGGAAATAGGCCACTTCCTCGAAGGCTAGACAAAGAACAAACGACTCCGGAAAGTGATCCTTGTCTACAGCTTACAAGCCGTGAAAAAATGGATAAATAGAAAAGAAGGGTCGAACGCATAACCAATAGTGATACACGACACGACAAGTCCACTAACTAAATCTCAAATATCGTCTGTAGTAACTGAATGGAACCAGACACAAGTTCACCATAATAAGGTAGAACGTGCCTCTCACCCACGCTAACACTAGAGTGAGATGTCTACTCTTCTGAGTCCGAATCTCAGAAGTGACCTTTAACGTCTCAGACCTATACAACATCAAAAACAACGATGAGAGGGTAGCAAAGAATAAAATTCTTGTGAAAAGAAGGAGGAGCAGAATTTGTGGTGGGATGAACCTCTGTTCATGTTATAAAGGGATATTAAAGAATAAAACAAATTTGATAAAAGTGTAAATTGACGTCTCAAATTAATCCTTAGATAAAATCACATATCATACTGTAGTTTCCCCGAAGGGTCCACCAGGACCACCATTTCTTGGGCGAAGGGACCCGTCCTCTGGATTCTCTGTCTAAGCTAGGGACCCAGTCCTTCTAGGGGACCTCCTCCGTGGTATTGGGTGAGGTCGTAAGAACGGACCTCTTGGGGAACCTGTCTCCCCGGACCACCCGATACCGTTGACTTCGTTGAATCGCCCGTACGGACGTACACTATAGTTCTAGACTGACACACGGTCTCTAAAACGGTATAGGGTTGTAGTATACATACATACACTTTGTTAAACGTGCTAAATACGATTAAAATAATTACCGTGTGTTTGATACAACTGCAGTATCAAGAAGGGCAGAGGTAAGAAAACTCATTTATAGAGTCGGTGCAATTACATAATGTGGGATCTAATTAACAAAAATAAAAGAGTGGAGAGACCTTGAACCCAAACCGTGTGTTACCGTATATGTGCAGTAAGAATGTGTAAAAAGGACCAAAAGGTCGAATTCTCGGGTCGTTTGGAGGGGGTCGGGTAGATCAGGTCAGAATGAACTTATCAATTCATTTCTCTGCTTTCGAAATGAAGTCGTGGGTATGAAAGGAGCATGAACGCCTGGAGCATAAAAGGGCGACAAGAGTTCACATACTAAAAGAGGTAACACAAAGATTGACCGTTACGGACCCTACGTTCCTTCAATAATTAAGTTTGTGGAAATAATACGGGGTCATAATATTAAATTTATAGAAGATTTGTAAAAAGTTCACTTAGGGGACCGCCCCCCCCCAACCTTCTTTAGTCTAGTAGACGTTTATCGAACTGTAGTCTAAAAGCACGCAACAACAAAGTAGCGATTCGCTATAAGTTGAGAAATACTGGGGCACCTGACGTCACACGGTCCGAGGAGACAGGACGAGGACCTCGAACGAGTTTAAGTACAGGTAACTCAGCTACTAAGATAGGTTGGTAGAGTAGGAGACATCGGGGAAGAGGAGGATGGAAGTCAGAAAGGGTCGTAGTCCCAGAAAAGGTTTCTCAGCCGAGAAGCGTACTCCAGTGGTT
The DNA here is from genome assembly GCA_006410555.1 of Capra ibex. NCBI lineage: Eukaryota > Metazoa > Chordata > Mammalia > Artiodactyla > Bovidae > Capra > Capra ibex. Next base: position 1,464,605 of record SJYO01004576.1, on the reverse strand, counting down.
TCATAATCTCGAAGTTGAAGTCGTAGTCGGGAAGGTCACTTATAAGTCCCAACTAAAGGAAATCCTAACTGACAAAACTAGAGAAACGACAGGGTTCCTGAGATTCTCAGAAGAGGTTGTGATATCCAGTTTTCGTAGTTAAGAAGTCGTGAGTCGAAAGAAATATCAGGTTGAGAGTCTAGGTATGTACTGATGGCCTTTTTGGTATCGAAACTGCTCTACCTGAAAACAATCGTTTCACTGCGGAGAGGAAAAATTATGCAACAGATCCGAACAGTATCGAAAAGAAGGTTCCTCATTCGCAAAAAATTAAAGTAAAAGGAAAGGTCGAGAATTTATAGAGTGACAAGAGAAATCGGACAACGTGACCAATCTTAAGGGTCTGGTGGTTCTTGTTGTATTAGAAGGAAAGGACAAAACCCACCTTTCGGGACGGCATACAGTGACGACTCTACACTCCACTAATCTAGTTATACTAAAAATCGTACCACTCCCTCATATATGGTCCTGGAAACCTCAGACTGAAATAGTTCCTGGAAAAATCGTTAATAAGTGAAAGAATGTATTTTGACAAACAAATATGGTAACTCTACGATAAAAAAAAATTCAAAAGATTAAATTTACGTTTAAACATGATATCCTATTTTACAAAATTCAAAACTACTCTATCAGAAAATTGTGTCAATACCCAACAAAACAAGACGAAACGAACAATTAAATCATAAACTGTAGGTGAGACTAGACAAATGAAAAAAAAAATTAAATAAAGTATTCACGTGTGGAGAGAATTATTTACCCACTCAAAAGACAGAGATAGACTTGAACCCTGTCTAGTATGTTACACTTATTATTCGAGGGACTCTAAAATTTTATTAAAGGAACAAATGTTGGACCGTGTAAAAATCTCACTAATATGTTATTTAATAATGTTAGTTAAAATAGTTATCAATTAAAAAGTTCAAGAGACCAAAAAATAATCTGAAATCCCCCTTTACTAGAAGTGTTTTCGAGGTGTGAAAAATTTAAATTATGGTAAAGGGAGGTGTATTGTGAGTGCGAGGGATTTGTTCTTTTTGGACGAGTCTGAGACGGTAGTGCGGAAGAGGGGTAGAGGTTAAAACAGAAGAAAGGAAAAGGATATTATTTTACACAAAAATTCAGGTGGTTTTATGACCTAAACAAATTAATAAAATGTCGTAAGTTTGGAGTTGAAGCTTTTAGTATCAAAATAGTTGAAAACACGACAAAGGAAAACCATAAAGTAACAGACTTTCGTACTAACCGAAAAAACAAAATTCACGGAAAGACACATGAGATATTAGTAAATAAAATTAGGTCACTCTGAACTTCCTCATCAAAGAGTAGTTCGCTAATTTCCAAGTCTTTTAGCTTATTATTGTCGACGGTAGTAAGTCAGGTCAGGTCAGGTCGAGTCAAGTCAGCGAGTCAGCACAGGTTGAGAAAAGTTGGGGTACTTAACGTCGTGTGGTCCGGAGGGACAGGTAGTGGTTGAGGGTCTCAAGTGAGTCTGAGTGCAGGTAGTTCAGTCACTACGGTAGGTCGGTGGAGTAGGAGACAGCAGGGGAAGAGGAGGACGGGGGTTAGGGAGGGTCGTAGTCCCAGAAAAGGTTACTCAGTTGAGAAGCGTACTCCACCGGTTTCATGACCTCAAAGTCGAAATCGTAGTAAGGAAGGTTTCTTGTGAGTCCCAACTAGAGGAAGTCTTACCTGACCAACCTAGAGGAACGTCAGGTTCCCTGAAAGTTCTCAGAAGAGGTTGTGGTGTCAAGTTTTCGTAGTTAAGAAACCGTGAGTCGAAAGAAGTGTCAGGTTGAGAGTGTAGGTATGTGTTGATGACCTTTTTGGTATCGGGACTGATCTGCCGGGAAACAACCGTTTCATTACAGAGACGAAAACTTATACGACAGATCCAGCCAGTATCGAAAGGAAGGCTCTTCACTCGCAGAAAAGCAAAGTACCGACGTCAGTAATAGTATAAGATTATCATTGAAAGTCTAAGGTTCACGAAGTGTGCGTAAAGGAATAAATTAAAACTTCCTTCGTTCGCCCTCAAGTGTGAGAGTCGGGAACACTCGACCCTGTAGCCGGAGGGGGAGTCTGACTCTGAGTGTGTGGACGAAGGAACAGAGCCTCGCTACGGTGGTCGAGAGACCCCAGAGTCGAACGTCTCTCGACTACCACTCCGAACGTCGGAGGTATTCTTTAGAGTTAAAGAATGTTATTTAGAAAAATCTATCTATTTGTCCATCTATCTGTCTTTCTGTCTGACTACCCTCCTGTCTCTATTACCTATGACTATCTATCTATGTCTCTCCACTATCTACGTAATATCCACCTACTATCCGTCTCTCTCTCTCTGCCTACCTGTCCACCTATTCGTCTGTGGGAAGACCTCCAGAGGGACCTCTAGGGATTGCGTGTCGTATATCCCCGGAAAGGGTGGGGTAGAGGAAAGGGGCGTAGGGGTGTAGAATGTCCGAGTACAGAGTCTGGAAGTAGAGTCCCAAACCAAAAGTCCTTGGATTCGTGTCGGTTGTGGTTGTTGTCAGTTAGAAGTAAATGGTTTTGTTTTACACGGAGAAGTGAACCGAATTAAAAAGTCGGAACTCTAGCAGACACAGAGTGTCGTTATCGCAACGGATGAGAAAGGAAGTCCCGAAGGGTCCGCCGTGGTCACCTTGTCTTGGGTGGGTGGACGGTTACGTTCTCTAAGTTCTCTACGGTCAATCTAGGGGCCGAGTCCTTCGAAGAACCTCTTCCTTTACCGTCGGACGAGGTCACACGGACGGACCCTTTGGGGTACCTGTCTCCTCGGACCGTCGACGTCAGGCACCCTAGCGTCTCAGCCTGTGCCGACTCGACGTGCGTGCCGCACGAAAGGAAATCTCTTGTTTCTGAATCTCTCTTTTGGTACCAGAAAATTAGGAGTGAGAGACCAAGACAAAACAAAAAAGAATGTTGGAACGGCTCAACTGACATCAAAGCATCGGAGCATCGACATTTCCCTGGGAGGTACACACATAGTCCTAACGGGTGATCAAATGATACTAGGGACCCAACCCTTCGAGGGGACCTCCTCCCATACTGTCGGGTGAGGTCGTAAGAGCGGACCTCTTAGGGTAGTCTCCTCGGACCGCCGATGTCAGGTACCCCAGAGTGTCTCAGCCTGTGTTGACTTCACTGAATCGTGCGTACGTGTGTATGTCTGTGTGTGGGATATCCAAGACCCAAACAAAAAAAACAACAAAAACAAAAAGTCTCTTGGGACTGATGATACCCCCTTTCTACGTAGTACCCTTTACCTTCAAAGGTCTTTGTTCTCCGGTTCCATACGTCACCAGCTGACGCAAGTGCGACTCCAAGGACCCTAACCACCTGTGTCCTCCTTCCGTGGCTCCACACTTGTGTACCTACACTACCCCGTCTCACTGTCCGCACTCACCCGTCGTTACCGAACTTTCCTCGGCGCCGAGACCGTCTTCTCTGTCAGACCCTCCGGTCCTCGGAGAGGCCAGGTCTCACACTCGACCCGTCCCTGTGTCACTGGCGGCGTCGAGAGGTCCCAAGTCACTCTCGTCCGTCCTCTTCCTCTGTCCTTTGTCCTTGTTCGGTCTTGTAAGGTCCCTCACAGGGGGTCTCCCCTGACCCCTTCCCCTCCGCCCCTCGGGTCTACTCGCCCCGTCCCCCGCCCGCTCCTTCATGACGGAGGTCCTCCCCCACGCCCGACGCCCGTGGGTGCACCGAGACCCGTGTCGGTACACTCAGTTGTTTCAAAGACGAGGAGGGTCCTCACTTAAATACTCGACAAGAAATTCAAAGGTTAAGATAATTCTAACTTACAGACGATTTACCTTTCGGACCGAGTAAAATTATCCTAACATTATCGTCCATTAACGTACAAATACGTATATGAATATATTCCTCTAATAGTCATCGTACAGAGAGTCTTAGTACTGAAGCTTTTTGTCTTAAATATAGGATTTTGACGAAAATGTTAAGGTCATAGTTTAGCGTAGGAAGACATAAAGGATGTCCGGAAAGAGTCCGATTCGAATTCTTTAGCGGTGCACAAAATTGTTTTAAATGAAACTTGGAGGACATAAAGTAATACACTTTTACCCAAAGATCGACGGAGAGGATTAATTTCTTTACTGTGTTAATTCATCTACGGAAGACTCGTTTCGGTTGACATAATGGACACCGATTGGGGTGGATCTTTATTGGTTTTATACAACAAGACATGTTTTCAGCTGTCAAGTCTCGTAAGTCTACGGTTAATGCGTGGACAAACCACGCAAAGATGCTAAAATACAACGTAATCTAAACCACAAGAATCAAATGTCGGATAATTTGGACTATCTCAACTTTATACTCGAGGGACCCAGTATTTACTTGTATTCAACGAGAGTCTGTTTACTCTCCGAGTCTTATCTTTATAAATGACGTGGAGTCACTCTTCAAGAGTATTTCGACGGGTTCGACCCAACGACGAGAGACGTCGCCTCGTCGACTTCGAGGCCCAGTCGCACACAGGACACTTTCTGGCGCCGAGAACTGTCGTCCGTTGCTTCGGAAGTGGGGCTTGAGACCCCTCGACGCCGCGGGTCTTTAGGGACGAGGAGTCTCGACTAGGCCTTAGAGTTTCAGCCCTTCTTTTGACGCAGACTACTTAGCAGAGGGTAGGTCTCCGAGGACCCGGGACTCGGGACGAAGGGGGGACGAGGAGCCCCTCCCCACCCGTGACGGGAAATCCCCACACGAGCGTCCCCTCTGGGATCGATTCCCATGTCTCCACCCTCGGTCCCACTCCCCCCGGGGTGGGTGGTACCCCCCTCCGACTGTCGGACCGGCCCTCTGCTCTACGGAAGAAGGCAAGGGTCGTCGGACGCCTTCGGGGAGACCGCTCGTCTGTTTGGGACGTTGGACCTCCGGTGCACCCCACGGGTCGTTCCGCCGCACTCGTCGACCCCTCCGGACGCTCCTCTTCTCGGGTCCAGGGTCGTCGTCCGACCCTCCTCCACAGTGGAGGTTCGACCCTTGGACCGTCCACTACCTCATTCGTCCCACACCCCCGAGACCCTCCCCCTGGACTCAACCAGTGTCACCCGTCGAAACGAGAGGTCAGACTACTTCTTCCTCCCTTCATCTTCCTCGTTCTGGTTGTGCACCCCTCGACGGACCACCCCGACCTGAGACCCCTTCCCTCACCCTTGCCAGGGGTGGAGACGACCTCTACTGGTCGAGCAGGTGTGAGGGGTCCTGAGAAGACCCGGTCGTGACTCTCAGGACAAAGGGTCTCCGGGGAGCCAGTGGGTGGGAGTAGGAACAGGGACGAGGGGTGGGTGACTAGGGTTGAGTCCCGTCTCCCACGGACCCCTACCCGAACCCTGGGGCTGGTCCACCCTCTCCCCGTCTCGGTTTCACGTGGGTGGAGGCCCAATGAAACAAAGTACTCCTTAGTGAGGTTCACTCACTTCAGCGAGTCAGCGCAGGTTGAGAAACGTTGAGGTACCTGTGATCCGAGGAGGCAGGTACCCTAAAAGATCCGTTCTCATGACCTCACCCAACGGCAAAGGAAGAGGTTAGTGAGGTTTCTGTGCCTTTTTTTTTTTTTTTGTCTTTAATTGAGTTGTGTGTATGTAGAAGAAGTGGGTGTATTTATCAGGAATTGTAAGACAGTATGATTCAAGTTCAGTAAATAGTATTTTACTTTATAATAGACGTTAAAACTTCGACGGACGAATGAGTGGAAGGTAGGAGTCTTTATTGTTGATGCGACTTTAATTGTAGTAAGGAGTGGAGGTACAGTATCAAAGTGTTATCCGTCGCACGTAAGTATCCGGTGTCTCATCGGACGACCGAGATTTGGGGCACGAAGTATTGCACATCTCACAAGTCTTCGACAAGCCACGACAAGACCTCTTGTACCGTAGAACCAAGTACTTGAGCCTTAGGAAGTGAACTGGACGTCTGTACGAGCAGGCACTACGCCAACATTGTTCCAGCTCCGCGGGAAGATGTACCAACCAGCACTGGTCAAGAGCCGCTGTCCTGTCCGTGTCGTGGACCCAGGCAAACGTAGACCCCGAGAGGTTGTCAACAATCTTGCCTTGACAGTCCAGTGGCCCCCCGTAGAGGCGGGCCTCCAGTGTGGGGGAAGTTATTGTCTCTGCCCCGAGGGAGACTATAACGGTATAAAGAGAGTAAAGAGTTTTAGTACTTATACTGTTTAGAGTCGTATAAAATTAGACGATGGTTAAAAAACGTAAAATGAATATAAAATAAAACTTTTTTTAAAGTCTGTTTTATTTCAGCTGTTTAATTATGTTTGTCAAGGACAAGGAGAAGTAAGTCTAAAGTTTTGACAGCTTAAGGCGGCAGCGCCGAGGAGTAAGAAAGAGACAGTGGTCGTGAAAAAGACTTGGTAGACTATCATTCAAAAACTTATCATGAAACCGTGGGCATTTGCCCGAAGGGCCTACCGAGATCGTCATTTCTTGGGTGGTCGTTTCGTCCTCTGTGCTCTCTGAGCCCAAACTGGGGACCCAGCCCTTCCGGGGGACCTCCTCCTTTGTCGTCGGGTGAGGTCATAAGAACGGACGTCTTAGAGTGCCTGTCTCCTCGGACCACCCGAGGTCAGGTACCCCAGTGTGTCTCAGCCTGTGTTGATTCGTTGAACCCTGTCCCTAGATTATGATGTTGTTAATAAAACATTTTATTTCCGTAGTAAAATATGTTGGCATCGTGTTAATAGTTTTCGTCCTACAATTACGTCATGTCGAAACGGTTACCAGTGTGATTGCAAATATTTCTGTTTGCAGACCTTCCGTTAGAATGTAGGGTACATAACGCGGTCGGAGAAATCAAAAAGGAACAAGAAGTATTGGAACGAAAAAATCTAACTTTATATGAACCAATTGTTACGACACAATCAAAGTCTACGTGTCGTTTCACAAAGTAGATACGTACATGTATACATAAGAAAAAGTCTCATTAAAGGGAACATCCAATGATGTCCCATACCTCATCACAAGGGATCCGACATGTCCCAGGAACACCCAATTGACAAAACATATATTGTCACACACATACAATTAGGGTTTGAGAATGGACTTATTGGAGCTGTAAAAACTTTTCGTGTTCGGTAAATTAAACATTCTACTAGAGGTGAACTAAACCCCAACACATGAGAAAGAGATCTACCACTGACGTCGGTACTTTAATTTTCTGCGAATGACGAACCTTCCTTTCAATACTGGTTGGATCTCTCGTATACGTTTTCGTCTCTGTAATGAAACAGTTGTTTCCCGGTAGATCAGTTCCGATACCAAAAAGGTCACCAGTACATACCTACACTCTCAACCTGACACTTCTTTCGACTCACGGTTTCTTAACTACGAAACCTTGATACCACAACCTCTTCTGAGAACTCTCAGGGATCCTGACGTTCCTCTAGTCAGGACTTATAAGTAACCTTCCTAACTACGACTTCGACTTTGAGGTTATGAAACCGGTGGAACACGCTTCTCAACTGAGTAACCTTTTCTGAGACTACGACTCCCTAACCCCCGTCCTCCTCTTCCCCTGCTGTCTCCTACTCTACCGACCTACCGTAGTGGCTGAGCTACCTACACTCAGACTCACTTGAGGCCCTCAGCCACTACCTGTCCCTCCGGACCGTACGACGCTAAGTACCTCGTTTCTCAGGGGGTTGACTTGACTTGACAAAGAAGTACCAATCTGAGTCCATTACACAAAAACAGTCCTTACTATGTTTTCACTGTCCACAGGAGTCATTCGTGTAGTGTAGTCCTCCGGGTCCTACAGTTCGCTAGGGAGTCGACCGGTACGCTGGGAACCCGCGAACCACTTTCACGCCAGGCGGTCAAGAGACGTAACACTTCAGCAGTAGGAAGGACACATAAATGTCCATGAGACACCCCTCTACGACGTCTAAGACGAAAAAGAAGGTCGAGAATGGGTCCGCGACTTCGTAACCACTGTAAACGAACTTCGTCGATGACTACACCACCAACTATTTAGTACTGAAAGATTAAGGTAGTGGGAAGATGGAATTGATGACCACGCTGAGATACCCTTCCTTCTCTTGAAAGAGAAGAGGAACACAGACACACACCAGCTACATTAAAGTACCTAAGAATAGAAAAGATATTCAATAGTGGATAACACCAGTAAATAAAACTACAAGTCTGACAAAGTATAAACTGGTAATCCTCAAGGAGACTCCGCGGGGAACACAGAAAAACGACTGGGGACACAGGAAGACTGTACAGAGTAACGAGACTCACATAAGAACGAAAGACAGAGTCTTTCTATAAGGTCCTGACAGAACAAGAACGGACCGGGTCCAGACGACGACGACGATTCAACGAAGTCAGCCCGGGCTGAGACACGTTGGGGTAGCTGCCGTTGGGTGTACCGAGGGGGTGGGGATCGGGTCCAGACCAACTTTCTTAAGAGGTCTTTATCAAAAGGATCGAGGAAGACCACTTGACGTGTGTGTGTGTGTGTGTGTGTGTGTCTGAGTGTGTCTGTGTGTGTGTGTGTCTCTGAGTGTGCGTGCGTGTGTGTGTGTGTGTCTCTGTGTGTGTGTGTCTGAGTGTGTGTGTGTCTGTGTGTGTGTCTGAGAGTGTGTGTCTGTGTGTGTCTGAGTGTGTGTGTGTGTCTGAGTGTGTGTGTGTGTCTGTGTGTGTGTGTGTGTCTCTGAGTGTGCGTGTGTGTGTGTGTCTCTGTGTGTGTGTCTGAGTGTGTGTGTGTGTGTCTGAGTGTGTGTGTCTGAGAGTGTGTGTCTGAGTGTGTCTGAGTGTGTGTGTGTGTCTGAGTGTGTGTGTGTCTCTGAGTGTGTGTGTGTGTGTGTGTCTCTGTGTGTGTGTGTCTGAGTGTGTGTGTGTCTGAGTGTGTGTGTGTGTGTCTGAGTGTGTGTGTCTGAGTGTGTGTGTCTGAGAGTGTGTGTCTGTGTGCGTGTCTAAGTGTGTGTGTGTGTGTGTCTGAGTGTGTGTGTGTCTGAGAGTGTGTGTGTGTCTCTAAGAGTGTGTGTATGTGTGTGTGTGAGTGTGTGTGTGTGTGAGTGTGTGTGTCTCTCTGAGTGTGTGTGTGTGAGTGAATGTGTGTGTGTCGGTGTGTGTGTGTGTGTCTGAGTGTGTGTGTCTGAGTGTGTCTGTGTGTGTGTGTCTGAGTGTGCGTGTATGTGTGTGTCTGAGTGTGTGTGTCTGAGTGTGTGTGTCTGAGTGTGTGTGTGTGTCTGTGTGTGTGTGTGTCTGAGTGTGTGTGTGTGTATGTCTGAGTGTGTGTGTCTGAGAGTGTGTATGTGTGTCTCTGAGTGTGTGTGAGTGTGTGTGTGTCTCTGTGTGTGTGTGTGTCTGAGTGTGTGTGTGTGTGAGTGTGTGTGTGTGTCTATGTGTGTGTGAGTGTGTGTGTGTGTGTGAGTGTGTGTGACGTAGACAGAGGAGAGGATAGACATCTAGTAGACAGTGTACTCAAGTGTGGTTGAGAAGGTCAAGTTCAAGTTCAGGTTCAGGTGGCCCAATTAAGGTCGTCGGTGTAAGGGTAAAGAGGTTGTTATTCCTTGGAGTGGTGGTAGTGCTGTTACATCAATAAATAAACAAGTCAAGGTATTTTGTGTAAGCCACGAAGGTCTTAACGAGTGTTATGGTGACGTCCAAACAAATGTCAAGGAAATAGAGACAGACCTCCCACATTTCAGGTTACGACGCAAGTTCTCCGTAAACCCTGCCACGGAGGGGCCCACACCAGGGCCGGACGACATCCCGCCCACGCGTCCGGCCACGTGACCAAAGACAGACAAACAGACACATTCGCTTACCCTTCACCATAGTGATCAAACACGAGTAGCTTTTAAGCGTCATTAAATACGAAGGAATTAGTGATTACTTCTACTTGTAAAAATGTACGAATAACCGGTAAGTATACATATATAGAAGAGTTGATAAAACGGGTTAACAACAGTCAAGACAAATCAAGTCAGCGAGTCAGTACAGCCTGCGAAACACTGGGGTACCTGACATCGTGTTGTCCGGAGGGACAGGTAGTGGTTGAGGGCGTCGAATGAGTTTGAATACAGGTAATTCAGCCACTACGGTAGGTTGGCAGAGTAGGAGACAGTAGGGGAAGAGGAGGACGGAAGTTAGTAAGGGTCGTGGTCTCAGAAAAGTTTACTCCGTCGAGAAGGGTAGTCCACCGGTTTCATAACCTCAAAGTCGAAGTTGTAGTCAGGAAGGTTACTTGTGGGTTCTGACTAGAGGAAATCTTATCTGACCAACCTAGAGGAACGTCAGGTTCCCTGAGAGTTCTCAGAAGAGGTTGTGGTGTCAAGCTTTCGTAATTAAGAAACCGCGAGTCGAAAGAAATATCAGGTATGTACTGATGACCTTTTTGGTATCGAAACTGATCTACCTAGAAACAATCGTTTCAAAGAAAAAATTAATAACACAACACACTCAAGAAATATCTACGTCTGTAGAAATAGTCTGTGTACAAAACCTTATAAAGGAGAACCACATACCGAACGGAAAAGGAACGAGAATGACTTTATAAAACTTATCGTTAAAAAAAAAGTAAAACTACTTCAGGTTAAAATGGTTAAAGAAAACGTAAAGACCAATACGGAAAGTATAGTCTTTAGAGACGGATTGGGGTTTCAGTGTTTATAAAAAGGATAAAATTTTGATTTGGACGTTAAAATATATTTTTATACTTTTGAAATTCTTCAAAATTCAGCTACTAGGTAAAACACAATTCACAACGCGGACCATATTCCATTCGTAACTCTAATGTAAAAAATGTGTCTATAAGTTAAAGAGTTTTTTCGTAAACAACTTTTCTTATAAGAAAAGGTTAACTTAATGGGACTGTGGAAACAGCTTTTAGTAAATCGTCTGTACACACGAAGATAAAGACCTGCGAGACAGGACAAGATGAATACACGCAGATAACAATACGATTATGGTACGACGCGACTAATGAGTCCGAGCTATCGCACGAAAAGAGAGTCGACGACATTGAGAAAGAGGTTTTAACGAAACCGAGAAGCTCTAGGGAATGTAGGGGTATATTCGAAAGAAATAAAAAATTATAAATCAATAAACCGACACGACCCAGAATCAACCCCGTGTACCCTAGGTCTAGGGTTTGGTCCCTAGTGTCGGTCCGGGGGACGTGACCCTCGAACCCGAATCGGTGTTGGTGGTCCCTTCAGGGGCTCGTCCTCAAAATCTCAGTCGCACCCCGGGGTCACGGGACAATAGTGTTCGAGAGGCGTAGGACCGACACAGGTGGCGTCGTCGACGACAGACCCCCGAGGAAGAGGTCGGAACTCCTGAACCGGGTTCTTCTTCGTCTAGTCCTGGGTCCGCCTCGGAGACCCCCGGCACGGGTATCGAAACCCGAGAGGAAGGGAGGGTGCAGGAAGGAGAGGTCGTGAGACTGCTGCTACAGGCCGAGGGAGACAGAGGAGGTTTGGGGTAGGAGCTGGATTACTCTGGTGTGCCCAGAGGGGTCTACGAGACAAGACGGGACGTCGAGTCGCTGAGTGGTCAGTCCCAGGACGTGAGGGACGGCCGGGTGTACACCTCTTCCCACGAAGGCTCAGAAATAAGCCAAAGGACCGACTAATGTCCTTCCCTCGTTAAGGGGTCTCGAGGTAAGAGGGACCCCCTCCGTCTCGGGGGAGGTGACACCAAAATTAACCGTGAAAAATTAACGTTCACCCTATCTTGTAGAAACAAGAATAAGTAACAGAAAAGACCAAAGTAGACGAGATTTAAAAGACAAACGTAAAAACGAGTTAATAGCTGAGTCAAGGGATGTAAAAGGAGTTGTCAAACACCTTCCAGTAGTGGAGAGAACCAGAGTTGAGACAGTCGACATACGACGACGACGATGCAGTGAAGTCAGCACAGGCTGAGACACGCTGGGGCACCTGACGTCGGTGGGTCCGAGGAGGTAGGTACCCTAAAAGGTCCGTTCTCATGACCTCACCCTACGGTAACGGAACAGTCGATACATGTAACGTTTATGGGAGGGGACAAAACACTTCACTTCACTTCAGCGAGTCAGCACAGGCTGAGAAACGCTGGGGTTCCTGACATCGGATGGTCCGGGGTAGGTACCCTAAAAGGTCCGTTCTCATGACCTTACCCCACGGTAACGGAACAGTCGATACATGTAACGTTTATGGGAGGGGGCCAAACATTAAGACATGTTAATTGATACAAACCCCCGAAGGGTCCACCGTGATGACAATTTCTTAGGAGAACGGCTACGTCTGTTACGTCCAATCTAGGGACCCAGCCCTTCTAGGGGATTTCCTCCTTTACCGTTGTACGAGGGCATAAGGACGGACCTTTTAAGGTACCTGTCTCCTCGGAGCGTCCGACATCAGGTATCCCGACGTCTCTCAGCCTATGTTGACTCGTGTGTGTGTTGTCACAAATTCTGGGAAAAGCAAAGAAAACTTTCTAAAAGAAAAGAAATGGAAAGCAAAACAAAGTAAAACGAAACGAAATCTCCCCTCGTACCGTACTCCTTTCGTCGCTCTGCATGACTGGAAAGGACCCAGTAGGCAGTGTTACGATAATACTGGAAGATGGAATGCCGGTTGATTTGAAAATTGTGTAAATCTTGAATTACTTAAAGAAGAAGATATAACTCACTTTATTTCGAACTCAATATCTCCATTGGTTAGAAGGGTCGGGTGAATGGTTCACGGGGAAAGAAAGAACGTAGTCGAAAGGTTATGGTTCAAGAGAATATTTATCTTCGGTCAAAGAACCGCTATTTTAAACGAAACAGTCAGACAAACAGTTATATAAACAAGAGTAAGACAAATAAGTACATCGAAGTATTATTCGAAACTATAGAGTATCCCGTTCTGTTAGATAAGATGAGAAGTTTTAGTAGGACCTAATACATTTTTCATCTATTACCCTTGGATGACTTATTGTGTCCCCGGAGGTGAGTCACAAGGCACACCGGATTACCCCTCCTTTAGGTTGTTTCTCCCCGGTGTACACATGCATGTCGTCTGAGTGGAAACGACATTTGATCTTTGATCCTTTGTGACATTTCGTTGATATGCGGTTATTTTTGAGCAAAATTTTTCAACAGAACCGAAAAATAGGAAGATATAAGATTTTACAAGTCTCCTCGTTACTTTCGGGTTTACTTTGTTTCTTTTATGTGGTCTCTTCAGACTTTTTCAGAGTTCACCTTTGGGACCTACACTTTGGTCAGTACCCGACTTTTGCAGTGCTCCTCGATTCAGTATTTGGTCTATATCGACTTCTTTCTTACAACCTAAGCCATTCTATTTCGACTCTTTTAGTGTTTTCTACCGTGTGCCTCCACTTCTTCGGCTTTATAATCTCTTCAATTGTCTGTAGACCAGTGCCATCCCACCCAGCCCGAGGTAGTTGTCTTCAAGGTTTCCTGTCTCTCTCTCACACGCAGTGTGTCCCGACCCAATCTCACAGTAGTCCAGGGTCTTCGCCAAATAAGAACTCACTTTTGGATATTCTACTGTCGTTGCCGAAAGTCCCTACCAGTCGAGCTCAGTGGACGAGGTCCCCCACAGAGGGGACTCGGGTGCACGTCGCACCGAGTGGGAGGGGCCCCGGTCAGTCTCCCGGGTGTCGAGTCCTCCTCCCCTTTCCCACGAGGGGTCCGCCGGTCTCGGGAAGTCAGGGCGTACGGTGAGAAGTAGGGTGGGGGTGCACCTCCGTCGGGTTAGGGGGTGGCCTGAGACCTGTGTTTCCAGGTCTGTGAAGGACCTCCGTACCCCTTCGTAACGGGTCCCGGACGAGGCCCTGTCGGACGTGGTCCCCCGCGGTGTGGACCTCTGGGTGTGGACCCCCCGGACGTGCACGGTTGGACACGGACCCCCGGACGCGGACCCCGGACACGGACCCCCGGACGTCGACCCCCGGACGTCGACCCCCGGACGTCGACCCCCGGACGTGGATCTCCCGGACATGTCCCCCGATTCGTGACCCCGGTCCCGGTCTCGTCAGAAGGGTTCGAGTGTGGACTACGGTCGTTCCATGGATTCGAGAGGTTCGTAGAGAGAGAGGAGGTTCTTATCCTTTCCTTGCCCTACTTATTTCCTTTTCTCTCCCTCTTCCCCTCACTCCCCTCCCCTCTTCCTTCCTCTCGTACCGGTGGACTCGTCGGTCGTTCCCCGGACCGACACTCCTCACGGTCCGCCGTCGTCTCTTCTCGTCGACACGCCTCCCACTGTAGCGGGGGTTGGCGTCTCCTCGTGAAGGACGGTACGTCCGGTGCGGGGAGGGTCGTGCCCGTGCTGTCAACAGTGTGGATTCACTTTCCTGACAATATAAAGACTTAGTTTTGTGTTACAAATTCACAACGATGTGTGCATTAATTTTGAAAATACAAACCTTTTTCGAATCTCAAAAAAGGAGAGAAAATTTCTGCTTTTTGAGGTGAAAGATTAACGTCGTAGGAACACGGTCGGGACGGGCCGGAGGTCCGGACTCGAGTGGGTGTTGGGACGCGGACGTCTCTGCCTCGGTGGTCTCGGGGACACGACCGTCTCTACCTCGGCGGTCGGGGTGTCGGGGGAAAGGGACGGGTCGTGATAGCCAACGGTACCTTTGGACGTAGGCGTCGCTCGTGGTCTCCTCGGCCGAGAAAAGTACAACGGGTAACCCAGGATTAGGGTAAAGACAGAGGTAGAGACCTCTCGAGACGGAGAGGCACCCCGAAGGACCCTACCGCGCGTCAACCAACGGTTCTGTTGCACGAACACTCAGGGTGTCGTGCCCCGTCCCCCTACAGACCTGGGTTCGAAACCTAAATTCCCGTCGTAGACACCGGGTTCAGCTCCCAGACCCCCGAGGAGTCTCCTGTCTGTGCACCCTACGTCCAGAAGGGCGGAGGACTTCGGAGGCGACGAGCCGACGGACTGGTGACTTGCACCGGCTCCTTGGGACGACCCTCCGGGTGCGCCTCCGTCCGGGTGGCACTCGTACCTTCCTACGTGCCACCGTCGTCTCTCGTTGGGCTTGGACGACGTCCGCACAGGTGTCGGGGCGGCCACCCGAACCGGGGGGTCCTCCACCCCCCGCGAGGTCGGGAGTCTCCGGACCTCGCCCTCTGCCGTCCGGGACGTCTGCCACACCCAACCGGTGTCCGTCACCCAGTGCACGTCCCGTCTCCGGACCCTGTCTCCTTCCCCGGAGTATCTTTGTTGATCTGGTGTTGACTACGTTCGGGCCCTGGAGCCGTCTCAGACCTTGGGTCTCACCCTTCAGTCCCGTCCGTCTCGTAGTGGGTTTGTCGGGAAATAACGCGTCTAGGGCCCTCGGTCCCGGTGGGTCCGGCTCCGTTCTTCCTCACCCCTGGCGGACGGGACGGGTACACGTGCCTCTCGGACTCCGCGCCAGTGGTCCACACGTCCGAGTCCCCCGCTCGGCCTCCCCTCCGACTCCGGACCCCGGGCGGTCCCGCCGTCCCTTGTGCGCACACACACCTGGGACGTCCACTCCCCCGGTTCTCACCCCGTACGGCCTGCGTCCGGGCCCCGGGGGTAGTCCCCGACGGTCCACCCCTGGTGGTCCTCGACTCCAGTCCTGGGACTGCCTCTTTGACCCCTAGTGACGCACCCCCGGTGGTCCCGGAGCACCCGGTAGACTGTTCGACAGTAAAATCCTCCATTGACTGTACTCCTACCCAATGCGGGTTGTTCATGGTAAGATGGACGTAGAGAGACGTAAACGAGTCGACCTAGGGGTCGCCCAGTCCGTCCTCCTCCTCGGGTTCGGGGCCCCCTCTCGTCGTCCCTGGACGGAAGAGGTCGCCGGTGGGGTCCTCTCCAAGACGAGCGAGGCGCACTCTCCGTCGGGACCTCCGTCCCCAGTCTATGTGGAGGGTTCGGGTAGTCTCGGTGCACCACTGACGACCGACGTGAAGCTCCGGCCCCCAGAGTGGGAGGGGAGGGTGAGGACGGGTCTGAGACCTCAGTCGTCGAGACACGGGGGTCAAAGGTCCCCGTCTTCCAGACACTTCACGGGTGTCCGTGTGCCCGTCAACCGCCGGCTCACCTGAAATTTAGGGGACGAGGTAGGTTGAGGTCTCAGTGCCCGAGGTGTCGTGGTGGAAGACTCTGTCGTCCCCTGTGTGACCCCTTGGTCCTGGGGAGCCTGGTGGGTCTCGGGTCTGAAGTAGAGTGGGGTCGAGGGGGGTGGGTCGGGGGTGGTGACTCTTCGACAACGGCATAGACGGAAACTCTTCTACTCTATAAAGTCGCCACCAAAAACAAACAAAAGTAACTGAGTAGGGAATGTTTATTGCCTAAGTGCCCGTGTAGTTCCCGAGCGAACGAGGACCTCTGTCTTTCGTCGCGAAACTACCGTTAGATTGTTGTCGTCGCGAAGGTGGCGGGAGGACTAATCGTTAGTCCCGAGGTCGCACCGACACTAATTTCCTGCTCGTCTGCCCGCCGAAGGCTGTGAGGACACTGAGTCCCAGCTTGGAGGGTCGCTTCCTCTACCTGAGACGAAACAGATTGTTGTGCCGGCACGGGCCCTTCTCCTCCCACGGGTCCCGACACAGGTACCTTGGACGGGTCCAGGAAGTGAGGGCTGTCGGACCACAGTTTACAGTCCGTCAAGTACACAACCCTTTCGGTTCCTGTGTGGTTCCAGTCTCAGTCCTCGACACGGGGTCGAGTGTACGTCTCGTCGGACCCTCCCGTGGGGTGACGGGAGCCCGGGACTCCCGGTGACGGGCCGAGAGGATAGTGTCATGTCGACGGTCGTGGTCGTGGGGGTCCAGTCGTTGGACTGGAGTGACAGGAGTCCTTTCTGGTGTGGACGTCGACGGTCGTTTTAGGACCTCGAGTTTCCCGTTCCAGGGAGCCCGAGGACCCGTTCCAAGTCCCTTCCTCCGGGAGGGTCTCTCCGTCGTAGATCGGCGCGAATCCTCGTCCGCAGACCTACTTGTGAACCGCAGGTACGCCCCCCGACCTGAGTGGAGAGATTGGACCTGGTTCCAAACGTCACAAGTGTGTCGTAGGCACACCAACAGGATTCGGAAACTGATAAAACGTCTCAAGACTGTTGCAGACCTGAGGTCGACAAAAGAGGAGGTAGAGAGAACGAAAAAACAAACAAACAAAAACCACAAAGACACCGCCGGGTCGGGAACCTTGACGGATACGGTGTTAAGAGCGACTGGGTCAAGGGATCCAAAGAGGAGTCGACGTTTTGAAGAAAAGATCTCTAGGTTTCTCCTTCCTCCACCCCAGTGTAAAGGACAGAACTACGATTGGGGGCACGAGTAATTGCGTGAAGAGGGCAAAATCTCTGGTGCTCAAACTCCGAGGGGTCTCAGCGACACCGGTTCCGACGTCTCGATTCCCCGTCACCTCTCCCGACTTTCCCCCGAAGGGGGAGGTCGGGGTCTGGGGTGGGGAGTCCGGGACTCGAAGAGTTGCGGGTTCAGGTCCTCGACGGGGCTCTGACACAAGAGGGAGGGAGGGGGAGGAGGGAGACGTCTGGGCGGGAGAGCTTTCGACTCTCGTGCGGGGTCCCGAACCGTCCTCCTTTCAAGGTCCTAAAAGTAGTCCAGGTTCACTTGATTCAAAAGACGATAGTTAACTTTTGGATCCTTTCCGACTTCCGTCCTCCTCTTCCCCTGCTGTCTCCTACTCTACCAACCTACCGTAGTGGCTGAGCTACCTGCACTCGGACTCGTTCGAGGTCCTCTACCACTTCCCGCCCCTCCGGACCGCAGGACGTCAGGTACCCCAGTGTTTCCCAGCCTGCGCTGAATTACCGACTTGTTGTTTTTTGGGTCCGTCAGACCCTACGATCTCGCGGCTCGTGCCTGCCAAAACTTTCAGCTACACAGTCGAGAAACATTATACAAAAGGTAAATCAATACTTCGCAATATAAACAGAATGCCTTAGGTTGTCAACCACAAATAGAAGGTGGTGAATAGTGTTCACACTAAACTTTTTGTTTGGCTAAAAGGTCGACGAGTCGCTACACTTACAAACCGCTAAATACAGAAGTACACACTAAACACCAGGTCCTCCGTTCTTCACGTTATTTGTTGTACGGGAAAGTTCGACGGTTCGACTCGACCACAGGAGGGGCAGGAGTCCCTCATCTGAGGACGTATTTACTGTGGATGACCTTATTGAACTCCACCCCGACCTTGGTGGGAAATGGACTCAATTCAATACTGAGAGGAAGTTGGTAAATTTGACACGACGACTTGACCCTTCGGTCGGAAGGACCTTACTTAACACAAAACGAGGTATTATCTCCAGACAAGTCGAGGACTCCGGACTAAACGTGCACTACTCGTTCGTCTTTAGTGTCAAATCTTTCCTTCATAAAACCTGTCCGGAACCTCTACATATCTTAGGGACGCTCCAAAGCTACGAAAAAGAGAGACCATAAACACGACGAAGTCTCAGTGTCTCATGGTCTTTCACTTTGTTTTACATTGACTGTTCCTTTCCGTTCGTCCGCAGAATTTGGAGTGTGTGCCTTGAGGTCCACCCGCCCTTGTCCAAGGCTTCCACACGTCTCGAGGGGTAGCTCTCCCACTCATCTGACAATGGACCTCTTCAGTTGAAACAGGAAACTTTCGTCACACAGACTATGTAGGAAAACAACGGGTTTATACTTCGTTTACCAAGGGAGTAGTCATTTCAGGTAAGAGGATTTACGTCCTAAGGAAGTTCACCCCTAGTCGGTCCGAGTTCGACCCAGTCACCACGACTGGTAGACGGGGTTCCCCTTCAGGTCAGGTAGTTTTCGACTGGAGTTTCGGTTCGTCCCCACCTAAGGACTCGTCCACGGTTCCTTAGTTATTTTTCCCCACCTGCCCTGTGGCGGTCGGGGACCCCTCACAGGTCCTCCAGTCTCTTCTGCGTCGTTCCTTAGGACTCCTACTTTCGCCTTTCAGACGGACGACTCGACGGGGTCCGGGTTGCACCCAGCCACAGCAATGACTCGAAGGTCCCTTGGGACGGTTACTCTCGGGACGTCTGCCCTAACGTCACCACGAGTCCTCGGACTCTGGAAGGTCTTAGAAGGGTCTCGTTCGTACCCTCCTGTAACACACACGTCTTCGGTTCGGACACTTCGTCGTACCCGACGGGTGCCCACTCAGTGGTGTCTACCGTCCCGGGAAGTCTGTGACCGTGGGGGTCCCGAGACGTCAGGAGCCCCACTGGAACGTCACGGTGGGACTCGATTCCGAGGCCCGAGTGTCGCGACTGTGGGAGTGGGGAGGAACACGTTGCCCGGACACCCAGGTCTTATGTGTGCACGGTCGTTCGGACACAGAACCCCAGTGGGGTGGACCACGGTGAGTGAGGAAGACACCACCCGGACGTCGGGTTTGTGTCCCCACGGAACTGGAGGGGGGGGGGTGGGGTGGGTCTCGTTTCTGCCGTCGTAGAAGTCAGGTCTCGAGGCCGAGACTCCCGGAGTGTGTACTGGAACCCCGGTTGTTCAGAAAGGAATCCGAAGAGAGGGAGGAGGACTGGGACTCGAGTAAACGTACCATCCAAGTACACGATGATTCGTTTGGAAACTGGATCTCGACAAGTGACACCAAGGGTTCAGACTCGTCGTTTGTCCACGGTTCCTGTTGTCCTTTGGTTCTCATTACCTTACTTTTGGGTCCGTCCCTGAGAGACGTCCGAAGTCCCGGTAGAGACCCGTAGTTAATGTGGGAGACCGCCTGCGAGTATAAGGACGGAGGCGTGGACAGGGCCCTTCGTCGGAATAATTGCGCACCTAGTCTACGGGACGATATAACGTTATTCCTTTTATTATAAGGGGTGTCGGTAGAAGGGGGTAATCTTTCGGAAATACGGGTTTAGTCAAATTTAAATGAAAAATTAATACATGTAACGAAAGAATACACTTCGAAGACTGATCTTTATACATAGAGTAAAATAAAATACAATAAGTTAACTGGGTTTGTGTTTCCGTAAAAAGAATTTATGACTTACGAGTACATGGAAAAATTAATTTCGAATTTTTCGAGAATTAATTTTGGTATTGAGTGTCCGTCGTCAAAGGTGGATTCAGTAGAACGTCCGAAGACACAAAAGGGAAGACAAAAGTCCCACTGGGCACGGCGTTGACTCCCCGCTTCTACTGGAAGTGTGAACCAACTGACGTTTCGCCGTCGTCCTCGGCCACCCACCCCCCTAGAGTCCCAACGACACACCCCCACCAGTGCCCCCGCCGCAGGTTCGACGATACTGCCGACAAGAAGGGAGACATAGGAGTCCTGGGGGAGACATCGACACTGTCCTCTGTCGTCGACGACCCAAGGGAGGTCCTGTCAGTCCGGTCGACGTCACCTTCCAAACACGTAGTCTTTCTTGACCCATAACTAGTTATAAAACTACGTGATTGTTCGCCGAGAAATTTTAAGAGTGATAAACGGAAAATGGCTACATATTGACCGGAAACCATACAGACGACATAAGCTCTACATGTTGAACTATTCAAAACTTTACGTGTATAGGTCCTCCAGTAGTGGTGTTACCTCTACTTCTTGTACCGTAGAACAGGGTAGTGAAGTACCGTTTATTTTCCCCTGATTCACCTTTGTCACAGTCTGAAATGAACCCCCCGAGGTTTTAGTGACGTCTGCCACTGACGTCGGTACTTTAATTTCCCGTGAAAGAGGAACCTTCCTTTCGATACTGTGTGGATCTGTCGTATAATTTTTCGTCCCTGTAGTGAAACGACTGTGTCCAGACCTAACAGTCTCGATACCTAAAAGGTCACCAGTATATGTCTACGTTCTCAACCTGGTATTTCTTCCGACTCGCGGCCTCTTAGGTAGGAAAGTGTGACACCACGACCTCTCCTGAGAACTCTTAGAGAACCTGACGTTTTAGGTAGGATTTCCTTTAGTTCGAGGTTATGAAACCACTGGACGACGCTTCTCGGTGGGGTAACCTTTTCTGGGACTACGACCCCTTCCAACTTCCATTTTCCTCTTCTCCCACTGTCTCCTACTCTACCCTGTAGTGACCGAGTCACCTGTACTTAAACTCGTTTGAGACCCTTTAAGGTCCCGAAGGGAACACTAAGTCGACCATTTCTTAGGCGGACGTTACGTCCTCTGTACCCAAGTTAGGGACCCAACCCTTCTTGGGGACCTCTTCCCTTTCCGATGGGTGAGGTCATAAGACCGGACCTCTTAAGGTGCGTGACATATCAGGTACCTCAGTGTTTCTCAACCTGTGTTGACTCACTGAAAGTGACGTGGACCTCTATCACCTCCTGTCTTTTCGGACCTCACAGTGTCAGGTACCCGAGTATTTCTCCACCTGTGCTGAGTCACTGACTTCTTATTATTCTTTACAAATGGATTTGATTCTTCTGTTTTTAACAAAGGATATGACAGAAGACAATGTCAAATTGTGACTACAGGCACTGAGTGGACTTAATTCACAACACACATCTCTCAAAAGGAGACGTCAGGATGGGAACAAAGGAAGACAAAAGACTTTGAGACAATAATTCATGTATTTGGAATCCTGACAGAGTGGCAGAACTACTTAATCGGGAAAATGTAACGTTTTACTTGAGGAAATAGGGACCGACACAGAAAAAGGAGGTTTTAGATGAAACTTCAATTGTGTGACTGCGTCGAAGTGTACCTTCTCATAATTATACCACATAAACAAAGGTGGTAGAACAAAAGTTACGTAGACACAGAAATATCAAGTTGATACAAAGAACATTCATCAAATATCGACCTATAACGAAGAATTTTAAGTTAGATTGTTAGAGACGAAAAATTGATCCCGTCAATTTGTTAAAAGTAAATGATATTAATAGAAATAATAACCCAAACTCAGATATGGAGGATAAAAAAAGACGAACGGAGTAGACAGGAAACGAGGAAAGAAGGGACTCAAATCACAAATAATACTAAGGTGAGATAGAGGAGGACATCAAATAATTGATGTCGAGAAACAAAACGATAAGACCACTGTTGAAACTCCAAATGACCCATATTTATATACATAGAACGACTGTAAGAACAAGTCCGATACTTTTGGAGTGATATCTTACGAAAGTAAAGAGGGGAAATCGGAGGGAAAGGTGTATAAAACGAAGACGGATACAACGTTTGAGGGTTTTATAGTAAGAATAAAAACGAAATTTGTTAGCTAATAGAAAAGATTTATGAATTTACTTTTCTTACTTCACACAACTGGACATAGGCACACCAACGGCACAGACCATGACGCACATTTACGCACGAAGGTAGACCGTCACCTAGGGAAGACGGACTTCGCGGAAGAGGTCCCAAAGAGGACCACACCCAGACCACCCCTGTGAGAAAGTGAGAGTGCACAGACTGTTTCAGAAGTTTTCTGTCACAGTCACTGTCTCTTCAGGTCGAATCACCTAAAAAGAGAAGAATGTCGAAATTCTCAAAAGAGGTGACGGAAAACCGAACATAACAAACGTTGCTCCTTAGACGGCACTAAGAACGTATACAAAGAGACATGTATACACATAAAAAACGGAGACCGACGAAAATAATAAATTATGACGGAGATTTGTTGAAATAATACTGTGCGGACGACGACGACGCCGACGACTCAGCGAAGTCAGCACAGGCTGAGACACTCTGGGGTACCTGACGTCGGGTGGTCCGAGACGGCAGGGACCCTAAGAGGTCCGTTCTTGGGACCTGACCCAACGGTAACGGAAGAGGTCACGTACTTTCACTTTTCACTTTGACTTCAGCGAGTCAGCACAGACTGAGAAGCGCTGGGGTACCTGACGTCGGGTGGTCCGAGAAGGATCATATTACAAGAAGCACTAAGATTAGGAACCACAATTCCAAAAACCTAAGACACTCAAGTGTCAAAAGTTGTTTAGTCTTTTAGTAATCGATAGTGGGGAAATTTATCAAAAAATAGGAGAGGTAGCGAGGTCCTAAGGTCAGTGTTCGAATAATCCACTCAACTCAAGAATGGTACCGGAACAAGTGAAACAGCCAGACAAATGCAAGAAAAAGGAAAACCTACCAAAGACAAATACACTGAGGTTCAAATGTTCACGCGATAGATTGTGCTACTCTACAATTACGGGTGATTAATCAACTACGGACTACATACGACGGGGCAGGCCAAGTGACAAAGGTCGACTCTGAGACATCGGAACCGGAGGCGCTCGACCTCAGCCTGCACAGGCGAGCTACTGAGACGAGCGGTCCGGGGTCCAGAACTTCCGCTCTTAGACTAGTGTCATTGACAAGGTCCGGAGACAGGTGATCAAGACGGGGTACAGTGAAGACGCAGTCGCAGACAAACGAAAGGGAGGACACCCTACAAAAAGGGAGTAGGAACAGAACCACCGCTCCAGACTACCTCGCGGCCCGTGCCGCACAAGGAAGGTAACCCACGAGATGCGAAAACGCAAGGATACTTATCAGAACGAGAAACAAGTCCCACGTCGATTCAATGAACTCTTTTCAAACTTGGAAGTTTAGGAGTGAAAATTCTATGTAATCCACCGTTGTCCTCACGGGAGAGACCCCGGCTAAAACGGTTTGCTGACTCAGTTTGGGAGGACTCCCGGGGGTGGTCTACGGGGCACCTAGTACTCCGCCGCACGAGACCGACCACTCCTGCCCCTGGCCGCTCTCAGAAGACACTGAGGCACAGCCCCGACAAACTAAAGAAGGAGATCCCAGAAAAAGAGTGGAGCCCTCCAAAGGAGATCAAACGTAGCTGAGTTGGCGTTTGAGATCCCCCCTCAGGAGACTTTCGGAGAGGTGTAAGACGGGGCACTTGAGACCGTCGGAACCAGGGGGCGGGGCTCAGGTCGAGCCGGAGGAGTCGTGTCCTTCGGGGGTCCCGAGGAGGGGTGAGTGGAGACGGACCTTCGTGGAAGGCCCGGCACTCGACCTTTTCGACGTCGGGCGGAACAGACGGGACGAAGAGCCCGCAGCGACAGGACACACGTTAGAGATCGTAGTTTACAGGAGGTGTGACGACCCCCTGCCCGAGATCATGTCACGAGGTCGGGGTACGCCGGGAATGTCGAGCCACACCAGGAGTAGTAGGGAAGGACGAGTCTTCGTCTCGACAGTCACAGAGAAAGGTCGAGAAAGGACCCAATGGTAGCGACCTTGTACCAATGTCCCTACACTCGGTCCTTTCCTGACGTCATGAACAATCGTCCTCCAGTGTGCCCGGACAAATTCTAAAAGTGACGTCCCTAGTACCTCAAGTCAGGTTGTCGAAAGTCCTTTTGAAAATGGAATCTTTGAACCTTGTAGTAAAGTCGTGTCTGGCATATACAACTGTGACCAGGGACACGGACTCTAGTAAGGTACGGTCGAGAGTCCGGCGGAGTCAGTCGGGACGTGGAGGTTCCCGCACCCTGTGGAAGTAGGGGCCCTCGTCCGAGTCGGAATACGTCGTCTCTGAGTCTACTTCCGACCCTAGCCGCCCAGTCGGTCCGACAGAGAGGTGGAGGAACTCAGAGTCGCGACGAGAGGGCCGACGGCACAGGGACACAGAGACTCCGGGGAGGGTCGGGTCTCCTCGGGTGTCCCTGGGTCCGAAGTGTGTGCACTCTCGTTATGACCCGACACCTCGTCCCCAGGAGGGATGTCAGACGTCTGGGACGAGGCCTGACTCGAGACCATAAGACCAAGTACTGAATGTATGTCTCCGTCGCTACTTGTGCTCTCCTCTGCCGACCCTGCCACAAGACTCCCAGTCAAAACATCCTTCCTGTCGTCTCCGGCTTCTCGGTTGTCTCTCCCAAAGTCCGTGTCTACGCTTCTCCGACTCTCACGCCCAGTGTCCTCGGTCACTCCCTCTCTCTAAGACCCCTAGGAGTCCTTCTAGACGACAGAAGTCTCTGAGGAGGTTTCCTCACAATCGACGTCCCAGTGAATATATATCGTACCTTTGTTCGGGACCTTTATTGGTCACAGGTTGTCGTCCCCTGCTTCATCAACTATTTGGTCAGCTGAGTCTCCTTGCCTGAGGTCCGTTGGTCGTTTTTGCCACGCCGTCTTCTTGTACGCTCGGACGACGACCGCAGACACTACTCGGTAATCCTCTTTTCTCAATGTTTTGGTGCGCACGTTACTCTCGTGGAAAACTGTGCGTATGTTCAGTCTCTTTTTCCGACTTACCCGTGTTTCGTCCTGTCCGGGCAGAGTCCGAGACATCCACTAAGACAAAGGAATGACACTGAGCGAAAGATTTAACGTCCCTTAAGTGCGCATAAAGAAATCACTCCTTCGGTCACTCTTCCCTTTATTCTCTTGTAAAATTGGCTAGTAAAAAGTTTACTCCCGCTCCAGTTCCGACACCGGGTCGTTCTCCGCCAGCCCGCCCGCTCTCCTCCCTTCGGCACCCAAGGTCGGCGACTGGCACCGCAGAGACTGGTGCCGTGGCGACCAATTTCCACCTACCGTCCCACAGGGGTCCAGACGCGAGTTGACGGGTGGAGGGTCTGTTTGGCCTCTCCTGCCCCGTCTACGGCGGACGCAAACTTTTGCTTCGTCCCCCTGCCTGAGAGAGTTGCAATGAGTCGTTCGGGCGGACTCCTCCACCGGCCCGACTCCGACCGCCCCTGTCCTTCGTCTCCCTACGAGGTGGTCGGGCGTCCTGCCGACCGAGGAAGAGGTGGAGCATTGGTGCTCCTCTTGGTCGTCGAAGGGTCCTCTCGACCGGTTCCGCACACCTGCTGCGTAAAATTTTTGGACGTCCACACCGCGATCACGACTTCTTGGGCGGCAGTTCTGCACTCGGCGTCCTCTGGGCCCTTCTAGGGACACAGCCCTTCTAGGGACCTCTTCCTTTACTGTTGGGTGAGGTCGGAAGAACGGACCTCTTAGGGTTCCTGTCTCCTCGGACCGCCCGACGGTAGCTGCCTCAACGTTTCTCAGTCTGTGCTGACTCACTCGTGTGTACTAATTTTTCATCTTGTTAAAACACTAAACTTGTGTCTGTATACAATTTACAGTCGTAAATACTTTTACAATTATAAACAAATTTTTATTCAATTACACGAAAGTTGTTCAATGTCAGTTCACTGTGGAGGCATAAGGACTTCCTCACTCCACTCGCAAAAATGTCCTGTTCACGGAAGACCTGTGGAGGGAGCACCACTCCTTAGACGCGCCGACCCCCCGAGAGTGAGAATCCAGCACCCCCTGTCTGGGATTCTCCCGAGTCACAGGTGAAGGCACACTGTGACTCACTCACCCCTCCGGAGGTTCTCTGCTCTAAGGTCCTCGATTTGCGCCGAAGGTCGGTTGTCGGTCCGTTTTCGACTCAGGACGATGACGCTCCGTCACTGACCGGGGACACACTCGGACCTTTGTTGGGGAGGGGCAGTCAGTTCGGGGGTCTCCCCTTACGTCGTTGTGGAACCGAGGTCGGACCCTGGGACTCGTCCCCTCGTGACTCGACACGGGTTGAGGCACTAGGTGGGCCCCTTCCCTATCGGATGGGTGCGGTCCTAAGAACCCGAAGGGAACACCGAGTCGACCATTTCTTAGGCGGACGTTACGTCCTCTGGACTCAAGGCAGGGACCCAACCCTTCTAGGGGACCTCTTCCCTTTCCGACGGGTGAGGTCCTAAGACCGGACCTCTCAAGGTACCCGACATATTAGGTGCCCCAGCGTTTCTCAGCCTGTGCTGACGCGGAAAGCGAAAGTGAAAGGCACCGGGCACTCCGTCACGCACACGGCTCGACCCACCCGAGACAAGGGACCGTGTCCTGTGCCCTTGCGGAGGGCGCTCCGTCCCGGTCGGAGTGTGCCCGGTCGACGTCACGGGGCCCGTCGGACGACCCCACCCGTGTGCCGGACCCGTCCAGGTGTACCCTCCTGTGCCAGACAGGGGTCCTAGGCCCAGAAGTGCTCGGGAGGTCGCCCGGTCCGGGAGACACGGTCGAAGGGTCCTACACTCCCGGACCGACGTAGAGAAGAGGATCTCAAGTAGCGACGAAGGTCCTCTGGGGGTCCGAGGGCCAGACCCCCTCACGTCTTCACCGACCGCGTAGGGGTCACTCGTTCCAATCCCCCTCAACTCCAGTGCTCTCGCCTCGGGGTGCTTCCCTAGCCCCAGGAGCAATCTTCTTTTTCTCCGGACCCTCGAGCGAGGGAACCGGCGCACTCCGGTGTCACTCTTCTGCCGGCGGACGTCCAGTCGTTCCCGGGAGTGGCCGGTGTCCGAGACGGTCGTGGGACTAGCGCCTGAGTCGGAGGTCTGACGTTCCCTATTTGCACACAGGAAACCTGGAGGGTCGGACACGAGGCAATGTCGCCGGCGCGACTGCCTCTGGCTCTAGGGGGTTGAGTGTCGACGGTGCTCTTCCGGTCCCGCGGTCGGGACTCGAGACCGCAGCCCTGCACCCCACACGTCCTGTGCCACAGTCCTATACCCCACACGTCCTGCGACCCCACCGTCTTGGAAGGAGAAGAGACCAAAGGTGGTGCACACAACACTTCTCGCTCCCACCTCTGCCGCCACACCGACTACAGCCCGTGGCAAATTGTGGAAGAGACGGCCGACGTCCACCGTACAAACTAGGTCGGTCGAGCAAGGTCTCGTCCGGCTCCGGCCGAAACTTCCCGTCCGACGGGGGCAGGTACGACGGTGACCCTACTTCCACGACGACTCTCTAGGACTCCCTGGAGAGGGTCTTTACTCCCTCACACTCGGAGTATCGTCCCACAACCAGGTCCGTTTTACGTCCGAAAGTTCGATAATACTAGTTCTCTCTCTCTCTTGTGGGGACTTCATTCGTGTAAGTGAAGGTGACGTGTCCTCCGCCTCTGGGTATCTTGAGGTGGTTCTGTGTCCCGGGCCCCCTCTCTCGTCTGGTCGAGGTGTGGTCACCCCAGGGCGGACCGGTACACCAATGGACAGGAAGTTTGTGGGCCTTCGACTCGTGGTGGAGGACCGCCCGGGCACCCGTAGGGGGACCGCCCGGGCACCCGTAGGGGGACCGCCCGGGCACCCGTCGGGGACACGGTTTGGGAGCCGAGGTGGCGGGTGGGGTGGTCGCGCCAAAAGAGGGTCTGGCACCCCTGTGAATGGGTGTCTCTGTGTTTAGGACCAAAAATTACCTGACTGCAATTTCTCTTGGTGGGAGTGACCCTTTACGTGGTCGAGAAAGTCTTTGCACGCGACAAATCTACTGTCGGAGAAAAGACATTCCTCGACAAATTATCCTTGGTAATTGTCGTCTGAGTTCTGAGCCTGCCGACAGAAGGTGCTCGTCTACCCCTTGCCCTGTACACGGGGAGGGGCGTCTGTGTGTGCGCTCTCTGCAAGGGATCGTCTGCGACCTCTCCTAAAGAGACCCGCACTTCGCAGAGGGACTCTTGTGCAGACGCAGGAAGGGTGGACGACCACCTCTCCGGGTCTGTGCGCCCTAGACACTCCGCCCCCGACCTCCCCGAAGGTCTGCCGTCCGAAGAGGGGCGGGACACCGGGGAACTGGGGGACGACCGTCCACCCGACACTGGGACGACACACTGTGGCACTATGGACCAGAGGGGCTCCTGAGGGACCTCCACCCCACTCTCCAGAGACCAGAGTAGGTGGCGAGGGCCCTCCACACCAAGTCTGTGGGCAGGGACCGCGTGCCCCTCGGCTCCCATTCCGGACTTCCTTCGGCTCTAGTGTCAGACTGGTGGCTGAATGAACGACACCCCTACGCTTGGGGAAGGAGTGTTTCTCATTTGGTGTGTGAGGGACTCCCGGGGTAGCCTCCTCCTCGGCCACCAACCCTTGCTTCGTACAGTCGACACTTTAAGACCAAGGGCGGAGATTATAAGACGACTTTTGTGGGCTCGAAGTGCGGTTACTGTGGTACTCGGCAAAGGGTCGTCGTCGACACAAAGATCGGGTAGGAAGGACGGGTGGTGTATATACAGGATCACACCTACCCGGGACTGAACTAGTTGGGGACTCCGGTCCGTGACTCCACCCGAAGTGAAAAAACGGGGACTTGTGACGCGTCCACTTGTAGGACAGGTAGAGAAACAACTGAATCTCCACCCTAACGATCCAAATTCCACGAATGCTGAGGACTAATGACTTAATAGGAGGATCTACATAGTTTAATGTGAGGGCAGTCATCAAGTACCCCGAAGGACCCACCGAGTCTCCATTTCTCAAGTAGACGGTTCACGTCCTCTCCGTCCAAGCTAGGGACCCAACCCTTCTAAGGGACCTCCTCCTTTACCGTTGGGTGACGTCATAAGGACGGACCCCTTAGGGGACCTGTCTCCTCGGACCGCCCGACGTCAGGTACCCCAGCTTTTCTCCGTCTGCACCGAATACTGATTTCTCGTTCGTCGCTGACATCCAATATACTTCGGGACATGAGAGGGGTCAGGATAGTCACGAGGAAGAGACTCAGACTAACCGTTTATTATCGGAGATCAACGGGACCGCCGGTCACTCTGACCTTTGTCAGCGCCCTGCCGGGCAGAGAGGTGGATCACTGTGCGCCGGCCTAAGACGGACGTCGAGGTTCGAAAGGCGTAGTGAAAACTAACGTCTAAGGTACGCAAAGAGTGGCGCTGTAAAGGGACTCCTAGACTATTCGTCAAAGGTAAAGTCACCAGAATGGTAAATCTCCCTCCCCAACCTGTAGTGACTCTTGAACTACTTTAGGTTCCCCAGGGGGCCCTCGGTTTCCTGAGACACAAGTGGGACGTGTGTTGTAATTCGCACACTAGATTCCCCGGGTGTCCGGGCCGGCCCGGAGACGGGTCCGGTCAACTGTCGAGACTGGACTCAATAAGTTGGTCCTCCCCCAGGGTAGGTGTCGTGGTACACCCAGTCGGAGGTCGGACTGCAAAAGAGAAAGTGATGGACTTCTTTATTGTTCCCTCAGGTACTCTTTGAGTGTCAGTTGGAGCAGTGTGACGGGGCCGGGAGGGTCGGGTGTCGAAGTCGGTTACCTGTGGGGTCGGGACTGTCTGAGGGGACCACACCCGACCCGGAAGTCCAGAGAGAGGGAGGAGGGACCCAGGAGGGTCGGAGACCTTCTAAGAGGGTCCTGACACGGTCCCTGAGCTCTGGGTACTAAACGTCGTAGCTGGACGAAGGGAAACCCCTTTGACCTAAGTCTCGAGTGAGTTCCAAATATTAACTTTTCTTTAACTTCGGAAAGGAACGTCCGTAAAAGAACCGAACGTGTCATACCGTGCGGAGACGTGTGCAGTGGTGTCTACTACATTAGTACACACGACGCGTGCAGTGGCGTCCACGTGTGCACTAGAGTCGGTTCGAAATGAAAGGAGATTTTAATCCTTACCGAGACGTCCACCTGGGTGCGTGGTAGTCGGTAACAGACTCACACCTTGAAGTAGAAACACTACAACATTTGTCGAGTCATTTTTATGTGATTTGCAAATCACACCACGACCGCTTCTGAGAACTCTTAGGGAACCTGACGTTCCTCTAGTTTGGTCAGGAAGGATTTCCTCTAGTCGGGACTTATAAGTGACCTTCCTGACTACGACTTCGACTTCGAGGGTAAGAAACCGGTGGACTACGCTTCTCGACTGGGTAACCTTTTCTGGGACTACGACCCTTTCTGACTTCCACCCTCCTCTGTCCTTACTGACTCCTACTCTACCAACCTACCGTAGTGACTGAGTCACCTGTACTCTACCTCATTTGAGGTCCTCTACCACCTTCTATGTCCACAGACCCCACGACATCGGGTACCCCAGTGTTTCTCAACCTGTGTCGAATCGGTGACTTGTTGTTGTGGATCCTATTTTATTAATTGGTACTGTAATACCACGGAATTTAAACGTTCCGAGTACACTTTCTCGAAGGGACCACCGAGTCTCCGATTTCGTAGATGGACGTTACACGTTTTGGGTCCAAGCTAAGGACCTGACCCTTCTAGGGGACCTCTTCCTTTACCGTTGGGTGAGGTCATAAGAGCGGACCTCTTAGGGTACCTGGCTCCTCGGACCACCCGATGTGAGGTGCCCCAACGTCAGCCTGTGCCGACTCCCTGAAGTGAAAGAAAGTGGAAGAAAGAAAGTGCACTTTCTTGTCACCTCTACCACTCGTTCAATGAGTCTCACTTGGGACACAGACGACGACCCACTGTCACGGCACAGACCTGGGAGAGACGTGCAGTGTTCCCCCTTCAGCAGTTTTAGGATGTTTGTCGGAGCGAGACTTCGTCGGTCCGGGAGGAGGCTCCGCCGGACAGACTCGGACCTTTGGGAGGGGTCGGTCGCCCGTCCACCGAATCGACAGACCCGTTCCACCTGCACTCGGGGAGGTCCTCTACTTGGTCGACGTCAGTCAGACCAGGAGCCTGTCCTTAAGTCATTTGCAGCGGGTACCTGTACGGTCTCCTTAAGACAAAACTATACATTTTAGTGGTTTCTACACAAACGAAGAACTCAGAGACTAATTGTTGAAACACGACTAATGTCCCGTCGATTCCACTCACAGTCGGGTCGCGACCCGAAAACCCCCCTCCTCCTCCTCCCCGTCCCGGAACAGAGTGAGGTCTGTAAGGTCCCCCGAGACCCTCCGAAGGGTCCACCGAGTCACCAACTCTTAGACGGGCGGTCACGGTCTCTGTGTCCTCTGTACCCAAGACAGGGACACTGTCCTTCTGGGGGGCCTCCTCCTGTGCCGTTGGGTGACGTCACGAGGACGGACCTTGTCGGGCACCTGTCTCCTCGGGCCGCCCGAAGTCAGGTACCCCAGTGTTTCCCAGTCTGTACGGACTCGCCGACCCGTGTTGGAAGGTCCTCCACTCTTCGTCCACGGGGGCCGGGGGGAAGGGTGGGCGGAGGGAACGCACGTCAGACCGTCGACACCCCGACCGTCAACTACCGCTCCAAGAGTGGCAGGGGACCCGCCCCACGCCCCCAAGTCTCGGGCGACACGGGAGGGGTCACAGACCAGACACACCCGTCCCCGAGACGGGGAGAGTGGGATGTCCCGGACCCCACAAACCGGACTTCACCTCCGGTCACTCTGGTCAGGAAACCGGGGTCTTTTCTCCAGCACAAATGGACTACTCACCTACGGAAGTCGCACTCAGACTTGTTCGACGGGAGAGCGACCGGCTGAGGGACCCCTTAACGCATTCTGGGGTTGTACCGGCAAATCGACGAGTTTACTGGGTTTTGTTACCCAGTCGACCAAAGGTTATCCGGTATAAGTATGAAAACCTGTTGCAGTGTGGACACGTCTCAGTCGGTTTACCGACTCCGGGAAACAAGTCCTGGTGTGGGGTCTCCCGTGTCGCGAGTCCTACCTTCCGGTGGGTGTTCGGACCTGGACTATAGGGCCCGGTTTGGGACCAGCACACGGGTGCTGGCCTTGGCTTGGTTCGTGAACCACCTCGTTTTTATTAGACCTGGAATCTATTGTTTGTCGTTTGTTCCCATCCAAAGTGACTCGCGTACGGACCTAGTGGAAACTAGTCGGGAGACTCCTCAGTCCGTTATTACTACGACCCTTTGGTCTCTGCGTCCGAGTGGTGTGGACGGAGACCCCTGGGACAGGGGACAGTAGGGTAGTCGTGGAGACTGGATTGTACGTGTCGTCGACCCTCTTCGAGACGAAGACACACTCCGGACACGTTTCTCTGTTTGGAATAAAGGGGTTTCCCTCAGTCGAGGACCGGGGTGACCTGACGAGGCCCAGGTAAGTTGAGTCTAGTCTTGCCAGTGGTAGACGGAGATTTCGACGTCGTGGGGGTGGGGAAGGTCCCGTGCCCCTCCCCTGTGAGTGGGTGGGACTAGATTCTCCGGTCTCCTCCGGTCAACCTCTCCAGTAAAAGGTAGACAAACAACGAAGGCTTAAGGTCCTTGGTTAGGTCTGGTCGTTCTCACCCCAGGAGACCCGACCTCACTCGCAGGGGAGGTCTCGTCGGGAGCCGCGGACGGGTGGACAACGCCGGTGTCTCTGGACCCGGTCCCTCCCCGTGGCCTCCCAGGCACCTCCTGCTTCAGTGTAAAGGGGGCGAGACGACGACAGGGTCGTCCTCGCCGTCGGCAAGTAGAGACGGGCTCACTCTCGGCCCCTTCGCGACGCACCTCGGGTTGAGAGCGTTTCGCCCTCTTCGTGGCCGACGTTCGTCGTCCGGCTGGAGTGGGCGACCGAGACAGACTCCTCGGTCTAATTCCGCCGCGGCTACTGGGAGATCTCGTCTCCAGGGGCTGGAGGTCCTAGACGACGGACTACCAGTCTCCCCCTTGGCTACATTATTGTGTCTTTATTTCACGCGCTATTTACATTACACGAACTGAGAAGGGCTTTCGTAGGAGGGGAGGGGTGGGGTGGGGGCCGGGCACCTTTTTGACAGAAGGAGCTTCGGCGGGGACCACGGTTTTGTCAACCCACGGCGACTGGATCCCAGAAGAGTCAACTACCAGGGCGGTGCCCCAACTCTCCGAGCGTAAGGACGCGGACGACGATCACAGTCGGGTCCCAGGGGCACGCCGGAGACCAGTCTGCTGCAGTCCGGGTCGAAGAGCCCACCCGACGTACACGACACACGTCCCTGGAAGGTCGAGCGGGAAGTGGGGACTCAGGTGCGTGACGCAAATCGAGTACTGGCTCAGAAACCCCAGTAAAGAAAAGGAGGGGTAATGTCTCGTCCTAAACGTATTCGACCAACCGTAAATATAAGTCTTATAATTATACTACAATTCATCGTCATTTGGTATTTAGTCTCTTATTGTGAGGTGACACACAGTTCTTCGGGTCTAGAGTGTATTAACGGTGAACCATAGTACACCGTTGCTTGTGACTTTCTGTAAACTTTAAAGGGTGGCTCGCAATTAATAGTCAGTAAATACACTCTTTAGTCTCTCTAAGACGAAAGGGTCCCTGGTGAACAATTCTGGACCTTACGACCGATTCTGCTAATCCCCGGGACTCAAATGGTTAGCCGTTACACCATTACTGGGGAAATGCTAGCGGGGCACCGGTCCGGGACTCCTCCACGGGTGGGGTGTGAGTGTCGGGCGGAGTGGCTGCCGGAGAGGGGTCCAGACAAAGGGGCGGGGAGGACACCCCTGTGGACCGAGGGAAGGAGACCCATTGACAAAAAGGAGTAACTGAGACTCTAATTAGACGGATGTTCACACTTTGCAAGATGAAAGTTCAGTCAGCGACAACTAAACACACTCGTGTGACTCAGGAGAGGGGACCGGCGTAACTAGAAGGTAATGGCGGGATAGAGTCCTCGGTGGATATTACAGAAGTACCAATTATTTCCCGAAGGACTAGCGGGAATTAATCGAAATCACCAACAGCAATGTTTAAATCCTAACAATAAATGTATAACAAAATACGTTCCTGATTAAGGTCCCTTTCTAGTTAATGTGTGGGGAACGACCGGGGCGTCCTTCTTCCGCCCCCTTTGAGTCGTTTGCTCCCCGAAAAGAAGTCAAGTCGGCACTCCCAGGGACCCCCTTGGGAAAGAGGACAGGGTTTCCGTCTGTTTCAGTCCTCGGGCACCCCAAAGGTGGGTCACGGGGCAGAGCCCGACTGGACGGGGACGTACTCAGGACCACGGGTTCCCCGGACTTTCGTTCCGACGCAGTGGTGGGACACGCGACGGGACGGACGCCGGGCGGGAGGGTGGACGGGACCCACGGAGACGGGGTGTGTGAGAGTCCTGCTCGGGACGGGTCTCGGGTCGAGGGCCCTGGTCCCTGGCTCGTCCACGGGGTCAGGTCGCCGGAGAGGGGTGAGCGGAACGCGTCCTCCGAGGTCTCAGGGTGAACATCTGTACCTGTGTCGGCGGGGCTCTGCACCCGTGTGTGGGCGGACGGAGAGTCACGGGGACTCGGGGCGCCGGTCGGGCGGAGGGGACCCCGGTGCACCGACGACGGGCCGAGACGGCCGGGGTAGTGGGAGACTCTAGGAGCCACTGGGGCAAGGGACACGGAGGAAGTCCAGGAGCCCGGGGATCTTTGCCGACGGGGTCGCCTCCGGTAGCGTGCCTTGGGACCTGGACCCCCGTGGGCCCCCCCGCCAGTATCTCCTTCTCCGGAGACAGGTCCACCTCACTCTTGGAGACTGGACTCCCCGGGTGTCTCCCGTCCCCCTCCGTCCAACAGCCCCCGCGGCGTTTCCTACTTCGTCGTCGCAGACGTTCGGGGTCAAGTTGGGGTGCCCTTAGGGTTGTGGTGGGCGGACCCCGCGAGTCGGGAGGGAGCCCCGACACAGTGCCCCACACGCAGGACCAAACGTGGGGTGCGGGAGACTCCGGGACCGGACGACCCCCATACAGGGGTCGGACAGATATCAGAACCGGGAACCGTCTCTCTAAACGAGTGCTCCTTCTGAGTGGGTCGCGAGCGCACTTACCCGCTTACTGGGTCCACAACGGAACCGCGGACGGGGGGTGGCGGGGACCGTCTGATCCGAGGAGTCCGGGGGCTCCGGAGGGTACCTCGACTACACGTGGGACCCCACAGTCTCTCTCTAGCCGGCGTGACAGAAGACGGTTTGTGTTCCGAGCTCCGACCGAGAGTGGTGGAACAAGCGTCTCCGAACGTGAAACTAGTGACTTCTGGAGTTCCTCCTCGAAGGGACCACCAGGTCACCAGTTCTGCGATGGAACGTCACGTCCCCTCCGCCCAAGTTAGGGACCAGCCCCTTGAGTCTGGGGTCTCTGACGTCTCGTTGACTTGGACGCGTGGTGCTTGCCTCTCAGGCACGCAGTGGTGCCTTCTGGGGCGCACTCGGGTCACTCCGGGGTGCCGGTGCCGGTTCCGGGTTGTGTCGGTGTGACTGAGTAATTCGTCGAATCTTCTTCTTTGCTTCTGAAGTCCCTCTCGGGACGTTTCAGTCGCTTGGGCGTACAGCCACGGTTCGGGTGGGGTCGACGCGAAGGGGGTCCGAAGTGGCCTGCCGAAGGACTAGGGACACCGACGCGACTGGGGTCTAAGTGGGACCGGACCCTCGTTTAGTCCGACGTCTAGTTCGACGGTCGACCGTCGCCCACCCCCGACCCCACCCCCTCCTGGTCCCCGGTCCTGGGCCGTCCCTCCGTCGTCCTCCCCGTAGGAGGAGGCGGTCGGACACTGGTGTGTCGTCGCTCCGGTACAGTGGTCCGACCTGGGACACGTCCCCTACCTCGGCAGAGGACCCGTTGTGCAGGGTGTTCCGGAGTCCCCGAGGAGGGTCTGGGCCGAGACTTAGGCTTTGAAACGTATTCCGTTCAAGGGGTGGCAGAAGTACCCCTATGAATAGTGTAAAAGTGTCTGTTGTATTTGTACGAAAATTCATAGTTTGTAGAAATTACAGAAATAAAGAGCCCTTCGTTGTCACTTGCGAGGAGGTACTTCCCAGCAGAGGACATTCCTCGTCCATTCTGTAGGCGAGACTAGTCAAGAGGTCACTCGTGAGAACGGAACGCGACGAGGTCGCAGGTCGTTGGTGGAAGGACGGAAGTCTCGGTGAATTCTCAGGTCGGAGACTCTGCGACAAGGCTTAAGGTCGACTAGGCTTAAGGTTAAAACTTCTGTTGCGGGTGTCAGAGAACGACAAGGGACTAACAATAAACCCGAGATTAAAGAGACGAAAAAATCAAGTTTTAGACCTTTTGACTGAACCCCTCAGGGGAGACACTTCCGTTGAAACACCACTGGTCTGGGGTCCTCCTGTCCGGTTGTCTCCCCGGCCTTCACCCCGTAGAGTCTCCGTCCGCCACGGGGGCCTTCAGTCGGGTGTCTGCCCAGCCCCACCCCAGAATAAAAGTGTCAGCCTCGACCTAACGGGTTTTCACTTGTTATCGTCAGGTGCTGCGGCTGAAAGGACTTCCTGTCGGACAAGACCGGCGTAGGGGTGGCAAGTCGGACCGGGGAAGGGAGGTGGCTTCTGGAAGGATGATCCGTCTGTTTCCGGAGGAGGGATCGTTGTGTGGGTGAAAGGACGGAATAACACCGGGGAGAAAGTGAGATTTCTACTTGGTCCGGCTGTTTCTCGATGAATGACGTGTCGGGTCCCTTGAGACGAGTCATAAGATATTGTTGTATTAACCCTTCCCTTAAACTTCTTCTAGTCTACACACATATTGACTTAGCGGAACAACACGCGGACTCTCATTGTGTTGTAACAATTAGTCGACACACACGTACAACACAGGTTCAGAAACGCTGGGGCACCTGGTATCGGGCGGTCGGAGGAGACACCCTAAGAGGTCCGTTCTTGTGACCTCACCCAACGGTACGGGAGGAGGTCCCCTAGAAGGGCTGGGTCCCCAACTTGGGTACAGAGAATACAGATTGGATGCAACCGTCTGTCCAAGAATTAGTGATTGTGATGGACCTCTCGGGATTAGTTGACACGAGGTTATATTTTATTTCGTAATTTTATTTTGTACGTGGTTAGGAGAGTTCTGGTGTTTGGAGTAATGACTCCCAAACGATTTTCTTACTTGAGTCTTTAAGTTTGGTCGAGACTTGACACTAGAGTTTACTTTCCTTTTGTGGAGTCACCAAGATATTCGACGATAGAAACCTTTGTATAATAAGACTCTTGGTATCTCACTAGGGTCTCTCGAACCTTCTAAGTAACGATGAATGAACATAAATGACGGAGGTTCGTTCGGAATCTCAAAGAACCCAAGGATTTTTTATAAAGAGTCTTTACGGTAAAGGTCTGACTTTAATACTAGGTACATTTGCTTAGTACCAGATTCCGTGGACCACCGAAATTTCTGCTAATATCTACGTTCCCTCGTTTCCTTCGGAGCGGCCCGGGAGCCTACCTCACTCGGCACTTTACGGTGGAAGGTCGGTCGGTTTCCCTGGTCTTAATGTCCTTGTTGGAGTCGTTACCGTCTCCACGGTCACCTGTGACTGCGGTTAAGACGGAGTCGAGGGTCCGGTTCGGAGGACACGGGACTCTTGACCGGAGCCTCCACCGGTGTGAACGGCTTGCGGGTGTCTGTCGGTCTCGCTGTCTACTTTTCGGAGTCGAAACCTCACTCCGACCACCTCCGAATCTAGGGTCGAGCCGGAAGATGGTCGACACAGGAACCAGGTTCCTGTTTCGCGGCAAAGAAGTAGATGTCAACTCCTATTTCATGGACCTCGCGGAGTCAGAGACTCAGCCCTTCTGCACGAACTTTCGGACCATTGTGTCCTTCGCAGACGACCCGGAGTGACCAGAAAGACCCTCGAGGACCTGGACATGTCCCTCCTGAGACGGAAGACCGGCACCCCTCCTGCTCCCCCAGACATAGGTGTGTGACCGGTCAACTCCCGACCTCTGGCTGACTCACGGGAAGACCCCCCCGTCGTACCTCGGAGGGGGGTCGGACCCGTGGAGGAGACGTTGGCACGTCGTGGTAGTGGGGAGGACCCACGTCAAAGGAGACGGGGAGTGGGGGTTGGGGCGGCACTCGACCTTTCCCCCTCTCGACAGGTGGAGAGACTCGTCCCTCCGTCCCGGGTGTCCCCTGTCGGCGGACGAACGAGACGAGGACAAGCAGGTAGGGGCCCACAGGTGCCCCCCGGACCCAGGATGTCGGAGTCACAGTCCGGGTGGCCACACCTGAAACGACGGGACCCACGCCCCGACCTCCCTGTCACTGGCCGGCGAGACACACATCCAGGACCAGAGGGTAGTGCCCGCAGAACGGGATAGTGCCCGCAGAACGGGAACGTGCCCGCGGAGTCACCGAGAAGACAACCCGTAAAGACAGACAGAGACGGAGAGGACAGGGGAGACAGTGCAAACAGGTCCAAGGGGTCCAGCACCCTTTCGGGACCCCGTTAATTTCGGCCAAGTCAGGAACGAGGAGACTGCACTGGTTTCGACGAGCGTAGGTGGGTCGATTCAGAGTCGTCGGTACGGGTACGGAGTGGGAAGGGCGCCGGTGTGGAAGTCCCACATCCAGTCGCCAGTTCCGGTGGTAGAGGTGCCGGGCACGTGTCCGAACCCGTGGACAGGGATCACTCAACGATCGGCCGGGACTCAGGACAACCGACGTACAAAGTCTCCCTCACACCCACACTGCCCGTGCGCGGGACAGACGTGGTAGCCGAGGGCCCCGTCGTCACCTGCGAGACTGGAACGGCTGACACGAGCTCTGAGCTCACTCACTCCTGGTCGGCGCGAGGTCTCCCCCCTCCTCGGCCACGATTACTCACGTCGCGGACTCGGTCGGGTACTCCTGTCAATTGAAATGAGAGAGGGGCCCTTGTACGAAAGGTGTATGGGTCTGAGCTCGTAGACGTCTGCCTTCGACGCCCTCCTCCGGGGAACGGTCCCGGGGCTAAATTAATTTCGTTTCCGTGGTAACAGGCGGACACGAATAGGACTTTATGGGCCCGACAAGTGTGACGTCCTAAGAAGGACGTTTAGCTGCAAATTGAATTGTAACTTTTGACTAGTAAAAATTTATTTTCCATCACATTTCATAATAGAACCGAAATTTGTAAAGGTTCCCCAGACCCTCTTGTAATGTGAAATGAAGGGGACAAATAACAGTCAGAAAAGGAATGTTTAGAGAAAATTCCAATTTTGTAAGAATTGGCCGTTACAGATTGGAAGGTCGAACACTGAAAAATTTCGAGACGAATGCACTAGCACTTTATGCTGGGCCAGACGCGGAGGGGACGTCTGCGCGAAGACCACCACCTTCACCCCGGGGGGTCCCCTGGGGGTGTTAAGGTCTGTCCTCCTTGGTTTGAGTCTCTCGGAGCACTAGGTGGGCGCTCCTTCGGACGAAAGGAGTCTTTCCGACACAGAAGTCGTCGACACGAGTCCGGCGAGGAACCGGGACCTCGGAGTCTGGCCTCGGTCGGATCGGGACCCTCCTCCTCCGTCCCGGCACGGATGGAGAGCACTCGTGGTTCGGGGGTCTTGCCGGTGCGCTCCGGTCCGGTCGGACCCCGTCCTCCGTGCACCCCTCCGCCTCTCGGACCTGGCCGGTCTCCCGCGGTCCCCGGCGCTTTCGTCGGAGACGGTGGGTTCCCGGCGGGGACGTCTGCCGGCTACAGGGAAGTCCTTTGTTTCTCACCGTACCGAGTTCGAAAGTACTTCTCGAACCTCGACAATCCGACTATTCATTGACACTCACGGGTAGTGTCGTCGTTTCCACCTCTGAACGCACACACGCACGATTCAGCGATTTCAACACTTAGAAACACTGGGGCACCTGACATCGGGGGGTCCGAGGAGATAGGTACCCCAAAGGGTCCGTTCTCATGACCCCACCCAACGGTAAAGGAAGAGGTCCCCTGGAAGGGCTGGGTCCCCAGTTCGGTCCAGAGGGCGTGACTTCCGTCTAAGGAGTGACAGACTCGGGGTCCCTTCGGGCCTCCAATGAACGGAGGGGACCTTTCGTCCTTTCTCGTCCCGTGTTCCCGCCTGCACTCCTACGTTTCCTTCCGCAGACGGCACGTGAGCGGGGCGTCGGTCGACGTGGACGAGGTCCGGTCGCCTGTAAGGCCTTCCGGCAGACGTCCCCGCGGGTCGTGTCCGAGACGGGTGTCGGGACGACCACTTTCAGGTGCACGAAGGAAGGTACTTTGGGAGGTGGAGTTCCACGAGGAACGACCCGTGGGACGCCAGGAGGTGGTTGGGCCGGGAGTGACAAACTGCAGTACTAAAGAATAGAAGAGTCTCGTTTTGGAAGAGAAGGGGACAGGGGTTGAGGTCCCTTCGGGACAGTGGGTTTCGACCCCTTGTTTTCTCGACGACCTGGGGGCGGGTCTCGGTGCAGTTCCGGAGAAGGAGAAAGTCTAACTTAGAAACCGTTGAACTACT
The DNA here is from genome assembly GCA_006410555.1 of Capra ibex. Taxonomy (NCBI): domain Eukaryota; kingdom Metazoa; phylum Chordata; class Mammalia; order Artiodactyla; family Bovidae; genus Capra; species Capra ibex. The sequence continues at coordinate 1,423,745 of SJYO01004576.1, read as the reverse complement.
GATATGACTTTTTGGTGATTTTATGGTCCTCGCTCGAGATCTCTGCTGTGATTTATTGATACGTGTCTGTAATCGAAATTCCTCTTTGTTTCGTTTTGGTATTCGCAGACATTTTTACGTCCGTCTCGTAGTAGCCGCAAAGACTCGTGGAGCAGACGCGACCCGAGACCCCGACCCCGTGCGGGAACGATTCGGTCCTGAGCCACAGGATCACCCGTCCCTCCCGTCATGTCCTCCCTCCCCGTCGAGGGGTAGCTCCGAGTCCAGGGTCCGCGACGAAGGCTGCCTCTAGTGGACCCGGGTCCAGACGACTCGGTGTCGCGGTCCGCGTCCTCGGTGTCGCGGTCGTCTCTGAGTCGGTCAGAAGACTCCGCAGACCTTGGTCCGGGTCTGGAGCCGCACGGGGGAGCAGTCAGAGTCTACGCCGGGGACACCACTGACCGGGTGGAGGAGGACGACTCCCAGACAGACCTCTACGGGTTACCCCACCCCCACGGACGTTGACGGGTGTGCAGTCCCCGTCCTGTCCTCGTGGGTCCGAGACCTCCCTCTCCTTGGCGACCGTGGTCTCGGGACCCCCACCCCCCCGTCCCCACGGACGTCGACACCGTCTCTGTGTCGGTCCGGGTCCCGGAGCTCCCCGCGGCAGGGTTGGGGGTCCCCAGAGATGAACTCTTCTCACATCCTACCCCACCCCCTCCCTTCCCCTCCACCCCACCCGCCTCACAGAGACTCGGGGCGTGACCAGGGTCCCAGTAATGGGAGGAGAGTGCTGCGACAGTAATAGGGAATAGGGCGGAGGAGGACGACTCCCAGACAGTCTCTACGGGCTGCCCCACCCCCACGGGCGTCGACCCCGTGTCTACCCCTTCGGCTCCGTCAGGGGATTTGGCTCCGGTGTTTCGGCCACTCGCTCGGAGCCCCAGGGGTCCGACGGTAGAGAATCTGGGTTTACGGGGGTGAGGTAGAGGGACCCTACCGTCCCACCACCCTGAGGAGGTGGGGAGGGGTCACAGGCGGGACAGGTCCTCTTCTCTCTGGTGCCCGACCTGTTCCTGGAAGGTGAAGATCATTGACAGCCTTGTCGAAAAGGGACCTTAACCGAGTACACCGACTGTTTTCCCCGCACTAAATTTGTGTCTGTCTAAATGACCACTCGCAAGTCGCGAGCCACTGTCTGCTCCGAGAAATGGGCGGAGGACTCGTAGGAGTCTTGTCTCTTGCGTCGCAGGCGTCGCGGGGGGGTGGGTGTCAGTGTCCCTATTAGCACTAAGACGGCTTTTGTGGAGAGGAAAATACACCCCGACAAAGAACACGGGATTTGTACGTGCGGTCGACCTTCGACGTTAAATGACGAGTTAATGGAAGGTCAGAGGATTCTTGTGACGAAAAAGGGGTCACCAACAACGAAGAATACTTTTCAATGAAGGGAAAAAAATTAGGTGTTAAAAGAAATTTCACAGGGACTTGGAGTATAATACAAAACGGGAACTAATAAAATAGTTTTACTACGATATTAAAGACAACGGTCTTCTCTATTTACAGTATGTGGACATTGACCCCCGGCTCCACACAGTCGTAGTATTTACGTTGAACAGCCGAATACTCGTGGGTCCGGAGACCCTGGGATAGACAGACGAGAGGTGTACGGTCCTGTCACACTCGTCGGTCTGTCGAGTGGGTCCCCCGCAGCCCTCGCTCCCCAGGTCGTTGGGGTCTACACCGCTGGTGTTTCCACCTCCCGTACCCTCTCCACGGGGGTCGTCGCTCCTTCAAGGGCCCGCAAGCGTCACTACTTCTCCCACTCCTTCCTCAACCGGTCTTCGCCCTCCTGTCTTCTCGAGGGGTCCACTCCGCGAAGGACCCACTCTACGCAGGACCCACTCTACGTTTCCGGGGTCCTGTCTCTTTCCTTACTACGGGTCTCCGTAGGCTCCTCGTCCCGGTTCGCTCCGACTTCCACAGCAGAGTCCCTTGTGTGTCTCGTCGTCTTCTCCTTCTCCCTCTGCCCTTTCCCACTCTGTACCCGGGTCTTCCCGGTCCCTCCTACGGACCAGTTGTCCTCTCTTCCCGCGTCGACAGGGCGGTGTGTCTTGGTTCCCGTACTTCCTGAGGGCAAGGTGAGTGTCCCTCGCACCCAAAGTGCAAGGTGGACGTGGGGTAAGTCTGAGTAGTGGGATTCAGCCCCCACTAAGTCTCGACTCAAGTCTGTCCCCGACGCCCGACCTGGTGAAGGGTGGGTTAGACACTGCAATACTCGTTACGAGTTCAAGTAAGAGGACTTAATCTCCTTCAAAGGAGGCCTTTGTCGGTGCACGCAGATCCAAAGACTACCAAAGAAAGTGCACATTCTACGGTCACTGAACTACGATGGGTCCCTTCCCCTCCCCGGAACGTTAATTCGTCGGGCTCTCGACACCGAGATTGAGAGATTACTCCGGTCGCTCCGAGACCCGTCGTACCACGACACCGAGGACTCCCAAAAAGAAGTGACCTCTACTTTTCCGGAGGTTTTAGGGAAGACTAACTTTCTTTGTGTTTTCTCTCTTCTAAGAAGTCTTTACTCGTCGGGACGATAGGTAGCACGTACTGAGTTTTCCTACTCATTGCCCTTTAGCCGGGAGCCTCTTTTTGCGACCCTCCGGTCCGTCACCGCCCCACGCCGTCCCGACGGGCTCGGCCTGTGTCTCACTGGTCGTGTCTCTTCCTCCACCTCGCACGGCACGACGGGGACTCGTGCCGGACCCTCGCACACAGGTCGTCGGGGAGTGTGACGTCCGGTGACGGGGTGACAGCCCCGAGGACCTCCTCCCGAGCAGGAAGGTGGAAATTTGGACCCGAAGACAGAGGGAAGGTCCGTCTGTGTGTCCGGACCTTCCTACGTCGGTGACGTCCCAGAATAAAAGGACGAGGGGAAGGCGAATTGGGAAGACGGGGAGAGGGGTAGTGGGGAGTGAGGACGGACGACGAGAGGGGAGGAGGGTCGGGTGGGTGGGTCGTAAGGGGACCAGCCGGTCACGGTTCACGAGTCTCGTTCCTTTGTTCGTCCTCGTAGTCACCTGCCCACCCTGTACGGGTGGACGAGTGTGGTCGGGAAACGGTAGAGGTACCTTTGGTACCCCCTACCTGTCTCTCCGAGTTCTCAGTACACTGTTACAGGACCCTGACAATACTGCTTAACAATAATTATGTTTGATCGACGTATCTTCTTGTCTTTAGAGAAGAGAACGTAAGACCCCCGGTCTGCAGACTCTGGATCCACACCCGTCCTAGTGTGAGGGGACTGCCGAGGTCTCCTCCCAACAAGGACAAGGTCGACGACCGCCAGGTCCCGACACTGGTAGAGAGGGTCGGGGCGGACGTAGAAGTGTCGAAAGAGGAGACGCGGGTGCACAGGAGGAGTGGACCCGGGGTACCCGAGACTGGTCGAAGAGTGTCTGGGGGCGGGAGTAGGACTACCACTGGCGAGTGTCGGGGTGGTACACCGGACGAATAGCCGAGGTTCTCAGAGTGACTCCTCTATTGGGTAGGCTCCAAGACCCTCCCTATGAGACCCGAGAGTCGGCACCCCCCGACCGGTCTCCTTCAGAGTGAGAGGAGACCCAATCGGTGGTTCACATCGGGTGAAAGGAAGGTGGTTTGCCACCAAACCCGGGGGTCCGGAGGCGACGAATTCGGGACTACCAATATTGTTTTTACACACTGTAGAGCTTAGTGCACTTGCCTGAGACTTTAATTTTTGTCTTCTGGTGCCTGTCAGTGAGTTTTGTACTTCAGGAATCCATATTTGGGTAGTGTTGCACGTGTGTACACGTACGACTTTTGTGAATCCTTCCCTTAGCGCATGAAAAGACCACCAGGTCGCCGATTCTGGGGTGTGTGAGTCACGTCCGCGGGGTCCAAGCTCGGGAACAGTCCCTTGATCTGGGGTGCACGGTGTTAATTGTCGACCGTGTTGGTTTAGTTAGTTATTTATAAGAAAATTTTTTCTTTTCTTTAGTTTCATCTAGATTTATTCTCCTCTTTATATGATAATCTCATATATTTCTGAGTTGTATCCTTTCTATGATCAAGAAGGGTTTAACTATACGTTTATTAAGGGTTCTGTTAGTGTCATTCTAAAAACACATCTGCGTTTGTTTTAGATGTTTTTACGTAGACTTTTCCGTTTCCTTGGTTTTATCAGCTTTGTTGACCCCCTCCCGTCACCACCCTCTTTGTCTTCTCAGTCGGTTAGGTAAGACTCTGCATCATATGTTAATGTCGTTGGCTCTGACACCACAACCGTTCACCTACCACGTGAGGGACTAGTTTCTTTATCTTCTCTTTCGGCTCCGACGTGGGTGTTTTTGTGTAAGTTGACCAAAAACTATCTTTGCGTTTTCGTCAAGCCGTTTCCCTTCTGTCGACAAGTCATTTAGTGCGATCTTGCAAGCCTGTAGGCACCCCGTCCCCCTCAATCTTTCTTAGGATCCGACTTCAGAGTACGGAAAATGTTTTAAATTGATTTTACCTAGTACCTGAATTTGCACTTTGAAATTTCGACAATCTTATTTGTATCCTCTTTAAGAGGTCCTAGGTCTAGACCAGTCTCAAGAATCTGAACCGTAGTTTCCGTGTTAAGTACTTTTCTTTTTTCAGGTACTTAAACTGACGTAGTTCTAATTTAAAAGAAAAGAAAAGAAAAGAAAAAAAAAAAAGAGACTCTTTCTATGGTAAATCTCCTGTTTTCTGTTCGTACTCCGGTCCTTTTTTATAACGTTTGGTGTACAGATTGTTTATTACTCTTAGTCACCAAATTCTTTTTGGGTCTATTAGGTTAATCTCTACCCGTTGTCCGTGTCTCTCAGCACAATGACTTCTCCCATATCGCGTACTCCCGTTTCTTCGACATGTCGTTTGTTCGTGTACCCTTCTCCAGCTATAGTCATCGGTAATCCTTTTACGTTTAATTTTCGTGTCACTCTGCAGTGGACAGTCTACGGATTGTGTTCGTCTTGCTGTGGTGGTTTGGGACTGTTCCCGCGTCTCTTTGACCCAGTGAGTACATAACGACCATCCCTACATTTTTCCGGGCTCGGAGAGTCTTTTGTCCGACGAAGAATAATTTGTTTTGACGTCGATGGTACCACCACCAAATAAACGACTCTACACAGGTTGAGAATGTCCGGATACCTGACATCGGGAGGCCCGAGGAGACAGGGACTCTAAAGGGTTCGTTCTTATGACCTCACCCAACGGTAAAGGAAGACGTCCTCTAGAAGGGTTGGGTCCCTTGCTTGGGCTGAGAACGTAATTTCCATCTAAGACATGACTGACCCGATGGTCCCTTCGGGGGTACACTGGGTCTTTAATGTTAGAACCTGTAAATAGGACCTCTTGATTTTTAGTACAAGTGTGTTTTACTTATTAATGTCGTTGCAAAAACATCAGTTTCGACCTTAGACGGGTCTACAGTGAGTCGTCCACTCGTCTATTTGTTCGGTACCATACTGTGTCTCCTTCGTGGTGAGTCCTATTTTTCCTCTCGGCAAGGGTGCGTGCCTTCTAGCGGAATTAGAGATCTCTTGATGCTACTCACTTTTCAGTTGAAAATTTTCGATAATTAACCCTACCTCTCCCTCTACCCACCCTCCAAGCTTTCCCTCCCTTATAGACATATGGATACCGACGAAGAACGACTCCTCACCGGCCCCCGGTCGTACTCCTTGAGGCGGGCACCGTTTCCAGTACTCGTTCCTCCGAAGTCGTATGTGTTTCCGCCCTAGCTCGGAGTCCTTTGGGGGGCAAGGGCTCGTAGATGGGGGTTTTGGTCTCTTACGGATGAAATGACAAAATACGAGAGTGGATGTGGAGACTGAAATGCCCCCCGACAAGGGGGTGGTGGAGAGAGTCTCTTCCTCAATTGAACGTCGAGGTCAATTATTTCTAAGGACCCACACTGTTCTCACAAAGTTGAATGTTTGAGGAGACTTCCAAGAGATCGGACGGACTCGTCCGAGCAGGTCGGTGTACACTAACAAATGTCGGAGGGTTGGCACTCTCCGTGCTCTACGAAATTTTGAAAGATTTATGTCTAAGAGAACTCTTCAATGTTTTAATAATCATATCCAACTAATCTTTAATATAACCACTTCTCAAAAAGTAAACAACTCGGTTATAAACGACGATTTAGAGGTATAAGGGACGGGAATATTACTTATATTGATCGTATATTCTCTTTATTCATAATAAATTCTATTAGTACAATTCGAATCCGATTCATTTAAGGAAAGAACTAACATTGGGTGATGTGGGAGTGGGATATCCTTACGTTGAAATAAACCTCCCACCGTGAACCAGATTCTTTTTTAGTGGGGACCTTTTTTATGCAAAAGACCAACTGACTGGCAATAGTCTTTCCCGATATTTTACAGTCGTCCGGAGTGTCGGTCTTCTACTACATTTTGGGTATTCTGGAAACATATGTAAATATACTTCGTGGACTAAAACTGTTCCCAGTCCAGACGACTGGGGGTGCACTGAGACATAAGTAGGGATGCATATTGTTTTTCATATATTCGTTTGGACTTTTTATTTCTTTAGCCTATTCAAAGACCTTTCTGACCAAGGGGGCACAGCAAGAAAGAAAGGGAAGACCGACTTAAGGGTAGACCTCGCACCCACGAGTGGTGCAGATGGATGAACGAGACCGAAGATTCTAGACACTCTCTCCCTCGGGTTCCACCCCGTGGGAGGTTATAAGTTTGCCCGCGGCCACCGGGTTGCATCTACCACGTTTAAGGAACATAACCTCAAAATAACCATAGGGTGTATTTGGTTCAATAAGTCGGAGAAAAAGAGGTGATTATAAAGGATGATGTGATAGACAAAGATTAGAGAGAAATATAGACATTAATTTATTCAAAAAAGGATCCTGCGGTTAAGACAGAGGGGAAGCTCGACCTGGGGTCGTTCCTCACTGTCTTTCGTTGTTTTAAGATATTTCGTTAATAGGAAGTTGTTTTTTTATTTATTAAAAATTCAATTATTATTGTTTGGTACGTCTTAATCAAAGTGTGCTAAAGGTACCCAGGTCCGTACCCAATAGTCCCAGGAGACGAGCCCTGGGGTGCTCCAACTTGAGTTCCACAGTCGGAACCTGGGTGAGAACCGGAAACGGAACGCCGGGGAGGTCTCCGTCAAGTGTTACACCGTCAGTCCAGAAAGTTTCCGGTCGAGGTTTTAGAATCAAAATTCGGGAGTGAACTAATCCAGTCACGATGTATCCCACTCAAGGGAGAACTAATAGATTTCCCGTTGACTGATTCTTGGAATTGGTGTGGACTTTTAAGGGAGGTGGGAACGGACCTGACGTGACCCGGAGTGGTACCCCTTTGTAAGGTTGTAGACACGTCCAAGAGGGGCGGGTTGCTCTGTGTGCGTGGTGCCTCCGCCCTTAGGGCCCGGCAGGGCCTGGGGGCGGGTGGTGGTACGTGTCTGCTGTGTGTCGGGTGGGAAGACTGAAGCAAAAGACGTTTTTGGTTAGAGGAGATTCGTCATGAGAAAGATCGTCTCGGAGGTGAAGTCTCTTTCCACACGGTCCGCCATCTTGGACCATACAAGGTCAAAGGTCGAAGTTGTAGTAGTCGGGATTTGAATCCCCCTTTTGTAATTCCTCTACAGTAAAAAAACGAACAGTTCCTCCTTTGAATCTTTCAGAATGTACAGAAGAACTTCACTAAAGTCTGTTCTCCTCTCTTTATTAATAAGAAAGGCGGGGGTGGGGGGTGGGGGACTTCTGGGGTATCGGGTGGGAGTTGCTGGTGTCGGACACCTCAGACCTCAGACCTCAGACACCGACTCGTGGTAAGAGTCCTGGGGGTCCCTCGACGAAGAAGTCGCAGTGTACGTACCTCCGCTCGGGTCCTCCACCCGACCTCCACCCAAGTCTTTTCTAACGTCGCTCTCCGACGGCTGTGCGTCGATACCCGGGAAGACGTCAGGGAAGAAAGACCCTCCTTGTGCCTGAGGAGAGGATCCCTGTCTGTCTTTGTCGTCTGAGTGAAGACGGGACTCCCCGACTCAGGTCCAGAACAGGGTGCGGTACGTCAAGGTCCGTCCTTCGTACTGTATGGTCTCTGGGGACCCTTCGGAGACAGAGAGGGGTTTGGAACGAAAGGAGCGTCGACGTTTCTCCATAACCTGGCTCTCTGGAAACCCCGGAAGGTCGGGGTCAGAGACTGGACGTCCCATCTAAATGTCAGGAAAGGACCTCTACGGGGTACCCAGTAGTGAAGATGAGGTCTCAAGTGAAGTGGTTTCTTCACAGTTTTGAGTCGGGGAAGGAGGAGTACACTTTTAGTGAGGACGGGAGCAAGTCAACGAACCGGCACAGGCTGAGACGCGGAGGTGCCTGACGTCGTACGGTCGGAAGGGACAGGAAGTGTTCCCTTAGTGAGGGGATCCTTCGGTCATTTGTTCTTTTGTACGTGATTAAATTTCGACTCAAATTTTTCCTTTTCCTTAGGGGACCGTCAGGTCTCCAATCCCGAACCGTGAAAGTGACGACCTCGGGTACAAGTTAGGGACAAGTCCCTTGATTCTAGGGTGGTCGGTACGCCATAACGTCTAAATTTTTTTTTTTTTTTTTCTTACTTTCGGTCTGTCTTAGACTTCACTTCGGGTCCGTGGAAGTGTCGTCCTACTTACTGGTGACTGTGACCCCTGGTAGTCACGTAGTCCGACGAAGCACTTTTTGTGCCCGTCTCAAAGCCTATTCGTTTATGAAATTCTCATCGAAGAGTCGATCTATCTTCGATACTCAAACAGAGAAACTACGAGAGTCTTTAGACTAAATTTTGAACCTACGTATAGGTACGTACACTTGTTTCCGGAAGGGACCGGTTGGTCACAAAGACGACGTTCGGCACCTTTTGGAAGTGCCCCGTAGGACAAACGACCGCCACCCGCAGAGTCGAGTCCGACGGGATTTTTTTATGACGTCTCCACACAGAAATTTGTTATTTGAGACTCAACTAAAAGAGTGTCGAGACCTCTGGCCTTCGGACTCTACCCACGGTAGTGCGAGTCAGGACCTCCCTTGAGAGAAGGGCCCCACGTCTCGGGCGAAGAACGACTTAAGAGTGTCGAGACCTCTGACCTTCGGACTCTACCTACGGTGGTGCCAGTCTGGACCTCCCTTGAGAGAAGGGCCCCACGTCTCCGGTGAAGAACGACTTAAGAGTGTAGAGACCTCTGGCCTTCAGACTCTACCCACGGCAGTGCGAGTCAGGACCTCCCTTGAGAGAAGGACCCCACGTCTCCGGCGAAGAACGACGGCAGTACGAGTCAGGACCTCCCTTGAGAGAAGGGCCCCACGTCTCCGGCGAAGAACGACGGCAGTGCGAGTCAGGACCTCCCTTGAGAGAAGGGCCCCACGTCTCCGGCGAAGAACGACGGCAGTACGAGTCAGGACCTCCCTTGAGAGAAGGACCCCACGTCTCCGGCGAAGAACGACGGCAGTGCGAGTCAGGACCTCCCTTGAGAGAAGGGCCCCACGTCTCCGGCGAAGAACGACTTAAGAGTGTCCTGTCTCTTTTTCAGGAGAGAAAGGACAGAGAAGAATAACGTTCCCGTGCTTAGAGTAGTGCCCCCACAGTGTGAGTCCTGGAGTCAGATGGGACCACTGGAGGTTTCCCGGGTGGGGGTCTATAGTAATATAACTCCCAATTCCGAAGTCGTGTACTTAAACCCCCCTTCGGTAAATCGGTATTTTCACTACTATCAACAGTAGTAAAACAAACTAAAAGGATACTCTTCTATTTTAAGTGATCTGCGAACGCTCTCGTCCCTCGAACAGAGACCCCGAATGACATCCAACCTATGCCTAGACCAAGACTCGTCATGGACTTATACCGCCCACAGTCAATTCGTGAGACTCCCTCCTCCCTACCTACTTACCTACCTGCCTACTAATCTACTCACCTATCTACCTACCTACTAATTTACCTACTAACCTACCTCCATAATGGTTTGGTCTAAACCCAGGTGAGTGGGTGTGTTTCACTCCCGTGAGACGACTGTGGTCCGAGACCACTTCCTTTCACGTCGGAAACGACGTTCTGTGAGTCGTACCCCAGTTCGTTCCTCTTGTCCGTTGAGTGCGAGTCTTCTGGGTTTGAGAGTTTGAGAAGGTCTCTTCTCGAAAATTTCCCTTCCATTTGTTCTCCCGGTGCACCCACGGACTAGTGGAGTACCTGTAGGAGGCCTAACGAACCACCATTCCGTTGTCCTATTTTCTCCTCTCTCTTTTTCGACCGAACTTTGAGTCGAAGTTTCTTGTTTGTAGTACTGTAGGTCAGGGCAGTGAAGAACCGTTTATCTTCCCCCTTTTCACCTTCGTCACTGTCTGAAATAGAAGAGTCCGAGGTTTTAGTGACGTCTCCCACTGTCGTTGGTACTTTAATTCTGTGACCCAGGAACCTTCTTTTCGATACTGTTTGTTTCTGTCGTATAATTTTTCGTCTCTGTAGTGAAACGGTCGTTTCCAGGTAGATCAGTTTCGATACCAAAAAGGTCATCAGTGCATACCTATACTCTTAACCTGGTATTTCTTCCGACTCGTGGTTTGTTAACTGCGATAATTTGACACCACGACCTCTGCTGAGAACTCTCAGGAAACCTGACGTTCCTCTAATTTGGTCAGTTAGGATTTCCTTTAGTTAGGACTTATAAGTAACCTTCCTGACTTCGACTTCGAGGCTATGAAACCGGTGGGCTACTCTTCTCGGTTGAGTAACCTTTTCTGGGACTACTACCCTTTCTGACTCCCGTTTCCTCTTCCCCTGCTGTCTCCTACTCTACAGACCTACCGTAGTGGCTGAGCTACCTGTACTCAGACTCGTTTAAGGTCCTCTATCACTTCCTGTCCCTTCGGACCGCACGACGTCAAGTACCCAAGTGTTTCTCGACCTGTGCTGAGTCGCCGACTTGTTGTGGTTGTTTACATCGTCCCACCGTAATTGTAAAACTGTCATTGTACTAGTTGGAGACCCAAGTTGGAAGACCCCAGATGTACAGTCATCAGTCGTTCGTCAATTGAAAAAGTTGGACGACCCCCAAATTATAGACGTTTTGTTGAGTTCCTGTAACAAGTATTATAATAGACATCGGGAACTCTTCCCTATTTCCGGGAACTGGAACAAAATACCGATTTGATAATAATAAAAGAGAACGAACCGACAAAAGGAAACAGATGTAAAAAAAGGAAGAGACTAATTTAAAAGAGACCTTGAGACCCTTCTGGATCCTTCGATTTATCTCTCGAACAAAGACATTTGTTCTCCTTCTCTTACACCACCCACCAATAGACAGGAATCCCACCGGGGTGTCCCAGGACGAGTCAAAGTCTATCTACTCCCTACCTGTCTACCTACCTACCCACTTTTAGGAGGAGAAGTAAAATAACACGATAGACCTAGAAAAAGGACTGGTGATCGATCTGGAGCTATTGAGGAACTTTCGGAACGTAAAGGAAGTGCAATCTGGAGACTCGGGTCGACACCTAAGTCCCAGAAAGGGTCCCTGATACCCGAAACTCGTTCAGTGCGAGGGGAGACCCAGAGTCCGGAAGGAGTAGTGCCCCTTCACTCCGTCGATTTCCGTGTCCCAAGGGTCACTCGGTCGTCCTTGCTGGGGACCGAACAGTCCGGCGTCGTCGCGAGCAGACTGGGTAGGTGAAACGTGTGTGTGAAGGTTCCCGTCGTCTGAACCGAGGGTCTCCTGCGCTATGTGTCGCTCCGGCGACAAAGTAGTCGAGCGACTGTGATTGGGGCCCGCAAGACGACGAACTCACATTCTTAGGGTCCGCCGGCCCAGGGCCACCGGGGTGTGATTCCTGCGTTGGGTCTTTGTGGACGTCCGTCACCACCACTAACCGGAGGACGTCGGGCTCGGGTCCTGTCGGAGGTGGACTCGCGGACCGATCCTCGAATGGGGTGCTGTCAGTTCCCGGCGCCGGGGTGGGACGGTGTGAGACTCGGCCGTCCTCCGTGTCCCAGGTCCAGGGCGAGTGCGGAGTCCCGAGGGACCCGGTCAAGAGTCTAAGAGTGCCGAAGTACCCGTCTGTCGGGTCGACCTCCTGCGCTCCGTCTCAGTCCGGGAAAGAAAGCACGTTCTCAGCGTCGTCGGGGGTGATTGGAATCAACAACTTCGACAGGAAGCATCCGATCGACACAGAAGGTCAGTCCCGGACGTGCGAGGACCCTGACTCGAGTAAAGGAGGTTGTCCGGCACAAACGACTCTCCTCCTGCTCCCCATCTTTCAAAGGTCCGCAAGTCTACGGACGCTGTGTCGACCCTCGTGTCGACCATGGGTGCCCCGTCCCTCCCCGAAACGCACGTCTGTCCTCGCAGGCGAGACGGAGTCCGGTCAAACGTAGGCAGTGGACACAGAGAGGACTGAGACGTGAGTGTGTGAGCGGTCCACGATGACCGGTGCACCAGGTTTTGACCTGTCAGGACTGGGACGGAGGTCCTCGGGGTGTCTGTTGCCCCCCCTCGTCTGTCTCCTTGGGGTCCGGGGGCACCAGTCACGGACCTTATGGTGGGGCTCGACCCCTCGACTCCTCCTCCACCAATGGGACCTCTTACGTTTGGAACAAGAAATTCTTGTTTACCACCCTCTCTCGCTCCCGCCCTACTAAACTCTCTATCGTAACTTTGTACACATAGTGGTATACACTTTGTCTAGCGGTCAGGTCCGAGCTACGTACTCCGTCCCGCGAGTCCCGGCCACGTCATCCTACTGGGACTCCCTACCCTACCCCTCCCTCCACCCTCCCCCCAAGTCCCACCCCCTGTACACACGTGGGTGCCGACTAAGTACAGTCACATACCGTTCTTGGTGGTGTCATAACACTTCATTAATCGGAGGTTGATTTTATTTAATTGATTAAATTTTTTTTTTTTCTTTTCTCGTTTACCTGGCTAATCTATCCAGACCCCCCTTTTTTTAATGAAAATTCCTTTTTATTTGGTTTATTGTTTTTGGATAGGGTGGACCGAAAAAGGTGTAGGTACTTCCTAATTGACGGACCTCATGTCTGGAGAAACGTTTTCATCTTTGGAGCTGTTTTACGTACTTAAAGACAAAAGTCTATAACATGTTTTCCCTCGTCTATTGACTCTAGGTTCTCGCTCCTCTTGGCCCTCCATTCGGACATTAAGGGGTCGAGTTCCGGCTCCGTCGAGGACCCTGCGTCTCGTCCTCCTCGGCACCTGTGAGTGTGAAGAGAGGCGTTCTCCCGACCCTACAGGTCCTGTCTCGTGGCCACACCCCCGCCCCCCCCTTCGCAGGGGCGCCTCTCTCGCCTGGCGCCCCGGGGCGTTCCGGAGCCGGCCCCCTTCCCAGGGGTGTGCCCCTTCGCTCCGTCACACAGGGGTGGTCTCGAAGGCCTTTCTTGAGCTCCATGCTCCCGGGACCCCCTCAGGACTCTTTCCAGTGCGGAAGCCTCCCCGACGCGAGTACTTCGAGGGTTTCTTCGGGGTCGTCCGGTGGGACGGACCGTCCTGCTCCCCTTGGCGTGCAGTGAGGGGTCAAAGACGGGTCTGCCCCCCGGTGAAGAGTGCCTCAGGTCGTACTGTCGTTCAAGAGCTCCGGGTGACCTGCGAAACTCCCGGTCCTTTACATTGGGGTAGTGCTCCGGTCCTCCTCGACTCCTCGGTACGTGTCGTTACAGGGGGCGGGGCGTGTAGGGGCGGCGACCGCCCGACCCGACCCAGGGCCGAGGTGGCGGGGTCGGTGACCGACACTCTCGGGGGGCCACTCTCGGGCCAATGGTCGGACTGGCTTCTCACGCGCCGCTCCTTCGAGAATCGTTTGACGGAGAATGGTCGACGAGAGGGTCGGACCGACGGGGTCGAGAACTCCGAAGTTTGGGACCGACCGGGACGGAAAAAGGGGCCACTAATAAGTCTCCTCTACGACACTGGTGAGATGGGTGACGCACGCACAAGACTCTCAGTCGGGGCTCACAGGCTCCGACGGAGAACCGGAAACACAGGTAGAGAGGTTGGAACCGTAGAGCCCGGCGGGCCCTTACCAGACACGGAGGCCGTCCCCGACCCCCGACGAAGAGGTCCTTAGTCCGGCTCGGGAGGTCCAGGTCCTGACCAGATCGAAGAGTTTATTCAGCTAGGCAGGTTTATAGTTATCAAGTCTTCTTCCACTCGCTTCCTCTCCGTCTCCCTCTTCACCTTTCTGGGAGGTCCGGACGCGACACGCTCGGAGGTCGAGTCCCCGGCCGTGGTCGGGTCGTCTCCGGCCCTTTCCGGGACGCCTCCGGGGCCGGACCTCGGGTGTCGGACGTGCGACGAGGTTCCCCGCGTCCGTCCGACGGCGGTGAGGGCCGCAGAGTGAAAAAGGAGAGATTCCGTCGGGTTTTCACCCAGGGCTGTAGATATTTATAAGTTCCGAGAAGAGCAAGGGACTGTAAAGTTTTACCCGGGCTGTCGTCAATGAAGTGTGTTATTTAGGTCCGCGATCCTGTCGCAGTGCTCCCCGGCCGGCGAGCGGAGGTCCAGGGGCGAACCCTCAACCCGAACCCTCACCCGTCCGCGACCGCGACCCTTCCGTCCAGGGACACCTCGGGGTCCGGGACGTTCTGCCGACAGTCGGGCCGCACCCCCGCCGGGGACCTCCGAAGCCCCTCCCACCGTTTCGGTTCTAGTTGGAACGCCGGACCACGTGTGCCCGACAAGTCTCCGGGTGGAGAGTCGAGTGCGTAGGGCGTAGTAAATACTAAGGACCACTATTACGACGCCTAAAACGTCTCAAACAAACAAACCCAAAAAAATAGGAAGAGGACCTTTTTCACCAAGTACAATAAAAAAAAGGGAATTTCCGTTTGTACCGTTACGGACGCCGATGTCAGTGTCTTAGCTCGGGCCCTTCGGGTCAAAGGCTCAGGACTGAGACCTCCGGGACCCCTTGGAGCCAAGTGGCCGTGGAGCTCGCCCACCCCCACACAGTCTCGGTGCCATCCAGACCCCCTCTGCTTACCCCAACGAGGGTGTTTATAGGGCTCTTTACATCTTAGGACTCTTGTCGAGGGAATACGGGTGAAAAATTTTTTATTCACGAACGACGATAAACTTCGTTATGTACAACACCCATGAAAATCCTTTAGCATGGACACTCCAGTGTCATGCCGTCTGGGGTCCTTTGGACGGACAATAGGACCTCTTCCCTCAAGATTTCCCCTCCTTTCTCGTGTCTAAAATTTCTCCCCGCCCCGTCCCTCCTCCATCGGAGATCCGACCGATAAGGTGACCTATCGTAAAGTAGGAGTATTCTCAAGGTACTAAAATCCGACACGGACCGCAGAGGAGTGAGCGGCCGAACCTGGACCAGGGAACTCCCTCAGCCACCAGGGCCCGAGGACCCGGACACACGCCGAGGGGTGAGTCTTCGGTGTTGGCAGGTTAGACCTTAGACAAGGTAAGGTAGAACGACTCGGAGACCCAGAGTCGAACGGGACCAGCCATCTGAGACACCGTTTTGTGTCTATAACAGTAATTTTACGTTATTGACTGAAAGTTCTTAGTAAATCGATTAAGCAACTAAGTTCCTAAGCGTCCGTCGTCAGTGTCGGGTGGCACTCGGTTTCGGTCGCGGGGACGACCACTGGGCCGGTGCCCGACCGCGAGGGGTCGGTAACCTGGCGGGACGGCCGAGGGTCACGGGCTCGTCGTCACACTCGTCCTCCTCGACTCGGCATTACACCCTCTTAGCCTCACGACTCGTGTTACGACCGTCCGAGTCTCCTGTGCCCCTTGACGAGGTTTCGTAAGTAACGAGACTACGACCCTTTCTAATTTCCGTCCTCTTCCCCTGCTGTCTCCTACTCTACCAACCTACCGTAGTGGCTGAGTTACCTACACTCAAACCCGTTCGAGACCCTTTACCACTTCCTGTCCCTTCGGACCGCACGACGTCAGGTACCCCAGCGTTTCTCAGCCGGTGCTGACTCACTTGTTGTCGTTACTTATAGAAATCTTCTCGACGTGGTAAGGAATTAAAAGGTCGAGAAAGAGACTTCCAGCATTCCTTTCGACCCAGTCCTCTTCACCGGGCAAGAACAATCTTCCACGACGCAAGTGGCAGAAGGGAGATTTCGTTTTCGACATGATGCACAAGAAGTTTTCACATTTACGTTTTTGTGCGATGAAGGGTCTTAGCGGAGAGTGGTGCACGTAGGCTCGGGTGTCCGTCCTGGGTCCGGGGTGGTCCGTGTCCACAAGCAGGGAGGAGACACAGTAGAGGTTCCTTAGCTCCGAGAAACGACCGGACCCGTCACCGAGTCATACAAAGGTACCCTACGCGACTACCGGATAAAGTGAAAAGCCTCGGTCTTACACCCTCCTCCCTGGCACAGAGGACGTACAGTCGGAGCGAGGGGTGAGAACCGACTCTTCAAGTGGGGCTCCGACTCCACGGACCCGGGGCTTAGGTCGACTGAGTAAGACCAGGACTGTGGAGTCACGGCTAAGGAGTCCCTGCGCAGACCGAGGTCCGGACTCGGTTGTCTGGCTGTTTCGTCTTCCCTTTGTGGGAAACAAGAGGGTCCTGTGCCCGGAACCTCCGCGGGATCGACGAGGTCCGAGGTCCAGATTAATAAGAGGGTCGGGTCCCGTGACCGGACTACCGGAGGACGGGGTCTTCGGGACTCGTTAGTCTGCTCAGTCCTCAGTCCGTCGTTCCTGAGAGCAGGAAAGGACCCTGTCACAGGGTAGTCGCTCTCCTCGACTGCCTTGGTCCAGAGGTTGGTAGGGGTGAGACTCGTGAGGACGGTCGACTGGAGACGTAGGTCCCAGTGCCAGAGCCCCGTACCCTTCGTCTGCAACCAACCCGGGTCCGGGGGTCGGGACGGGTAGGGGTATACTGGACTGAGTAGGAAGCGTCAGAGTGCCGAGGGGACACTCTCTCCGCTCCCGGTCCTCCCCTGGTCGTGCCTATTGACTACCCGTCGACAGGTACGGTTCAGATACGGTGACCGGACGTGACGACTCACCCCGGACCTTCGGAGTCCCCCGGCTCTTCTGACACAGATCTCAGTCCAGTGGGGTCTTCGTCTGGGGTTCTCTTCCTGCACCCCTGTTCACTCAATACGATGGACCCCTGCCTTCTCGGAGGAACCTCGGGGGAGGGGACACCTCCGACGCCTCCGACGGTCTGTCTCGGACGGAGGGACCTCGGACTCATCTGTCACTACTCGAGACCCAGACTAATATAAAGTAATGTAATATAACATAATAATCGGAATCTACCTCACACGGTGGGCGAAACCCGACGTAAGGGTCCGTTGGACTGAGACCCTTCTGCACCCGGACCGTGCGGCCCCCGGAGATGGTCGGAGTGTGGCAGGTACCCGACCCGGACCTAGTCCTGAACCCGGGGTGCTCACCACGGTCCCGAACTCGAGAGAGGTCCAGTGCAATACAATACAACATAAAACATAATATAATTACATATAGGGATAACGTTAATCTCCCTTTACTATAAGAAAGTTTTGTTAGACCGGTTGCACGCCTTGAACACACACACACACGCGCACGCGCGCACGCGTCGAAATTATCTAACAACGATTAAGGAGTACTCAAACAGGGTCACAAGTCAGTATTACGAACGTTTACACAACCCAAAGAGGACAGGTTATACAGAGTAAAAAGTCAAAGGACGGAATAGTGTAACCGACATTGCACGTAAAAATTCCAATCAAACTACTTCCAGAATAACTAAAACTCGTCGAGTCCCTCCTACCTAAACTCCTCTGTCTTCGGTCCCTGTCTGAATAGCCGGTGTTCGAAACGTCGTCGAGTCCTCTCGCCCGAACCTCGTCCCACTCTCGTTCCCCTCCCTCGTCCCAGCGTAGGTTCGTCCCTACACCTACTTCGAGACGGACCTGGACCCGGTCGTTGTCTCTGGGGACGGTGGACGAGGTCTGGCTTCGTGTCCTACGTTGGCCGCGACTGGTCCTTTACTGTGGTGGAGGGCAGTGACAATTTGATAGCTACAGATGAGTACTCTTTTTACGGTCTTTAATCTAGTTAATCTTAAGGGTTGAACGGTAGTCAAAGGGTCCTTCTACCTGAGTCTGCTTTACTCGTCGATAAAATTGAAAGAGACTGTAGAGGACCAGACTGAGAACTACTTCGAGTAGGTCTGCGGGAAGGCTGTTGACTTACTATGTCGTTTACCGGAACGACAACTGCACCGCCGAGACGGACAGTGGAGGGTGGTTCGGGTCCTGGTCGTGCCGGGAGGGGCCCTCTCGCAGGGTCGCTGCCTTTAGGGGGTACGTGCCGGGAGGGGCCCTGTCACAGGGGTCACTGTCTTTACGGGGGCTCGTGCCGGGAGGGGCCCTGTCACAGGGGTCACTGTCTTTACGGGGGTGCGGTGAGTCGCACCGTCGAGGTCAGGCCCACCGGTACACCGGCCCTGTCCCTCCTTAGTTCGACAAAAAATTAAATAAATTTAAATTTGCCGAGGTCGTCGAGTACCGAGGGAGTGACGGGCCGAGGGAGTGACGGGTCGGGGGCACGGTCCCCACTCTGAGCTCCAGGTGTCGAAGCCACACTGGTCTGTCAGTAGCGATCCTCCCGTCTGAGACCCCGAGGTGACGTCTGGACAGCCCAGTCTTAGACGTAGAGCCGTCCGAGAGGGACGCATGCGACTGCAGACCCCCCGGGGTGAGACCTTATGACTTCCCCGGGAACCGGAGGCCCCGGGAGTCAGGTCCTGTGTCAGGGTCGTCGGCACGTGGGCGGACCGTGGGGAGGGCAGAAGTGGGTGTCCCAACGTCCCAGACAAGTCCGGGAAGACCTCCTACGCTCGCGTCGGAAGCGAGTTGAATACGCCCACACCTGTCGGCGCCGGACCGGGGTCCCCTACCGAGTCGTGCTCCGACCTCGACGTTCCCGAGACGTCCCAGTCGTTCGCTCGGCCGTGGAGTCTCACTCGAACGAGGCGTCGGGGGGACCCCGTCCGACCTTTTAGTAACTCGGCCCAACTCGTACTTCTTTCCTGAGGTGGGTGTTTCGTCCCTCAGGAATTTTTGGTTCCAAAACCGTCCGAGTCGGGTAGGGTGGGGAAACGAGTCACTGGTCTTCGGGAGCCGTGTCGCGTCCGTCGCCGATCTCTCCCTATCCGCCCCCCTCTCCTGGGGGCTCGGTTCGTCCTTCCCGGCGTTCTGGCGACGGCCGTCCGTCCAGAGGGTCACGGGGCAGATTGGTCCATGGACGACAGTAGTCGGAGGCCCAGCAGACCTTGCTCGGAGCAGGCCATTCCGGGAGGCACCGACGTCGCCGCAGCGTCCTCCGGAAGACGGGGACCTTGAGTGGCACTCCCTCCTTCAGGGGGTCTCGGCGCTAGAGGAGTTTTGCAATTGAGTCTAGTACCTAGGTACCAATGTCCGACTTCCCCCCAAAGGAGAGGTGAGTACCTTGGGAACTAAACGGTGACAAAATTGACTGAGTGACACCTTCTTTGAACCACAAGGTCTGCCCCGACGACGGGAACCATCTTGACGCGCGGGTCGCGGAGGAGTGGTCCCTTCCGACCCTGCGCCGTCCGAGCGTGTCTGGAGCCTGAGCTGGACAAGGTACCGGGAACGACCTCCCCGGGCTTGACACGATCCTGTCGGGACAAAACACTAGTGTGGTGTGTGGGGACTTGTGCTCTCCGACTCCGGGGTACACGTTCGAAACCACGGGAATACCCCCTGCCCCGAGTCCCCAGTCGGACAACCTCCAGGGACGCGTCTTCGCCTTGAACCGGAAGACAGGACGCTCGGTGGTGGGTCTCCGGGTCCAGGGACGTCCCGTAGGTCTACACAATACGGGCCAGTGAAGGTTGAAAGTCCTTCCCTTTACTAAAGATCTGTTCACTCGCTTCAGCAGCTCAACGGCAGTTGTCGTGCCGGACGTACTCCTGGGTCGAGAGACGGGGAC
This sequence comes from Capra ibex, assembly GCA_006410555.1. Classification (NCBI taxonomy): domain Eukaryota; kingdom Metazoa; phylum Chordata; class Mammalia; order Artiodactyla; family Bovidae; genus Capra; species Capra ibex. The sequence goes on along the minus strand of SJYO01004576.1, from coordinate 1,403,753 downwards.
CTGAGCCGAGACCGGTGACTTGTCAAAACGTCCACGGCGAGACCGAGGTCCCCTACTTCCTGTAGCACGTCGAACTGGTCTCGTTTGTGCAGAGAGAGGAAGAACGTTTCTGACCCTCCTAGGGACTCCTACCTCTGTGTGTCCCCGGACTACTAGGGTGGTCCTAGGGTGGCTCTACGACACTAAGGTGGGTCCGATGTCAATCTGCACTCGGAAGTGAGTACCCGGAGGGACCACCGAGTCGACCATTTCTCAGGTAGATGTCACGCCCTCTGGACCCAGGTCAGGGACCCAGCCCTTCTAGGGGACCTCTTCCCTTGCTGATTGGTCAGGTCATAAGACCGGACCTCCTCAGGTGCCCGACACATCAGGAACCCCAGGGTCTCCCGGCCTGTGCTGACTCCCTGAAAGTGAAAGTGAAAGGAAGTGAATCCTTTCACGTGAATCCTTTCATGTGAGACGTATCCTGTCTCAAGGAGAGACGAAGGCACAAACGGGACTGGGGTTGTTAATGTCAAAAGAGAAATACCCTTTTTTTTTAACTTGACAAATATATCTTATAAGGTCTTCCAAATCGTGGCAAAGAAAAATTTATAGTTTAGAAGGAGAAGGGAGTTTTTGGATTCTCCGGGGTATTGTGACTTTCGGTTCGTTTAGATTTGGAACTTTGGGGCAGAAGTTGATGGTCCCAGAGGGGTCCGAGGGGACTTCTTCTCCCTTTCCCACAGATACAGCACTTGAACCTTCACGATTGGGTTCCCGTCACCTGGGACCTCACAGGGTGGGTGTAGGGGAGTTGGAGCAGGGAAGTTGGAGTAGGGGAGTTGTGGGTGGGGGAGTTGGATATGGGGGTTGGCGTCGGGAAACGAGCCCTCTCAGACATGAAGGTCCCGGCCGACTAAGATTCTCTTAGGTGTGTCCAGGTGCCCACTTGGGAAGGGAGTAGGTGGTTCGGCCTGAGGTTTGGGGTGGACGTACGAGACTAAGAGTGTGCAGTTCGGTTGTAAAGGGTGGGACGTAGTGGAGTCTGTCGATCTCTGACGCCTTCGGGTCGCGGGGGCTCCGAGGGACGTAGTCGGACACGGCCTCTCTGCCTCTACACACGTGAGCACTCGTACGACTGCAGTGTGACCACTTAGGAAAGTGCCTTCGACTTGTTCATTAGTCCGTTCACTTTACGTCCATGTAATAAGGTTTCACAATGTAAAATGAAACAGTTTCAGTTCACATAACGCACCCACCATACCACTATTCGTATCGACGGAAGGTTTCAGTTCCCATGTGTAAAAATTTTTAGTAACGTAACCGTTTTTCTTCAATTTATATATTTATATATATATATATACGTATATCCGGTTCTTTACGTTTACGATTTCGACGACCCTGCCGGACCCTCGGTGCGGGTGGTGTCTTCGAGTCTACGAGACGTGCCTAATGTTCGTCGGTAGTGCGCCTCCAGAAAGACCTTTATTGCACCTTCTGTTTCCCCCTTCAAACCGGTTCCTAAATAGACGAAGACGGTCTCGACGCCAGGGGCGTTAGTAAGTACGTCACCGTTCCGGAGACCGCGGCACCTAACTTCTGGTCGGTTCTGATATGTGAACGTGGTATTTAAGTCGGTCCGTCTCCCATAAAAAGGGGAGAGACGTCTGTTTCCTCTAACTCGGAGAGATGTTGACACGGGAATGTATGTTTCCACTTGGAGCGGGAGGCGAACAGACCCTCCTCTCCAGGGGTGACTGTTCGGTCGACCCGTCACTCGCGACCGTCCTCCCACCACCCGACCCCTGTGGGGCTCCTCCTCCTCAAGGACCTCCTGAGGTCCTCAGGCCGACTTCCGGAGTGGGTGGCCCTCCGTCCTACAGATGACCTCTAACTCACAATTTCCTGTTAGCTTAGTCTCCCACCCCACGAGCTCCCCGTCAATCTTTCTCGCCCCGGTCGGTTGCACACTCGGCTCCGACCCCACCTTCCTACAAAGGGACCCCCGTCGAGATCCTTATCACTAGTCGTCGTAGACGAAACGTCCCCAGTACTCCAAATGTACCTACTACGCATCTTTGACCAACACGTGTCGCGGACGGAGTGCTACCCCTTGCGAATTTTCCTTCACCGACTCTAGAAGAGGACGTTGGGTTCAGAAGGAGACACGTCTCAGGAGGAAGGGAACTCGTCTCCTTTGGACCTAACTACCTCTTGTTCGTTTACCTAATCGTGGAAGGAGAGTTTCCGTCTTTGTATGACGTAAACACTGGGGAGGTTAGTCTTTAGTCTTGGTGTCGCAAGGAGGGATCATACTTGCACTTATTTTTCCCCAATGCAAGGAGTCCAGAGTCGTCCACTGCTGACAGGGGTTAAGGTGCACAGGTCGAGACAGGGGTCGAGTCTCCTACGACCCCGAAGGAGCCCGAGGACGGGACGGGGCAGGGTCCCCCTTGACGAGGCACCGGAGACGTGCGGTGTGGAGGGTCTCACCGGGGGCCCAGGACCGCGACCGACTCGTGTGTGAGGACTACGAGACCCATCGGCCCGGGGGACTAGGCACGAACGGTCCCACCCGGTGCAACCGGGGTGGTGTGTCAGTCGATAGTTCCCGAGGAGGATGGCACTCCCCCGAGGAAGGTCGTGGACGTCCGTAGTGTCTGGACAGAAGGCACCCGTCTAGGGGCGGAGGTGTGAGTCTTCTGTCCCTACGAGTGTGCCGGCCGGGGAGATTCTTACCCCGGTTCTGAGTTTACGTAGTGCCACCTCCCCTGCATCCCCTCGCCGGTCAGTCTACGGTGGGGTGCGGACGGGACCTGTGTGAGGGGTGAGGCTTGTGGTCGGGGGTGACGGGACACCTGTCGCCACGTGTGGGTCCGTCGTGTGTGGAGGTTCCTGACAGGCGTGCGGCACGGTCGTGGGTGTCGGGCCCGCTCTGGGAGAGGGGGCGGAAGTGGAGGTTACGAGGAGGTCCCTACCGTCGGAGGGGAGGGGTGGGACCCCGGGACGAGGACGGCTCACGTAGGAGGTCGGAGTGGCCTGGGGGCACGGGGACTGGGGCCCCGGGGGTCAGACGGCCGGGGTGGGGACGGGAGAGGCATCGGGGCTATTCTCGTCCCACGGGACACCTCTTCCACCGACAAAGTAGTCCTTTCACCCCGTTTCGCCGGGGCTGAGAGCCTACGGGTCGACCCAATTCCTGGTGTCGCACGAGCCGCACCCTCAGTCTCGACCGACCAAGAAGGAAGTGTAACGTCCAGGTGTGCACTCGGTGACAGTACGACCCCCTAGGTCCAGTTAAAACTTTTTTTATCTCTTTTTTACCTAAACGAAGTACTTGCCAAGAGATTTAATTGGGCTCATCTGTGCGTATCAGGGACTTATATAGGTTGTCTGTATGTGAGGAACAGTCTTCAAGCTCTTTCCGAGGTAAACAACTTTTAGTGGGTAGTGTTTCCCCGAGTCAGGGAATACTTGAAGCACATAAGAATGGTGACACAAATACTTCGCTCGCACGACCACGGATTCCGCAGCCTTTTGTCGAAATGGGTTCTTCTACGGTAGACTTGTCAGTGTTCCTCCTACGAGAAGTTTACCAAGAATTTTAAGTAAAAAAACCATTTAAACCCCGTAAGCCAGACAGACTGCAAACCGTCTACATGAAAAGGCGCGGGAGACACAGAGCGACCCCTGAGCCCAGGGGAGCGGCTGAGCGAACCACTGGTCGTGAGGACAGGTAGGGACTGGAGCGGGTAGTGGAAGAGACCGGGGGCACCCCGGTGGTGAGTGTCGGCCCCGGCGAGCGGACAGGGACCGGGAGCCCCGAGGAGACGTGACGGGGGAACGGGACCGGTGACGGGAAGGAGAGGACGGGCAAATCTGGAAGGGGCGGGTAGAGGGGTAGCGACCCTCCCCGGTCTCCGGTGGTCACCCAGTGGACAGGTGGACGGCGTGGGGTGGGGTGGGGGACAGGAGGCCCGTCGAGGCCCGTCGGTGCACGTAGGGAAGGTATCTCTCTGACGTGAGAGAGGTTCCCTCTGAAGAATGTACCAGACACACTCATAGACTCGAAACGCCCCCAACTTTCTTTCTTTCCGCCCAATCACCCACACTCGGACGCACCTCAGTGACAACACGTGTTTACCACTAAAGAGGGAAGTCTTGATTCTCGTCTCCAGTTCCAGTCCGGCCGCTCAGTGACCACACAAACCGAAGTGACTGAAACTGGGCTACGAGCCCAGAACCAGGATTCCCTAGCCTGGACGACCTAGATCAACTCCGTCACTAGAGTCTGGGATCCAGGAGTCGGAGCGGACTCCTTCTTCGTTCCTTTGTCTCGGGAGTCTGGGGTGGCTGTGTGTGTGCGTGTGTGTGTGTGTGTGCGTGCGCGTGTGTGTGTGTCGGGAAGGGAGACAGTCGTGGTCTCGTCTTCGAGGCCCCTCGGGCTCATTGCTGTCCTACGGGGTCCAGGGTCCCTGCTCGGCCCCCTGGGTAGGGACACAGGGGGTACAAGGTCATTTCCACGTGAAGACTGGGGAAACCTTTCTCGGAGGGGGGCCTCGACGTGTCCCGTGGGTCCGAGCGACAGAAGGAGACGGTCAGGGTCCGACCACGGGGTAGGTGCCGGGGGCGGACGACTGGGTCGGGACAATAGTGTGGGTCGTCAGGTGCAGGAGTCGGCGTCGGGACGGAGGGGCGGAGGCGACCGAGTGTGTGTGTGTGTGTGTGTGTGCGTACGTGCATGTGTGTGTGTGAGTGTGTGAGTGAGTGTGTGTGTGTGCGAAAGCGTGTGTGTGAACGTGAGTTTGTGTGTACGAAAGAGTGTGAGTGTGTGTATGTGTGTGTGAGTGTGTGAACGTGAGTGGGAGTGAGTGTGTGTGAGTGTGTAAGTGTGTGTGTGAGAGTGTGTGTGTGAGAGAGTGTTTATATGAGTATGAGTGTGAGTGTATGTGTGTGTTTGTGTGTGTGAGTGTGAGAGTGTGAGTGTGAGAGTGTGAGTGTGTGAGTATGAGGGTGTGTGAGAGTGTGAGGGTGTGTATGAGGGTGTGCGTGAGGGTGTGTGAGTGAGTGTGTGGGTGTCTGTGAGTACGCGTGTGTGTGCGTGCGTGTGCGTGTGTGTGTGTGTGGGGACTTACTCTCGTATTGAGTCGTCCACTGGTCTCCGGCAACCCAAGGACGGACGAGCGTCTTCAAAGGTACCTTCTCTTTAGTCTAGAGTAAGCGACTTCTGTCTCTAAAAGTTGTTCGACCTGCCGACGGAAGTCTCTGTCGTAGGCAACGGGCTCCAAGATCCTTGCCAGTCTTCTCCCACGGGCACGGTCGCCCGGACCACGTTGTGACCCGGGGTCCAGTAGTGTAGCAAATACCTCGTGCCGGCACACGTGCGTCCGGAAGGAGGGACGTCCGTGTCCGAGGTGCGGAGAGGGGAGTCTCGTCGACCCATTCGTGACTAGATGTTTGGAGTAGTTTCACTTGGGGTCCTGGTCTGAGGTTACCTTATGAGTGTCCTCTGTTTTGGCAATGTGTCAGGACTACGTCTCGAGGCATTTGCGTCTAAATGGAGGATGTCTCTCTCGGTTATTGAACCCCCTTTTAGGAGACCGGGGCCTCATCGGTCCACGGGGGGTGACAGGGAGGTCGAGGGGTGTTCGAGGATGTCCGACCTCGACGTCCCGCCTCGAACCCTGTAAAAGGTCCTTCTCTTTGTTTGGTTACCGATAAGAGGTGGCTGTAGATACACCGCAGTGTGTCCACTAAAATAGACTTAGGTGGTCCTACTTGGAAAGATGGAATGACGGGTCGGAGCCGTCCTTCCCGGGACACTGCGACCACGTTCGAGGGTGTACTCGCAGGGACCAGGCAGACGTAAGTGGGTCTACTGATGTGCGTCCCCTCTTCACCTGTGTCACAGACTCAAAGACGACCACAGGTCCCTCCCTGTACCTCTCAGTAGCACCGGTGTGTAATCTCTCCTGTACACCTTCAGCATATCTTTTACCCCAGGTTCGGGTCTGGACCTAATCCCCCACAGGTGGTCCGGGTGTCCGGGTGGGTGACCAACACGGGGTCCGGGGTCGCTTACTTCCCCGATTGTGTGAAATCCTCCACGTTACGGGAGGACCCCAGGGACCAGGTACCCTATTCACACTAGGACTCCTTTCGGTTCATCTTTGGAGATTTCAAAGGAGTAGGGGACCTACTCCGTCCTGTAAGTTCAGGTCTGGAAGAGTACCCCTTGCCAATCTGTAGTAGTGGGTGTTCGTAGACTCCGTAGTGTCCCGAGCAGACTCCTTACCTGTCCAACCGTGGTCACAGTTCCCTCCCACCGCAGGAACCTCCTCTCCACTGTTCTACACCTCCACCCCCAAGGCCCCCCAGTCCCGCGGGACCCGAGTCGTGTCGGGGGTTCGGTGGCAGGGCAGTCTCTCCGGGAGACCCTCAGACCCCCGAGTCCCTGGGAGGGGAGGAGAAAAGCAGACTCCCGGACCGTTGAAGGAAGAGACGATCAGATGTCTGTAGTAACAACGTCGGTGTATAAGATACTACTTATACCTAATTTTTATTTTCATTTGTGTCAACGAAAATTTTTACTCGAGTACACAAACTTCGCCCGACACGCGAGACTCCCAACATACTGCAAGTGCGGAGGAGTGGAGGTGACCAGAAACCGAAAGAGAAACCTTGGAGTGACTTCCTTTGTCGTCTCGCAAAACTAAATTCTGGCCGTGACTCTATGGACGTCTGTCAAAGGGATTTGTGGGGATTTTGGGGGAGTTCCCCCGAGGATTGTCCTTGAAGGCTCAGCCCAAAACACCTTTTCACCCACTCGGGTGGCGGTGACGCGGGGACGCAGGGCAGTGGACGAGACTCGCGCGTCGCCGGCCCCGAGTTCGAGAGACGCAGAGGCAGAGGTAGAGAGACGCAGAGGTAGAGGTAGAGAGATGCAGAGGCAGAGGGGAGCAGAGGCAGAGGGAAGCAGAGGTAGAGGGGTGCAGTGGCAGAGAGAGACGTAGAGGCAGAGAGACACAGAGACAGACAGAGAGACACACAGAGACAACGAGTTACAGAGACAGGGGGAGGTGGAAAGAGAGGCTGGGGTAATCCAGAAAGGATCATTCTTGAAACACTAATGTAACCTGGTAGGACCTATTAGGTCCTATTAGAGGAAGATTTAACAAAAAACCCCCTCCCTCCTCTTAGACTGCGAAAAGAACTCCATTAATACGCTGTCACGAAAGAAAAAAGGAACAATTATATCCCACAGACGAAGAGTTCAGTCACAGCCATTAAAACTAAAACTTTAAATAGACAAAGGAACCCTTGAGAAATAGAAAGTCGTGTTGTGATACGCAGTATAAAAGGTCGAAACGCTCTATACCAATGGTGTACTGTGGTACATTCACACTCCACGTGTCCCAGTGCCACATCCGAGACTTTGCGGACCCGAAGGGGTCCCCGAGTCGCCATCTCTTGGGCGGACGTCACGTCCTGTGTGCCCTCTGCATCTAAGCCAGGGGTCCAGGTCCTCTAGGGGACCTCCTCCCGTACCCTTGGGTGAGGTCACAAGAGCGGACCTCTTAGGCACCTGTCTCCTCGGATCACCCGATGTCAGGTACCCCAGCGTGTGTCAGTCTGAGCTGACTTCCCTGGATCGTGCGTGTGTACTTCATTACCGGTGTGACTCCGGCCCTCTGTGTGGGTCGCGGGTGGCACTAGTGAGACTGTTCTTCCAAATTCTCAGAACGACTGACGGTAGCGGCGGGATAGGCAATCCAGGGGTCTTGAACGAAGAGAGGCTCGCCCCTCGAACGAGGGAACCGGGGGGAAGACGTGGCGACATGTCGGGACCGTGGGTGGTGGGAAGAGAGACAGGGGTGTTCGCACTGAAAGATTCTAAGGTGTGCCCTCTAGAGTCACAAACAGAAAGACTGGCTGAAGAGAGTCGTATTGCTGGAGTTCCGGGCGAGTCGACCTTGTTTACCGTCCTAAGAGAAGTCGAAGCACTGACTCGTCGCAGAAGACGGGAAGGGGAAGGGCCGAAGATCTCATGGACCAGGGAGCCCCGGACGGGGGGAGTAGGGGTTCCGGCACTCAGGAGTGCCGCGGACGGGGGGAGTAGGGGTTCCGGCACTCAGGAGTGTCCGTAGGGACTCGAGACGGAGGGTCGAGGCGGAGGGCGAACATCCCCGGGAACAGCGGTGGGACCCGCAGCCCTCCTCGTCTCGGTCGCAGGGCGGACGACACGTCGGACTGCGGTAAACGAGAAGGAGTCAGCGAGTCAGCACAGGTTGAGACACTGGGGTACCTGACGTCGTGCGGTCCGAAGGGACAAGGAGTGATAGAGGGCCTCAAATGAGTCTGCTACGGGTGACTCAGTCACTGCGGTAGGTTGGTAGGGTAGGAGACAGCAGGGGAGGAGGAGGACGGGAGTGAGAAAGGGTCGCAGTCCCGAAAAAGGTCAGCCAGTCGAGAAGTGTCGTCCACCGGTTTCATGAATCCGAAGTCGAAGTCAGGAAGGTCACTTATAAGTCCCAACTAAAGGAGATCCTAACTGACCAAACTAGAGGATCGGCAGGCTCTCTGAGAGTTCTCAGAAGAGGTCCTGCTGTCGCCCTTGCGTAGCTGGGAAGTGGGGCAGACGTAGAAGGTAAGGGGAAACGACCTTTTGGACTGTGTAAGCCTCTGGAGGCCTGTACCTGTGCAGTGGAAGGACGCTGTTGTTCGAGCCTCAGGGAAGTGCGACCTTCCTGCAGTCTCTCCTTGCACTGGGACGTCTAGAGACACGAGCTCGACCTCGACCGCCAGGGTGCGGCCTTTGGCGCGGGGCCTCCCTCTTCGTGGTAGAAGGGCTCCTGTGCGGCCCGCCAGTGGACCGGTGGACACACGTCGTAGCGTAGTATTTGGGACTCCTCCTCCTCCGTCGGAACGCCGTGGGCCTGCCCCTGCCACAGGTGGGCTCACCGGGAGTGTACGGGCGACGGTGGGGACATCGACCGGACGGTCCAGGGCGGGGGTTCACACGGGGATTTCTACGCATGAGAGGTGTGGCGGAGAGGGGTGGTCCCCGGGGGTCGCGGACGGGAGTAGTCGTCCACAAGAATTAAAAGGGTGGTAACTGAAGTTACTTAAAGAGGTACTTACATCTGTAAGTGTTGGAGACTAGACTCTAAAAGAGGATTACTTCAACAGGAACTGGTACCCTAATTACCCCGAAGGTCCACGGTCGTATCTTCTGTACTCAGTACCCAAGATAGGAACCCAGTCCTTCTAAGGGACCTCCTCCCGTATCGTTGGGTGAGGTCATAAGAACGGTCCTCTTAGGGTACCTGTCTCTTCGGACCACCCGACGCCAAGTATCCCCACGTCTCAGTCTGTGCTGAGTCGTACGTGCGCCCCAACTACTCCTGAACCGAGTCCTCTACCCGAAAGGGGTGGACTCACCCAGACGGAGAGGGGGAAACGTCTCTCGGACACACTACTTCCCCGGCAACGGTGTCTCGTCTCAAGTAAAGAACAGGGCAGTGTGTTTTCCCTTTTCAACCTCTCGTGGTGCTCCTTCAAAGATTCTCAAAATACTTAATAAAGGTCCTCCTCAGTATTCGTAGAAAGTGACAGCAGTAAAGCCCGAACCACCTCGCCACTCGCCCGACTCTCGAGGGACCAAAATGCTAATTTCCCCGTCCAAGGCACCGGGGTCGTTGTACCTGAACCCACGTCTCGGTTCGTACAGGAGCCCGGACTTAGTTAGGTCAATCCTTTGTCCTCTCGTCTCGCGTTCCTCTTGGTCCCCAGGTCCTACTTGACAGAGGTCTTGGTTCCTACCCCTTCTCGGCGGCAGGAGTCTTGCGTCCATCCATGTCGGGTGTGTGGACTCTACACGCAAGCTCGCCGGTCGGAGCCTCCGTCTTGGAGGTGACAGGACACAGGGGCGACCCGGACCGAGGATGTCCTGGCGGGTGGTCGGGAGGGACCTGGGCCCCTCGAGGCCCTTGGACCCGTGGGTGGGAGGTGGACGTTTCGGTACAGGGTGCCTTGAGTGACCCCCGACAGGATTGTACTTTACCCACCCACATTTCACGATCCCTGTGAGACAGGGGTGGAGGTCCCTGTGGCTCCTGTCATTTGCGGGTAGGAAGGAGTCGTCAGTATGAGCAGAGACATGAAACAGTGAGGACGAGGTTCGTCCCCCGTTCGTGTGGACGACTTGTACCCACTCGAACCGTGGTCGTCTGACAGAACGGTTAGTGCCGTACTGGGAGACGTGCCGACCTGAGACGTAGTGAGGCCGGCGGGGCACTTGCGTGTGCGTCGGGGAAGAGCACAAGGACGGTGATGTCCATGGATACACGTCTTCTGGGACGAGAGGTAGGAACCCCACTTGGGACTGGACCCCCAGTACGTGAGACCTGACGTTAGTAGGGGGACCCTCCCAGGGTCGTATACCTCAGGTGCAGGAGGAGTTGGGGCCCGTCACTGCGGGTGGAAGAGGGGCGGTGGACTGACACTTGCGATTGTGTGACAGGCGGACCAGGAGTCCCCGGGGAGTCCTGAGATCGGGTAGAGGGAGAGGGGGACTTCCTCGGAGGAAAGAGGAGAGGAAGGGTCTAAGTAGGGGACGAGGGGACCTTCGGTGTCGGAGGGACCTCCACTTCCTCCCGTCCGGTCACGGTTCCCGGCGGGAGAGGGGGAGGACGACCGGTACCACGGTCCCCTTCGTAGTTAGTGTCCCGTAGACGACAGAGTCTGGAGGATGGTCACAGGGGAGAACTCAGACCCGGTCGGACCGTCATACAAACTGGTTGTCTTACGACCCCTTTGTCTCGAGTCCCTGAAGGCAGGTCCCATTCAAAGGTTCTCCGAGACTCCGTAGGTGGGAGGGAGGATCCTGGTGTCAAGACCCCACTTTCCTGTCGCGATTGAGGGTCTCCACCCTCGTCCCGGAAGAGCCTGGTCGACCGACACCACGTCGACGACCCACTAATAATCGTCGTTTCACTGGGGTTCGTCCTAGTCGACTTCTTGACGGGCCGACTCGGGACGGGTTCGGTGACCGGTGTCTTGAAGGTCTTTATTTTGCCGTCAACAAAGTTACACACTTTAGGTACGACCCGACTACTCAATGTGTTGTCCATCACTATACCTCCTGTGTATGTCTGTTCTTGTGCCCACACTTGACCCGTGCAAACACGCACGTGTTCTTACCTGTACATACGTGTGTCTGTGCAGGTCACACGTATGTGTGCCCATGTGTGTGTGGCCCACAAGTGTACGGACACACCTGTGTCTGTGCAGATGTGCTCCGGTCCATACACGTGTGTGTCCATATTTTACGTGAACACGTTTGTGTAGGTCCAGACATATACCTGTCCCTAGTTGCACTCAAGTGATTCTCCTGGAGGCACAGAACCTTTCGTCGGACAAAGACAGGGGTCAAAGATCCCTTTGTTGTCTGAACGTCCCCCACCCTGAACTCCTTCTTTTTGTTGTTCCGTGTCTCGCCTGGGAGTCTACCCCGCCCGTGGGTGAGCAGCGAAACGGGTCCCGGGGCTACCCCCGCCGGGGGCCGGGGCACTGGTCGAACACGGCACCTTAAGGTCGGAGAGGGTGACTACCGGGACAGTGGGGTGGACGACAGGTCTTCTCCCGTCTCGTCGGGCTCCGGGTCCCCGGGGGAACGGGTCTACAAACCGCCCCTCCTGAGGTGCGTGACACCCGAGGACGCTCCGCGGGAAACACCGGTCGTCGAGACCTTGTTTGAGAACACAAACCGGAGTTACGGTCCTGTTTCGGTCCTTCTGGTCGTCTGTGTCCCGTGGAGACCCTAGTCGGTCTGTCACGAGGAGGAAGGGGCCTCTGTCCCGTTGCCGTCTCGGGTCCCCCCGTCGATTTGGACTTGCCCTGGGTCCAGATGTGCCCCTATGCCGACCACCCCTACACCCTGTCGGGGCCCGAAGAAGAGACCTCTTCACCGACTCCCCCAGTGCCTTTCCCACCCCCAGACACGTACCCTGTCCACGTCCCACCCCCGTCTGTTGTGGACCCCCAGACCCCCACGTCCCCTCAGTCGTCTTTCGGTCTCTACCTTCTGGTCTCGACCCCCGGACGTTTGGTCGGGATCCGGGTTCTCCCAGGGGGTCGACACCTGGACCTCGGGGCGACCGTCGTAGGGTCGGAGGCAAACGAGAGACCTCGACAGACGTACAGAGCCCGGAGGGCTCGTCCCTCCTACTCGCGCTCCCCGATATACATCGACACCCGTACACCTTGGTCCCGGAGGTATAGTGGCGGGCTTTTCGTTCGCCTGCTCTTTTGTTTCCGTAGAAGCAAACCAAAGGTACCCGTGGACCACCCGAGTAGTAGGGTGTGTCGACGAGACTGTAGTCCCGCCGACTGCGGAGGACCCCCGGCACCCCTTCACAAAGTCTCAGCCCCAACGGGGGGTTGGGGGTTCGTCTCACCGTGCGCACCGTCCGTGGGTGGGACACTGCTCGGGACATAGTCTCGCACTGCGGAGGGTAATTGTGTCGTCAGAGGGAGGACGCCAACCTGACGAAACCCCCGGTTTGTAATCACCCTTGCTCCGGACCCGGACCCGGACCGGACCTGACATCTCTGGTGTCTGTACGGGACCTCTGACCGGCAGTGACGAGTGGCCCCGGCGAGTGACGGTTCCCCGTGCCCGTGCGCTGACAGTCCGACCTTCGCCGCGGGGTGGGGTGCCGGAGCGGCGGGTAAGGTCTTTGGCGCAAATGTGAAGAGGGCTCGCACCACGAGGCCTTTCGAGGGAGTCCGGGTCGCGGCGGGGGCCCCCGGACCCGAGGTCTCGGAGGAAGGGTGCGCCCAGTTCCGCGACGCCCGACGGGCCCACGCTGGACTCGAGTCTCTAGGGTGAGTCGAGTCCCGGGCGGAACGGGAGGACGTCCTTAGGAGAGCATCGGTGTGCGTGGAGGTGGGCCCACTACCCAGGTAGGGTGAGTTCCGTGTTAGACGTTGCCTCGTCGGTGGTCGAGTCTCACCCTCACACGTGTGCGAGGTGTGTGTGTGTGTGTGGTGTCTTGTGTGTGTGCCTGGTGTGTGTCTGGTCGGCGTCTGAACGTGTGTGTGGTGTCATGTGTGTGTCTGGTGTGTGTCTGGTCGCTGTCTGAATGTCTGTGTGGTGTCATGTGCGAGTGGTGTGTGTCTGGTCGGCGTCTGAACGTGTGTGTGGTGTCATGTACGAGTGGTGTACGTCTAGTCGGTGTCTAAATGTGTGTGTAGTGTCACGTGCGTGTGCCTGGTGTGTGTCTGGTCGGTGCTGAATGTGTGTGTGGTGTCATGTGTGTGTCTGGTGTGTGTCTGGTCGCTGTCTGAATGTCTGTGTGGTGTCATGTGCGAGTGGTGTGTATCTGGTCGGTGTCTGAATGTGTGTTGTATCATGTGCGAGTGGTGTGTGTCTGGTCTGTGTTGAATGTGTGTGTGGTGTCTTGTGTGTGTGCCTGGTGTGTGTCTGGTCGGCGTCTGAACGTGTGTGTGGTGTCATGTACGAGTGGTGTATGTCTAGTCGGTGTCTAAATGTGTGTGTAGTGTCACGTGCGTGTGCCTGGTGTGTGTCTGGTCGGTGCTGAATGTGTGAGTAGTGTGTGTCTGGTCGGTCTCTAAATGTGTGCGTGGTGTCATGTGCGAGTGGTGTGTGTCTAGTCGGTGTCTAAATGTGTGTGTAGTGTCATGTGCGAGTGGTGTGTATCTGGTCGGTGTCTAAATGTGTGTGTCGTGTCATGTGCGAGTGGTTTGTGTCTGGTCGGTGTCTAAATGTGTGTGTAGTGTCATGTGTAAGTGGTGTGTGTCTGGTCGGTGTCTTAATATTTGTGTGGTGGTGTCATGTGCGAGTGGTGTGTGTCTGGTCGGTGTCTAAATATGTGTGTGGTGTCATGTACGAGTGGTATGTGTCTGGTCGGTCTCTAAATGTGTGTGTGGTGTCATGTACGAGTGGTGTGTGTCTGGTCGGTGTCTAAATGTGTGTGTCGTGTCATGTGCGAGTGGTGTGTGTCTGGTCTGTGTCTAAATGTGTGCGTAGTGTCATGTGCGAGTGGTGTGTATCTGGTCGGTGTCTAAATGTGTGTGTAGTGTCATGTGCGAGTGGTGTGTGTCTGGTCGGTGTCTAAATGTGTGTGTAGTGTCATGTACGAGTGGTATGTGTCTGGTTGGTGTCTAAATGTGTGTGTAGTGTCATGTGCAAGTGGTGTGTGTCTGGTCGGTGTCTAAATATGTGCGTGGTGTCATGTGCGAGTGGTGTGTGTCTGGTCGGTGTCTAAATGTGTGTGTAGTGTCATGTACGAGTGGTATGTGTCTGGTTGGTGTCTAAATGTGTGTGTAGTGTCATGTGCAAGTGGTGTGTGTCTGGTCGGTGTCTAAATATTTGTGTGGTGTCATGTGCGAGTGGTGTGTGTCTGGTCGGTGTCTAAATGTGTGTGTGGTGTCATGTACGAGTGGTATGTGTCTGGTCGGTCTCTAAATGTGTGTGTCGTGTCATGTGTGAGTGGTGTGTGTCTGGTCGGTGTCTAAATGTGTGTGTAGTGTCATGTGCGAGTGGTGTGTGTCTGGTCGGTGTCTAAATATTTGTGTGGTGGTGTCATGTGCGAGTGGTGTGTGTCTGGTCGGTATCTAAATGTGTGCGTGGTGTCATGTGCGAGTGGTATGTGTCTGGTCGGTGTCTAAATGTGTGCGTAGTGTCATGTGCGAGTGGTATGTGTCTGGTCGGTGTCTAAATGTGTGTGTAGTGTCATGTGTGAGTGGTGTGTGTCTGGTCGATGCTGAATGTGTGTGTAGTGTCATGTACGAGCGGTGTGTGTCTCGTCGGTGTCTAAATGTGTGTGTGGTGTCACGTGTGTGTGGTGCCACGTGTGTGTGGCGCCACGTGTGCGGGTCACAACGTCGGGTGTATGAGCATACGACGAAAGAGAGGTAAGCGAAGACGTAGAACAACGTCGGAGGAGACCTCACGGGGGAAACTGGGTCCCCGGTGACTCTCCTCACACACGAGCGAAGGAATGCAGGACAGGAAAGAGACTGACCGAGTGTCAAGCGACGGTAAAGTCGGTCTACGGTGCGGACTCGAGGATCTTCTCTGGGGCTCCCTCCCGGTCGACGGGGCTGTGGGCCCATGACCGGCGTCGAGGTCCCTCCGACCTGAGACCGGGATCCGAGTCCTCTCGTCCCACCGGACGGGGGTCGGGACACGGGCGACTGCGGGGTCGGAGTCTTGTGTCTGAGCCCCTGGTCCTCGGACCAGAGGGTCGACTCCGGTCCCGGAGAGGGGAACGGGTCGTCGGAGACGTACCCGGTCCCTAGGGGTCAGGTGAGACTCAGGGTGTTCGAGTACTTCCGGGACGGAACAAGTCCTCCTGTGCGGTCCACCCCCGGTCGTCTACTGTTCCACGGCGGAGGCACTCAGTGGCTAGGAGGTCTCGGACGGGGAGGTACCTTTTCCCCCGTTGACGGGGAGCACCCAGGGGCATTCCCCGTACACCCTGTTTGGGGGATCACTGTCGCAAAGTGGGGTTCCGGCGCCCGTCAGGGTACCCGAGTCACGGAGGGGAGGGGAACGGTCGGGGAGGTCACGGGTCCGGTACGGGCCGGGGGTCGAACCGTCGTGGGGTCGGGTCCGTCACCCGTGGTGCCGGTGTGACTGGGGACCCTGTCTCTCCTCCCCCGACAGGGTCCCACGGTTGCGACGGGGAGGTGTCACTCTGCCCCGTCCCGTCAATGGAGGTGGTCCTTCCTGGGTCTTATCCCGAGAGACGGGTGGAGGGAACGGGAGGACAGAGGACGGACGTGGGGGCCTCATCCGGGACGTCTTGGTCCCCCGGACCCCGGGTGCCACCTGGGTCCTGTCCGCCCGTCCTCCCGGACCCCACCTCCTCTGGGCCTGGTGTGAGGGTGAGACCTTACGAGACACCAGAGACCTCGAGTCTTCAGAGAGAAGACAGGAGTTCATTGTAAATTAATCGCTGGTCTCCGGACATCGAAGTGTTGGGGGTGGGGGGCGGGGCGAGTCAGTGTCCTGTCTCCGACACCTCCGTGGTACCGACACAGAGTGGGGCTGACCTCCGGACCTCCGACGCCCGTCCTCACCCCCGCGGGCCGAGACTCGGTGACCCCAGAGACTTCTGCCCTCAGTCCCCCCGCGGACCGAGACTCGGCGGCCCCAGAGACTCCAAAGATCTGCCCCCTCGTCCCGGGGCGTGCCACACACGGACGGGAGGACCGCCCGGGGGAGACCCTCAGTGCCGAGGGGGTCGGTGGGACAGGAGACGACGAGACCTGTCGCCCGTGGGCCCGTGGACCCGTGGGTGAGGGGGAAGGTCTCGGGGGTCGTTGACGGGACCCTACCTCCCGAGGTCGACCGCTCTTTTAGGTGAGATGTCCCTTGTGAGGGTGTGCAGTCCACCCTGTGTGTGTCCTCGTGTGTTGCGGTGTGGGTGTGTGAGTGTATGTATGTGTGTGTGTGGTGTCGTGTGTGAGTGTGTGTGTGTGTGTGGTGCACCTGTGTGGTGTGCAGTGTGAGTGCAGACGGACGTGTATTGTGTGTGTGAGTGTGTGTGTGCGTGTCCTCGTGTGTTACGGTGTGTGGTGTGTGAGTGTGTGTGTGTGGGGTGTCCCTGTGTGGTGTCGTGTGTGAGTGTATGTGTGTGTGTGGTACACCTGTGTTGTGCAGTGTGAGTGCAGACGGACGTGTATTGTGTGTGTCCTCGAGTGTTACGGTGTGTGGTGTGTGAGTGTATGTGTGTGTGTGGGGGGTGTACCTGTGTCGGGGTGGTGTGAGTAAGTGTACCCGGACGCGTAGCGTGTGCGCGCGCGGCGGAGCCAGTGGTCCCGGCGTGGCCACCCGGACTGCGCTGTCCAGCGCCGGTAATGTCGGCGATCCCTAACGGTCGCTAATCGTCCCTCTGGCCAGACAGCGGGATTAAATTAATAGGGCGGTGGGTTACAAATACCACTAGTGATTGTCCCGAATAAAGACTTTACGCTACACGATAAGAGATTAACAAGTGTCAAGCTTTCTTTGTCGATCTCTTGTGAAGGTTGGTAATTCCTCTACTATAAAATTTACTACTTGTATGACATATACAAACATGAAATTCTTTTGTCTGAGACCATTACAAATCCCTTTAATCACGCTTAAATGACTAAGGGTCTTCTTTTTATCAACAGACCGCGACGGTCCCTCTCGGGCGCCCTGGGGGTCCCTCTCCCCCGAGCCGAGGCTCGTCGAGGCTTGTCGGACCCCAGTGTCTGGGCCGGTCTGGGGAGGGGTGGTCGGTCCTGTGGAAGACATGGGGCGAGGAGGTTAAAACGGTCGAGTCAGGACTGTTGCACCCACACCCTGGCTCCCTTCGGAACCCACTCGAGTGCCGTGTCCCGACAGGGGGACTGGTCTCTACCGGTGAGGGACCGGTCGGGGGACCGTACGTGCACCGGACGGCCTCAGAAGTCCTCGACTGGACTTCGACCCCTGTGGACTGGCCCGGCTCTCGGTTCCGGACGACAGGTTCCTGTCACGTCTCGGGGTCCGGGCTGGGACGGAGAGTCCCGGCTCATTCGATAGTCGGAGCCCCGAGGCACGGAACCCCGGTGACCACGTGGACCGGTCCTACCTTCCTCAACCCGGGACTCGTAGAGCGGGCGTCGGACCCGTGTCGCACCTCGGTCCCGGCCGTGGCGAACCCCCTTTCGGTCTGGCCCTTCCGGGTTCTTCCGGGTCGTTGGTCTGACTGGGGAGGGCCCCCGAGGTCTGGGATGTCGTTTTTCTTGACCCCAGGTCTCCGACGCCAGCAGAGTAGGGTCCAGCCACCCACAGGACCTGGTTCCTGTCTCTGAACTCCACGACCAGTGTGCTCGAGGTCCCCGGTACTCCCACTCTCTCACAGCTCGTCTCGGGCCTCCTCTGACCTGGAGGACCTCTGTCCCGCAGCGACTCGACACCGGGGTCCTCGGCGTCCGCCTCACTCTCGGCCGTGCCCGGAGTCACCAGGGGGACTGCCTCCGTGTCCGTCCTCGGCCCCTACTTCACGCTGAGCCACCAGGGGGTCGGGTCCGACTGCCGGAACGACACACCCGAGGGCACTACGCGGGGAGTAGACGGCAGACTGGGACTTCGATCCTCTACTAACGCCTACCTGGCACACACCGGTCCGACCCGCGACCCCAGGGCCAGAGAGGACCTTCTGGCTCCCGTCTTCCCTAGTCCAGGGACTGTAGTCCCTGGGTCCTAGAGAAGAGAAGACGGGGCGGCGGGGCCCTCGAGTTGGGGCGACGTGACCGGTACCAGAGACTCGGTCCCAGAGATGTGGTGGGAACCAGAAGGGCCTCGAAGGTCGACGGAGGGGCGGGGAGGTAGTGGGGGGCCGTGGTCGAGAGGGGTGCGGACGTCGACGTGGGACGGAGGAGGCCCCGACGAACGAACCTGTCCGTTCGACCCCCACCGCCTGTGGGACCGGCGAGGGTCCGGTGTCGTTCGGTGGGTGGGAGGACCGAGGACCCCCCGAACGGAGAGAGGGGCAGTGAAGGGAAGTGGGAGACAGAAGGAAGAGTGGATTTCTTTCAGGGACTGTTGGAGTCCTGTCTCCGTGTCCCCTCCCCGTAGAGACCTCAAGAGACACACTACCTTTTGCAGAAGCGAAACCGTTCACGAGGACTACTTCGCTAACGAATTAAAACGAGTCTGGACGCTTCCGTGGACGGAACAAAAATCGGGGTCCATCTCCAGACTGCGTCGGACTGAGGTCAGGGGGACTCCTATTAGACAGAGAGAGGAACAGAGAGAGAGATACAGAGACACAGAGAGAGAGACAGAGACACACAGAGACAGAGGGACAGAGAGATAGAGAGAAAGACAGAGAGAGACAGAGACATAGAGAGGGACACAGAGACAGAGAGACAGAGACAGAGACACGGAGAGACAGAGACACAGAGAGACAGACAGAGAGACACAGAGAGAAAGACAGAGAGAGACAGAGACATAGAGAGACAGACAGACAGAGAGAGACAGAGACACAGAGAGACACAGAGAAAGACAGAGAGAGAGACAGAGACAGACAGAGACAGAGACAGACAGAGAGACACAGAGAGAAAGACAGAGAGAGACAGAGACAGAGAGAGACAGAGAGACAGAGAGGGACACAGAGAAAGACAGAGACACAGACAGACAGAGACACAGAGAGACAGAGACAGACAGACAGAGAGACAGAGACAGAGAGACAGAGAGAGACAGAGACACAGAGAGAGACAGAGAGACAGAGACACAGAGAGACAGAGAGAGAGAGAGAGAGAGAGACAGAGAGAGACAGAGAGACAGAGACACAGAGAGACAGAGAGAGAGAGACAGAGAGAGACAGAGAGACAGAGAGAGACAGAGAGACAGAGAGCATGAGATGCCCAAGTGCCAGGCCGACCCTGAGAGTGGACGGGGGGCGTCCCAAGACACTCGGAGGGAAGTCGAGGCTGTTACTACGGGGGTAATAAGGGTAGGGGAGACGAGAACAAACGAAGACAAGCAGGTAGGAGACCTTAGGGACTTCGGACACAGAAAGAGACACAGCGTCCTCTCCGGAAGGACACGGACCGTCAGGGGAGTGGCTCACCACTCGCGAGTACTGCGGCACGTACACCGACTCAGTGGGACCCGTCCTCGCCTCCGTTTCGCCGGGAAGGTCGCGGGTCCCTCCCCGACACCGACGTCCTTCCGCCGGGACGTTTGTCCTGCCGCTCGTCTGGGCCCACCCACAACTCTCTTAGTTGTCACGAGCGTCCACCTACTAGACCCTCCTCGCTTTCTCTTCCTCTTAGTTTTTGATGAGGTTCGAGTTCTGAACCGGTAAGTTACCTATTAAACGACAAGAGGTCGACTCTGTCTAACCCCCCACTAATCCTACCCCCCCACCCCTCCTCGTAGCTCTGCGGGGAGCCCCCGTGTAATACAAACTCTAGGCCCACGTCCGGCCGGTCCGCCTGCCCGGACCTTCCACTCCCCCTCCGGACCCCGTCCTGTGCACCCCCTGTCGTCAAGTTTCTCGTCGAGTCCGGTCTTCAGGTCAAGGTTGGCACGGACGGCGAGACTGCAGGTCCCCTCTGGTCCTCCCGGGTCGGGGTTCAGAGTAGGGGTGCACGGAGACACTCGCTCGGGGGTTGGGGAGGAGTGGGTCCCGTCGCGGCCCGCGGTCGAATAGGGACTCGGCACTCGACGTCGGAGGAGGCCGGCCGCCCCGTTCGGTAGGGGAGGAGGGTGCCCCGTCCCCGGTGGGCGGGACCTGTGACCTCTGGAGGCCCGTGGGGAGACAGGGGTCACGTGCCCGGGAGGGACGTCTCTGTGTAGACGTACCGGAGTCGTAGACCCCGGGGTACAAGTCACAGGGGCCCCTCCAGGGGCCTCGTCTCCGGTGTCCCCAGTCGAGGAGTCAGGGTCCGGCGGAGGGAGTCGACGCGGGGCTCGGATTGGTGACCGGTAGACCCTCGGAGAGTAGTGTGACTACGGGCGCTACAGACAAAGGTCTTTGTGCAGAGAGGGGCGTCGTCTTCTCCCAGAAAGACGACCCTTCGGTAGTCCAGACACAGGTCCCGCCTGTCCGGCAGTCAGACACAGGTCCCTCCTGCCCGGCCGTGGGTCCCGCCCCTCCCGGCCCGTGGGGGCGGGGGCGGGGGCTCGGTGTCGGCAGGGAGTGCCCCGGGCACGACAGAGGGGGTGACGTCAGTGTCGACGGTAGAGAGCCCAAATGGCGCAGGTGCGGTCGCGGGGGTTCCCGGAGCTCACGGTTCGGACGTAGGACCCGGAAGGGCTCAACGGCCGCACCCGCCGGTCCCCAGTGAACGACCCGTGGGAGCAGAGACGAAACACAGCTCCGCACTACATTTATCTTCGTAGAGAACAGGTTTCTTTTTGCACAAGCAAAAGAGTTTATGAAAAACGAAGGAACCCTACGCGGGAAAACGATACATTCTTTTTTCGTTTATTTAATAAATAGGAGTAGGGGTCTACAGGACTGTTACAGATTAATTTGACGGTGATTACCCTCTTTTCCGAAACTTGTGAAAAGGAACACTGAATCCCTCATCAGCTGATATATTTACTCAACCCCTTATGTCACTACTGATTAAATTTGTTCAGTGTACTCACGTTTCGGTCGAGGAGTATCCTCGTCGCACCAGGGTCCCCGTCTACCTGTTTCCACCAGTTTCCGCCCCAGAGCCCACCTCAGTGTCCGCCCCCACGTCCGTCGGGGGATCGGTCACGTCAGTGACAGAAGGCTGTCGGTTCCCCCTGGGGAGCCCTCCTTGGTCTCGGGACGCCCCGGGCGACCTCGGTTGTGTCCCGGGTGACGGGTGACGGATGGTAGGGGATGAGGGCTCAGTCTCGGGTTCGAGTCCTTTCGGAGTCTCAAAGGCCCAAACTTGAAGCAACCACCTAAGACGACAGTCGTCGAAGTCTTTTGGTCGAAAGCTTCCGCCCAGGAAAAGGGTTCCTGGTCTGTGATTCCGAAAAGTCGAGTCGTCCGGGGTCGGCGAACGTTCCTCTGGCGCAGGGACACTCAGATCACTCTTCCGTCCGCCGCCGGGAACTCGAGTCGTGTGACTGGGGAGAGGACCCTGCCTCGAAGCTCTACGTCTGCTCCGTCCTCGTCCGTCTTCCGTTTTCTGCGCCTGCGAGTCAGGAGTCGTACTGCAGTCGTCAGAAGGATACTTCGATGTTAGGACAGAAGTATGCCTGTCTCTCGGTCGATGTGTCGGAATTTTTGTCTCATGTAAATAGTTACTTTGTCTCTGTTGTCACTTTTTTAATTTTAATTTTTGCATTAACTGACCTCCTCTGCTTCGACAAGAGGACTGTAAAGTGCCGGTGCACCCCTGGGTCAAGGACGCGAAGGAAGGACGGTGGGAAGAGGCACTCCTCCGGAGTCGGTCGTGTGCCGAAGGTGAGCCGCTCGTGCAGTACCCGTGCACCTCGCACACGCACAAGGTCCGTGTGTCCGAGAGCCAGTGCTCTCCTCTCGTCTCGAGTCCGTGGAGCAGCGGGACCTCATCTAGGTTCGTCCACACGTACCCACAACCAAACACACACACAAACGTGCACATCGCTTACATACAACAACATACACGTGCACACAACACAAACACACAAGTGTGCACATCGCATACATACAAAACCACACACGTACGCACAACACACACACCCAACACACACCACGTACGTACATATAACACACGTACACACGTGTCTATAAACAACACAAACACACAAACGTACACATCGTATACATACAACAACACACATGTACACACAACACAAACACACAAGTGTACACATCACATACACAACAACACAAACACACAAACGTGCACATCACATACACACAACAACACACACGTGCACACAACATACACACTTAACACACACAACACACACACAGATAGTGTACGTATAACACCACCACACACGTGCCTATAAACAACACACACACACACACACGTGCACATCGTATACATACAACACCACACACGTACGCACAACGCACACCCCCAACACACACCACGTACGTACACATAACACACGCACACACGTACCTATAAACGTAGTAGTAGGTGTCCCTTTGTCTGTACGAAGCGAGAGGTGTCTCTTCCACGGGGAAGACTGGAGTCGGGGCCCGACCACACCCCTGGCGACGACTTCCAGTGAGGACCCCGGACAGGACCAGTCAGACCGTTGCGGAGGGAGCCTACACCCGGACGGTTCGCGTGCCCCTCCCCTGCAACCCTTCCGGTCCCACACCCACTGTCAGTCCCGGGGCCAGCCCCACTGCCCGTGACCGACCTTCCTGGACGCACCGGAACCCCGGGCCTGTGTCATCGCGGAGAGGGCCGGCCCACCCGGGAGTCGCGGGAGTAAGCAAAGACGGAGTCGAGGAAGACGTCGAGACCCCCGTTTCGGTCTATTCTGAATCTTTGGTCCTGGGCCCTGTCTGGTGCACGCCTCGCTCTGTCCGTCGAGGGGAGCGAGGACCCTGGGGCCAAAGGGTGAAGCCCCGACAGTCGGGAGCTCGACCTCCGGCTCGCCCTGTCCCCACGGGGGAAGAGGGGCTCTCGGACCGGGACTCCAGTGTCGGTCCGACGGTTGGAACGTCGACGAGGACACTGGAGCCTGACCGTAGTATTGGGGACGAAGAGAAGAAGTTTCACCCCTGTCGTGGGTTCTCCGGTGGGGGGCGGGGCCCGGGGGGACACGGGACTCGCGTGCCTCGTCCACCCGGGGGTACGCCCACCAGTCGAGGTCCGACCCGACGTACCCCGACTCTGTCCCAGACTTCGAGACGACGGGGTGCTGGGAGAGTCGAGATGTTGATACCCAGGGGTCTCGTCCCCTGTGAGGACAGGGGTAGGTGACTCTAGGCGAGTGTCGTCACGAACCTTGTATAACACCACTTTCTCTCCTGAGGGGTTCTTGGTCCTAGAGGGAGTGACCGAGTCCTCCGTTCGGACATGCCTCACGGTCCGACGTGAACCGGGTGTGTGTGCGGTCAGGTCGGTTCCCCTGCGACCCACCCTATAGTCTGTCCCCTCGGGTCCCACCCTCGGGGTTCCATGTTCCCCGTCTCTTCTCATACAGATAACGGGTACTTCGGGAAACGACGGCACTACCCGTTTCGGGGGACGGGGAGGGTGACCCGGGTAGTCTCACAGACTCGACGTGAGTCCCGGAGGGCCCAGGGGCCGAGGATCCTGTGGTCCCTGTGGCCTGGTCCAGGTCGTCGGCCGGGAGGTCGTCTACACCACCGCGACCCCTCCTTCCCCGACCCTACGCCGACCCCCGCCTGACCCACCTCCTCCCGGGGGGCCGGCCTACCGGAGAGCCTCGTCGGAGGAGGGCCGGAGCCAGGGGAGACGTAGTACGGGTCGTCATTCCCCGTTCCTCACGACCTTGTGTCCAGTTCCCCGCCTTCCGAGTCAAGTCGCAGGCTCGAGACTTCCCCGACGTCCCTTCTCGCCGAGTGGGGCACACTACAGGGGTTCTTCTCTCAGGAGAGTATTTGTTTTCTCGCCCGTGGCAGAGCTGTCGAAAAGAATAACCGGATTAAACAGAAAGGACTATAACTACATTTATAAACTACGGGCAGCGGACCTCTGATCCAATACTGGTAGTGGGAGTCGAGACGACTGCCGGTTTTCTTTGTGGACCGTCGCCCCCTGTCGGGAGGGGAGGGGACCCGGCCCCGGGGGGACGTCCCGTTCCCCGGCAGGGTAGTTCACTCTTGGCTCTCTGGTGGCCCTCGTCAAGTGGACAAGGGTTGGAGTCCCCTCAGTCAGAGTCTCAATCTGGGGGAACCTTACTTTTAACTCTCCCCCCGGTATTGCGTTTGGACCAGGACTGGGAGTTGGGGGTCAAACAACGGGAGAATCCGGAGTAGGCACCTCCACTGAGAACGTTTCTTTCAATTTTAGTGTCGTCAATTTTGGGTTTTCGTTTGACGTCTGCGGGTAGTGGCGACATCACCTTCACGGTCGTCCCGGCATTTCAGAGGATCCACATCTCGGAGACTAGTAACGCCTCCTCCTCGACTTCAATAGTACTAATCAGCTACGCTACTACGACACGGTTCTTCTTAGCTCTCTCAGTCTCATTTTGGATGCTCTCAAGTATTTTCTCAAGACGTTTCAACAACTTTTTGCTGGTAAGTTTATTTAGTTATCAAAAAGATACAGTATCGTTATTAGTCCGTCCTCCCTTTCTAGGGTTATGGAAAGTAATATCGCCGTCTTTTATGCGTAAAAACTACCTCAACAAAGATATTTTGACTCTCTAAACAAACAGTCTTTTAGTGTCTTCGAATGACTCTGTAGACTTTCTTTGTGCTGTCTCCGTGTGGTGCCCACCGTCTTATTACGGGGGTTTATCCGTGGAGGACCAGGGGTCTCGGACTCCCGGGCACTGGAAGTCACTGTTTCCCTGAGTCGTCACACTGCTTCACTTCCTGGACCTCTACTCTCCAATAGAACCCAGTAGTGTCCCAGTGGACCCACCCGTCTCCAGTAGTGTCCCAGTGGACACACCCGGATCATAGTAGTGTCCCAGTGGATCCACCCGTCTCCAGTAGTGTCCCAGTGGACCCACCCGGATCATAGTAGTGTCCCAGTGGACCGACCCGTCTCCAGTAGTGTCCCAGTGGACCGACCCGGATCATAGTAGTGTCCCAGTGGACCGACCCGTCTCCAGTCATGTCCCAGTGGACCGACCCGGATCATAGTAGTGTCCCAGTGGACCCACCAGTCTCCAGTAGTGTCCCAGTCGACCGACCCGTCTCCAGTAGTGTCCCAGGAGTGTTCTCCCTCCGTCCTCCGATGTCAGTATTTTTCCTCGACTCTACTGTCTTGTCCCCAACCTCCCTGTCTCTCGAGTCTGTTACACCCGACCCCCGAAACTTCACCTTCCTCCCCGGTGTCCGGTTCCCTACGTCCCAGAGGTCCACGATCTTTGGTCTCCCTAGGTTAAGGAGGGTCTCGGAGGACCTCCTCGGTCAGACGGGTGGGTGGAGGACTCGACACTTTATTATTTGTACACAAACACCATTGTTTAATGTCATCTTTGTTCTTGTTCTTCGTGTAGTCAAAATTCCTCTCCTTTCGGACCGTGCGACGTCAGACGCCCCAGCGCTCGTCAGTCTGTGCTGGATTCACTGACTTGTGTCTCTTTCTTTCCTCTCCGTTTGACTTTTTGGAGGGTTTAATAAAGGTCCAAATGAAATAAACTTAATTTTGGGTTTGTTCAATGACAAATCATACTGTACTAATATTTTATTAGAACTTACTTATCCATCTGTCAACTCTCCTGAAACTTCTCACTTTTTAGCTATCGTCCCGTCCCGTGGTCCGTGTCCGAACGTTTCGTAGAAGCCTTTGGCCCTGCGACCTTCACCCCGACGTTCCCCTTCGCCCTTCTTCCCCGGTGGGGCGGTCCGAGGCAGACCCCCGACGTGTCGCTCTTCGTTCCCGTGGAAACTCGCAAGAGTTTTGTTTTGCGGTGAAAAGGACGGCGCACGTCTTTTTCTCCTCTTCGTGGTCTCACCGAGACGACGAGACTCTCCGAGGTGGTCCTCGGTGCACAGACGCGTCACAGACGCCCCGGACCCCCACGTCCTCCCTCCCCTCCCCTCGTGTCTGCGGGTGTCGTCCTCCCGTCGGTACAGGTACCTCGGGAGACCGACGACTCCGTCTGGGCCCTCTTTCTCGGGCCCCCCGCCCGGACCCCAGACTACCCGGACCCCAGTGTCACTACGACCGCCGGGGTGGGCGCCCAGACCACCAGGTCCGTAAGTCTTGGGTCGAGTCCCAGACGGTTCCGGAGTCTCCTCCCACACCAGTGGGTACCCCTCTACAGGTCCCCCGTCACCCGAGGTGGTCTCCTCTCCACCACCCAGATCCCCTCTGTGCGGAACCACGCACAGTCTCCCCTGGTTCCGGACTGGAAGATACCGCCCACTCCTGCGCCAAGCGTCGTAGGTCCTGCCCGTCCCCCGTGGCGATCGGGGGATCTCTCTTCGGTGGAGGGAGGCCCGCAATCCCCTCCTTCGCCCTTGGAGACGAGGACGGTGAGTTAAAAATTCGTCTTTAGTTTCTTCGAATTAATGGAAAATTTTTAAGTCAACTAGAAGATATAAATTTACAATTGGTCCATCCTTCGGTCTAGTAACTATAATTTTACTCGAGACAGGGGGTCCAACCCTCTTCAGGTTCCAGTGGCCCGGACTTCCCGAGGCGTAGTAGTCCCG
>SJYO01004576.1:1331775-1376973 GCA_006410555.1 Capra ibex | reverse complement strand
GGGGGGGGGGGGGGCACCTCCGGCACGACGTCTGGGCCGGGACGCCAGTCTCGACCTGACGCCGGGAGGCGGGAGGGCGCAGGGGGTCTCCGTCCTGTCCACGCCAGGGTCGGGCTTCCCCGAAGACGTCGGGGGTACGTCCACACCTGGGCCGTCCCGTTGCGGGCCTGGAGTCGGCGGCGGTGAGGTCCAGACTCTTGGCAGCCCCGGACGCACGGGCGACCTGGTCATCCACGAGGAAGAGTCCGGAGTCCCCGTTCCTGTGGCCCACCCTAGGCCCCACCGGACGCCTCGACCCCCCGGAGGTCCGAGGACACACCCCTCCTCACGCGTCTCTTCGGAGACGAACACTTCCTCCTCTCCTGAGGGTCCGTCGGGCGCGAGTCCCTGCGTCGGCCGCCCGCAGTCCTGACTGGACAGTGCACCCACACCCGCGGTCCCGTCTCCTCCCCCGTCCTCCGTCTCGGGGCCCCCCCGCCCGGTCCACTGTCCAGAGTCGGCCCACTCCAGTGCCCTCACCTCTCCCTTGTGCGGTGCGTGCTTGTTTGTTGGTCACTCACAGTAGAACGAGGAGACCGCTCCCCACCCGCGGTTGGTCTCACGGGGCTCCCCGTCCCGGTCGGGACCTGAGACTGCGGGCCTTGGGGGCAGGTCCCGCCCCCCCTCGGCGACCCTCCCGCCCCGACGCTGGAGTCCCGGGTCCCACGTCGGGCGCGTACGCGGGTAGGGGCTCGAGCGACGCGACGAGGGTGCCCGACACGTGCGTCGGAACTGGTCCCGTGTCTGGAGGGGCTCCTCGAACGTCCAGTCCTCGGGACTGGAGTCGGAGGGGAAGGGGTCCCGTCGTTCCGTCCGCAAATCGGTGGGATTCCTTGGGCCCTTCTGTGGGGCATCCTCCGTCGGAACTCGTTCACGACACAAGTAGCGAGGCAACACAGACTGAGAAACGCTGGGGTACCTGACATCGAGCCGGTCGGAGGAGACAGGTACCCTAAAAGGTCCGGTCTTATGACCTCACCCCCACCTAGGGAAACGGTCCCCTAGAAGGGTTGGGTCCCTAGCTTGGGCTCATAGGGTGTAACGCCCGTCTAAGAAGATGACAGACTCGGTGGTCCCTTCGGTCCGCCTTCATTTCGAATTTCCTGGAGAGGGAAGGTTACAGGGGGGATGTTCGCGTGAAGGGTGGGGGATCCGTGTGAGGACCGAGTCTGTGCCCTGAGGACCCGGGAGGTCCCTGGGTCGGGTGACGGAAGTTCACGACAAAGGAGACGGTCCTCTCCGGCGAACAGGAGGTCACGGGTAGTCTACCCTGTCCAGCACCCCGTTGTGAATAAAAATGAAGTTCTGAGACATAACCTTACGTTACAGGTAAATAGTGTCACTCGTCGAGTCACTTAAGAGTGTTTCGTTTGTGAGGGTACATTGTTCGTGGGTCCAATTCCCTTCCTGCATGGTCGTGGGTGTGAACACAGGTTCGGAAGAAGGTCGGTGGTGGGTGGGGAGGTTCTATTGGTCGTAGAAGTACGAATTGTAGTCTCAAACCGAACGAAACCAAAGAAAACCCCAGTGTTTCTAAACCTGTGTTGACTTGCTAATTTGACTTGACTTGACTTTGTTGAAATAACTCTATTAATTGTATGATGTTTTAAGTGAAAATTCACGCGTTAAGTCCCCTCAATTTATATGACTCAACATGTCATTAGTTCTGATGGACTAAAATCGTGTAAAATAGTGGGGTCTTTCTTTGAAGTGTGGGCATAGTCAGTGGGGGGTAAGGTACGAGTGGCTCGGGGTCCGAGACCCCTATTAGGCGAAAGGGAGACCTAAACGGACAAGTCCTGTAAAGGATATCTGTCGTGTGAAAAGAAAATGAGGACTAGAATTTCCATTCAATGACTGAGAAAGTGGTAATTCTGACTATGCAATCGACATCCAAAAAATCTTTACCGGAAATAGTCAACTCTGGAAGAAAAGGTGAATATTAAACAACTTATGAAAGTAATAATTTCCCATACCGTAAAACGGTTTGCTAAAGCGACGTAGATAACTCTATTAGTATACCAAAGACGGGAAATAACATTTTGCGGGACACAATGTAACTGACTAAAAGTCTACAATTCGTTCGGAACGTCAAGACTCTATTTAGAATGAACCAGTACCTCATGTTGCGAAAAATATACAAAGATATAAGGTGAACGATGACAAGACAACCACCCGAAGTAGAGATTTAAGTATTCCTTATTCCAGAAATCAAAAGAGAAATAATTGAAAAGTCAAGTCAAGGCAGTGAGTCAGCACAGGCTGAGAAACGTCGGGGTACCTGACATGGCACTGTCCGAAGGGACAGGTAGTGGTCGAGGACCTCGAACGAGTTTAAGAACAGGTAGCTCAACCACTATGGTAGGCTTGTAGAGTAGGTGACAGTAGGGACAGAGGAGGGTGGAAGGTAGAAAGGGTCGTAGTCCCAGAAAAGTTTACTCAGCCAAGAAGTGTAGTCCACCGGTTTCATAACCTCAAAGTCGAAGTCGTAGTTAGGAAGGTTACCTATAAGTCCTGACTAAAGGAAGTCTTACCTGACGAACCTAGAGGAACGTCAGATTCCCTGAGAGTTCTCAGAAGAGGTTGTGGTGTCAAGTTTTCGTTGTCAAGAGAAATATCAGGTTGAGAGTGTAGGTATGTACTGATGACCTTTTTGGTATCGGAAACAACCGTTTCATTACGGAGACGAAAAATAAATGAAAAAGAATGTAAATCAAAAGAAAATAACTTCACAGGAACAGATCAAAGTCACAGACCCATTATGATCGTAGTCTTACTCGACCCTACTCAAAGGAGACGACATAAAAACCTCCCCAAACATCTCTTAGACATAATTATGGAGAGATTTATAAAACATCTTAAAAAGTCATTCACGTCGAAAAGTAAACCCCTTCATAAAATTGAGGGGTTAGTTATAGAAATAAACAAGATAACTATCTAGAAACAATATCCAGAAAGAAGTAGAAAATAAAGGAGAACTCAGTCAAAACCATTAAACACATAAAGATCCTTAAACAGGCAAAGTAAGCTAAACACACTAATTGACCGTACGTTCACAAACATTATAAGAGAATATTAAGAAAAAAAAAAAAAAAACGACGTTGTAATTCTTATTACAGAAAGGAAGTAGGGACTCAATCGTGAAACTCAGAAGAAAGAAAAAGAAGAAACCAATCAGAGTTATTTCCAAACAATTGAAACAAATAAAAGAGTTTCTTGACTAGGAACCAAAACAACTATAAGAGACAAGATGTAAAATAATAAAGGTGAGATTAGTAATCAGTTCAGTGAGGAGGAAAGACGAACGTGGCCGACATCAACGGAGAGGACTAACGTGGAAAGAATTCCACCTTCGACTCCGACAAAAAACTTTAGACAGAAAAAAAGACTATATGCACAAATGTCGATATTTAATTGGAGATTCTTGACAAATTCGACGTAGGTCATTCAAAAACATACAAAACAAAAGTAAAAGTAAGTAGAGTTTCGTAAAAGATTAAAAGGAGACTAGAGAAGAAACTGGGTCCCCAATAAATTCTCACAAAACAAATTAAACTTACATAAACACTTAAAGGGTTTAAAGTAACAGAATGACTAAAGGTCAAAATAAGGTAATACTAGTCTCTTTAAAAACACACTAAAGTTAGAAAGTTTACAATAACTCCAAGACACCGGATTGTATATCAGATAAGACCTTTTATAAGGTACACGAGAACTCTTCTACAACGACCAGCCCCGTCCCCCCTCACAGGACATCTGTTGACACTCTTGACCAAATAAATATCTCAACGAATATAGAAGATACAGGAATAAATAGAAGACAGACCAAAATATAGGTTATAACTTTCAACCCCATAAGTTCAGAGGCTAATAATAACAACTTAATAGGTAAAGAGGGAAACTACTATTTAGGTCCTGCTAGAGTAGAGTTTTAGGAATTAATGTGGACGTTTCTAGACTTCTCCAGTGTAAGGGTCCTTGGTGCACGAAAACACCCCCCGGTGGTAAGGTGGGTGGGGTCCTCCCGGGATTTCATTTGCGTGTTCGTTCTTCGTAGACCGGTCAGCGTCTCGGCACTCCCCAGTACCGTCGGGGCGAGGACCGGGAGGCCACGGAGAGAACCGAGGTGGGTGGTCTCGGAACCCTTGTCCGCAGGGTCTCGAGAGGGTGCAGGACGTACACCCGGGAGCGAGAGTGGATGTCTCTCCGCACCGGAGGCCACCAGGGGAGTTATCAGGGTGGACACCTCGTCACTGGGGTCCACTCCGGACACGGGGAGGTGGAGGTGGTAGGGGACACCCACCTCCGTCTCCGTCCCAGGGACACACCCCCCTACGTAGTCCGGAACTGTCTACGAAGAGACTCGTGGATCCCCAGTCGAGACTCCCATTTTCGGGTGAAGACACTCGTGGATCCCCAGTCGAGACTCCCGTGAAGTCCCATTTTCGGAGAATCTTTTACAAAGGAGGAGAAGGACCAGAGTGAAAGGTTTCCGAAATCGATAGTACTGAGGTTCGTCTTCTGAGTAGTTTCTACCCCCCGAACGAGGACCCGGGGAAAGGAGGGTCACACTACCTTCAGCGTAGAAGGTCCTCGGGCCAGACGTCCACCCGGGGAGTCGAGGCCCTCCACACCAACCCAGGGGAGTGACGGAACTCGGAAGGACGGGTGGGCGGAAACGAGGGTTTCTGTTGACACCCTTTGTCGGTTTAACCTAAAGGAGAGGATGACCGTCAAAAATAAGGTCAAAGGTACCTTTGTCGATAAAGTTACACTCGTTCCTTCCCCCTCGTTCTAAGAAATTTTTCTACTATCAACTTTTGAAAGTACCCGGACACAAAGGACGTTACCCCCAAAGGTACCTTTGAGTTCGGTTTCTGTCTGACTTCACTCTTCCGCGACCCACAGGGGGTTGGTGCCATTGACGAGGGCCCCTCGTCCGCGGAGGTGGTGTCGGGGTACGGGTTTTCCCTACGGGTGGTGAGGGAGCGTGCCCACGTCCCCGTAGGGGGGTCCAGCGACTACCCCGGTGCAAGGGGGTTCCGAGTGTCCCCTACCTGCACGAGGTTCCCTCCCTCCCTCCGTCCCCACCCCGACGACGACGGGCACGACTTTCCCTTGGGCCCCCGTGGTGCCGGCAGACGGGCCCTGACGCCCCGGACACGGGTGCGACGTGCGTCGTCCCTCTCCTCCTCGAGACACCCTACCCTCGTGAGGGGGACCAGAAGTAGAGTGTGTGCCTGTGTGCTTGCGGTGTGTGTGCGTGTACTAGCGTGTGTGGGGCCGAGGGTGGACGAACGTCCGACGGGTGACCCCCCAGGTGAGGGGGAAGAGACCGTCAGTCTCCGCGAGGACCCCGGACCTCCCGAGACGAGCTCCCTGTCTACCTCGGTCCGGTGCCGGTACAGTGTCAGAGTGAAATACTACCTACGGACGCCGGACTACCGTCCCCGAGGGGCACCCCTCGCCAGTGGCGGCCCACGGGGTGCGGGAGAGCCGTGGGCCGGCGTCCTGGGGTGTCTCACTTGCGTCGGACCCGGGTCGTCGGGACGGAGCCGGATTTTCGTCTTGCAAGTGCGAAGGGGGGTGCTACGAAGAACAGAGACAAGGGTAATTTGTTTTGTGGGTGCTCCAGAAAGAGGAAGATTGTCCACGGGCCAGTCGTTTCGTCGAGGAACTGGAGTTTCGTCAACTCACTCATCAATCCGAGCAGAGGCAGAGGGTGGAACTGTCGGTGTAAACCTCCGTGGCGACGTTAGTTCTCCGCCACTAAGGCTCCAGTGGGTGGCCCCCAGAGAGAGTCTGGGCGTCTTAGGTGTCCGGAGGACGACGCAGGAGAGCCCTGTCTCCTCTTGTGTCTCCAGACGCGGACAGGACGGGTGGTACCCCCTCGGTGCGGCGTCTGGGGCACGAAACGTCGTCCGGGAGGCCTGTGCGTCTCGTGGTCGCGAGAAGGATGTCTTTTGCACGGGGCCTGCGGGGGAGAAAGCAATTGTAAACTTCGTCTGCCGTACGAACGGAGTAGTCCGTAGTAGAGTCTCCGAAGTGGAACTCTCAAGGTCCTTCTGCGTAAAGGTCCCGACGGCCCCTTGCAGACGAAGGACAGTGACTCTTAGAACCCGACCGCCGTCGACAAACTGTCTGTGTGACTCCGGTGACGTCGACTCGGACCTCTCCCAGGGGTGCGAGACACGTCTCTGCAGGGGGCCGAGGTGAGTCGAGGACCCTCGCCCCTCTGGTGTCCCAAGGAGCAAGGGTCTGTACTTCGCAAGTACCCTTGGACCCTTTTTGGAAGTGTTAATAGAATTTCCTGTCTGTTTACAGTTGCTCGTCGTTTCGAATACTGGTTGACGTCGGGTTTCTACGAGTTGGTCCGTCGTGCCTCTGCGAGTCGTGGGCGGAACACAGGTGTGTGGACCGGGTCCCCGGCCACCGTGTCCACGAAGGACTCCCATGTCTCCGTCTTCTCCCTCCGGGGTACGGGCGCCACCCCTCCCTGTCCCTGTCCCTTACCCCCTGCTCCTCCCTCCCCTTCCCTACCCCTCCCTCCCCCTCCCTCCTGCTCCCTGCCCCCTTTGCTCCTCCCTACCCCTCCCTACCCTCACTCTCCCCCTCCCTCCCCCTCCCTGTCCCTCCCTGACCCTCCCTGCCCGTCTTGTCGAGTGTGCCAGTGAGACGTCGCCCTACCAACGGTTTCAGGTCCAGACTTCTCCGGTTTCCTCTCCTACCCACTGAGTCTGGTCTCCAGGCTCTTCTTTGGGACCTTCTCCCCGGTCGTTTCCACTCCCACTCGTTACCGGCTGATTCGGGCACTCTTCAACGCCACGACGTCCGTCCGGTGTCGGACCTCACGTCGTCCCGGACCTGTGTCGGAGTGCCCTGGTGGCTCTGTACGAGAGTACTGGAGTCCCACGTCCCGCTAGGAGACGCACTCCTGTGGGGGTCTGGGACGAGACTGTAGTGAGGTCCACGGCAGACTTCCCAGGACCTCCTGTCCCTCGGAACGTCGACCCGAAACCCCCGGGGACTTGGGTGTCCTCGAGGTATGTCTCCTGAACCGAGGGGTCGTTCTTGGGGAGTCGGGAGGGAAGGGGGTCTCGCCGACGTCCCGTCTCTGGTCGTCTGGTCGGTCTGGGCCTGGGGACCCTGTCAGGACCTTTCAGGGAGAAGGGCCCTTAGGGAGTGGGCCCCTCCCGCCACCGACTCGTCTCTGCCACCTTCCGTTTCGGCGAGGGCAGAGTCCTCTGGGAGTCCTCGGGCCGGGTGTGTCTCATTGTTTCCTAAGACCGGTGTTTGTCGCTTGTGTCGCTTAGTCCACCTTAGTTCCCTGCCTCTGACCGGCGAAAGAATGAGTATTTGAACGAGTGACGCCAGATAGTGGACGCACAAACAGATTAAGAGGAATTGGTTCACATCACTACACAACCAAAGGAGTAACCAATCAATCAATTTATTTTACAAAAATTTACACAAAAAATTTTTTATAAAAATACTATTATTTTGTGGATGGAAATATGTTTTAAAATAGAAGGTTTTATGAATTCACTCTTACTGCCGAACATGTTCACACTAAAAAGTGTGAGGACTGCCGTGGCAAGTGAGGAGGTTGTTAGTGGACATTCACGCCGGACAGGACGGGAGACGGGGCGAAGGAGAACTGAGAGTAGTGGCAGTGACACTGCCAAGTAGTGCACACAGTCGGACGACCCGACGCACAGGTGCCGACGAGTCCATAGTGACGACCCACACAGGCACGTACTCAGAGGCCTTCGCCACTTGAACACCGAGTCTGCTTCTCGTCCACCAGGACGGGCAGCATCCACCCGCAACCCGTCGGGCGACTCCGGGGGGCACCTCGTTCTTCCCCCCTCGAGTGGCACCAAAGGGCTCGACCTAGAAGACACGAGCCTGTGACCTCGGGGACCAGGAGTCCCGGACCTGAGTCTGACCGAGTGTGGGGTCGACAGGCCGGTCGACTGCCGTACCTGTCCTGAGGGACCGGAGGGGTCGCCACACCTGGCCAAGGAAGGTATGTAGAGGGGAGCGTGCACAGAGGCACGCGGGACAGCCAGAAAGGAGACCCCTCGGAGCCGAACGTGTCGGTCGGTAGACGTCGTACATTAAGGATTTCCTACCACCGTTTATAGCGCCTTCTGCCCTCTTTCTTCGCCTTCTCGGGTCGGGAGGAGGTCGAAGTCCGTCCTCACAGCGACCGCGGCGCCCCTCTCTCCGCGGCGACGAAGTCATGCTGCGGATGAAGAGAGAGGAGGGAGAGGCACCACGGGACCTTCCCACTCCAACTTATTAAGGAGTCGTAGAACAGCCTAGAGACTCTCGTCCCGACTACCAGTTCCCGAGGTCCGGATCCTCGTCTCTCCCGCCCCGACGAGGACGAAGTGGGCGGGGGTCCCTTTCGCCTGTCTCGGGCCGCGAGCCGGACCTCCCGGGGGTGGGGACGACCCCTCGGCCGACGGAGGTGTACCCCAAAGTCGTAGGTCTTTGGGTGGCCGGTCCCACCGGGTTTTGTGGTACTACAGTCGTGACTCGGTCCTGTCGGCGGTTGGTGCCGAGCACCACTCCTAGAGTCCCGGTGCCGCCGTTGACGTGTGGTCTGTCTCGTTCCTTCCGTGGGGGGTGGAGGCGTTTGAGCGGGGGACCTGTTACTCGTGCACTTTCAGCCTAAGGACTAGTTTCCTTCTTTAAGGTGCACTTCTGCCATCCGTCACGTCGCGTCTCAAGAGAAAGTCGTCTATTGGCCCGTGAGGGTGGACTCACGACCTATTTAGTCGACATTAGAGTCGGTTTGCGAGCCGACCATTCCCCCGTTCTACCCTGTCCCCGTCTTCTCCCTTCTGTCCGGCGGGAGTCTCCTGGACGCACCGACGACGGCGGAGGGTCGTCTCGAGGGGTGCACTGGCCCCGGAGTGGGGTGGGTGTGGCTCCTCTCCTGCGTCTGACTACCCGGCCGGTGTCCGGGAGTGGCTCTCCCGGTGAGTTCCGACGCCAGGTTGTCCTTCTCTACCGTCGGCGCTCCTCTCGTCGGATGCAAGAACCTGATTCTTCATTTTCATTTCGAGAGTAAACTTCTGGTGGATCTCCTCGTTTGGTGGTGGGTGAGGTCCTAAGAACGGACCCTTTCGGGTACCTGTCTCCTCAGGTGTCCCAGTGTTTCTCTGTGCTGAGTTGTTGATTTATACCACTGTGTCAGACTGTCACACCCTCTCCCCCGTAGACAGACACCAGGCCCCACAGTCGGGTCCCACTGGTCTCGGAGCAGTCCGAGTACCCGCACCAGTGACCTCCTCGGCAAAAGGTCTAGACGGAAGAGGCGTCCGGAACCTGTCGGGGGTGGTCGGCTCCCGCCCCAAATTCGAGGGACGACCTCCTCCTCGTCGATTCTCAGTTCAACATTTCGGAGTCAATCCCTAAGAGTGGGTACGCACGCGTGTACGATTCAGTGAGTCAGCTCAGGTTGAGACACCCAGGGGTACCTGATGTCAGGCGGTCTGAGGAGACAGGTACCCTAAGAGGTCCTTCCTTATAACCTCACCCAACGGTAAGAGAAGAGGTCCTCTAGAAGGGGTGGGTCCCTAGTTTGGACGTAGAGGACTTCGAGCCCGTGACCGGTCGTCTAAGAAATAGTGACTCGGTGGACCCGTCAGGGTAGTAGATACTCAGATTAGATTCAGTCTATTAATATATAGATATATAATCTATTAATCTAATAGATTTAATACACTACTAATAGCTGTGTTATAACACTGAAACATGCATGGGGGAATGGACGACGCTGGGAAGGTAGCCATCGTCGTCCCCCGTCCGTCCCGTGAACCGGCGGTGTACCCTAGGACCACCACACTGTCTCTGGAACGAAGGAGGGGGTCGAGACGGCGAGCGACTGACACACTGGAACCCGGTCAATGAAGGGGAGAGACGTGGACGAACAATTAGGTGGGTGTTACCACGGTGGCAGACACTGGGTACCCGGTCGCCACTCCGGTCCCATTCAGTACCCCTCGGGGGTATTCCCACGGACGTCGTCCGTCCTTCGTACGAGGGATAAACATAGTAGTCATGACAATTGGTACATTGGTCGTCACACAGGATTTGCTCCCTCCCAAAGGGTGTGACCATCTCCATCTTTGTCTCGAAGGTAGGCGAGGTAGATCTGAAGACAGGGGGGCCGGTCCGGGGTTTGTACGAGAACCGACTGTAAGAACCTTAGTGTTCACTCATTTTCATTGAGTCTGACGGCGGAGAACCGAACGAAGACGGCCGGTTTATGTGTCAGGAGCGAGAGGTAGACTACTCGTCCCGTCACCGGTCGGTAGGACGACGAGACCTTGAGCGGACGGACGGACGGACGGGGTTTACGTCACGAAAACTGTGGTCTCGACCTGTAGGTGGGACCCCGGTGGGATGACTAGAATAGTAGGGTTTGAGACGACGCGACAGAGTCCGGATGCGTTGTTATTATATAACAGAAATTCTCCAGTCTGGGGGTACAGTACTTCACCAGTAGGTGTTTGAAATCAGTGAATTAGCAGACTAAGACCAGGGTGCGTGCGGAGTCAGGGACCCCGAAGTCAGGAGTCGGGGGCCCCGGTTGTGGCCGGGAGTCGTAAGGCACAGCTACCTTTGCTCTAGTGGGGTTCTTGACACCCGGAAGGAGACGGTCGGGACGGAGAAGAGACGGGTGTCGAAAGGAAGGTTTCTTTGATGGTTGACGAAACACCGGTTTCTTTTCATTTTGTTTACGTATGTACACGTGATCGGGAAAGTGCCTCTTCCGTCACCGCGGGGTGAGGTCGTGAGAACGGATCTTTTAGGGTACCTACCTCCTCGGACCATCCGACGTCAGGTACCCCAGCGATTCTCAACCTGTGCTGACTCGCTGCTAACCCTCGACGAGACAGGACCCCGGGTCCCACCTGTGGAAGAGAGGTTCTCCCACTCTTGGAAGAGAGAGGGTGGTGGCCAGTCTCTCCCGTGGACTTTAACTCGACCTGGGACAGGATTGGAGTCCCACGACGAATGAAAGTCCATTTGCTCTCTGTAGGATCCGGGTTCCGTCTCCTGGTGGTTCTGTTGCGAGCTATAACTTTGATGGGAACAAAAAAATTGACATAAATCAAAAAAGGGTTCTTTCCGAAACGTCACCTGGTTTCGACGTAGACCTAGTCAGCCAGGGACCTCGTGGGAGGGTGAGGTCGGGGGGTCCAGGTAACTGGACGACTGGTGAGTACCGTCCGTGACGGGGACACCTCCGAGTCCCGCTCCGACCGAGAGGTCTGGAGGGTCACAGACACACTCAGGGAAGGAAGATTTACCGTCACTAAAGGTCGAGGAACTAGTAAGAACCTTTGAGTAGGATCAGGACCCTACTCCGAATGAACCTCCAATGAGGTAAATTGTACGTGAGTATCCACTGAGGACACAGAAGGGGTGTGCTAGTGTCGTCCTTCCCGTCCCAGACTGTTAGTCCCGAGAGGTCTCCCCCGTTCGTCCTCCGTGTAACCCGGTCCCTCCGGGGGGTCCCATTATTATGACTCCTCCACTCACAGACGGTCACCGATGAAGGCCGATCACTGGCCGATGGGGACGGGGTCCCGGCCCGAAACGTACTCTGGAGACGTATACAGAGTTAGCGACGTGTACATTACGCGGGACGTAAGCTCTGCCCTACGCGGACGTGTTTGTCGACACACATATATTATTCACCCAACACGTATACTCCACTCCAAACGTGCACGTTACTCGTCCGACGTGTACACTACTCCAGACGTGTACATCACTGGACACACATACACTGTCCACTCAACCCACGTACACTACTCGACCCGCAACGGGTTGTCTGGCGTGTCGTCTGTACTTACTCGAGGGAGCGGGCGGGGGACGTGCCTCCGGCAGGAGTCCCGGAGTCAGGTGTCAGACAGACACATTTGTACATAAGACCTCAACCGGAGGTGTAACATTTACACTTCTGTGAATCTCCGACAAAGTGCAACAAATGGCGGAAGGTACGCCCCCAGATAGTGTGTGTGAAGTCAGGAGATTCGACTTTTGTTTAGTCGTGGAGAGACCGAGACCCTTTTCACGTCCCTTCGGGCCCTTCGGTCGGGCCGACGTCGAGACGTGACTAGAGGTGTCCTGTATGTAGAAGTCCGGTCGGTCACCGACCTCCCCTAGGACCGGGTCTTAGAGACGTGTGACCGAGTAAAGGTACGAGTCTTCTCTCCTCTCCTCTCCACGATATTATGACTACTTTGACTACGATATTTTAGTCGTTAAGTCAAGTCAAATAAACGAGCCAGTGCAGGTTGAGAACGTTGGGATACGTGACGTCGTGTGGTCCGGAGGGACAGGTAGTGGTTGAGGACCTCAAATGAGTTTGAGTACAGGTAACTCAGCCACTACGGTAGGTTGGTAGAGTAGACGACGACAGGGGAAGAGGAGGACGGAAGTTAGAAAGGGTTATAGTTCCAGAAAAGGTTACTCAGGCAAGAAGTGTAGTCCACCGGTTTCATAACCTCAACGCCGAAGTCGTAGCCAGGAAGCTAACTCATAAATCCTAATTAAAGGAAACTCTGACTGTCCAAACTAGAAGAACGTCAGCTTCCCTGAGAATTCTCAGAAGAGGTTGTGGTGTCAAGTTTTCGTAGTTAAGAAGCCACGAGTCGAAAGAAATATCAGGTTGAGAGTGTAGGTATGAACTGATGATTCTTTTAGTATCGAAATTGATCTACCTGGAAACAACCGTTTCACTACAGAGGTAAAAAATTATACGACAGATCCAATTAGTATCGAAATGAAGGTACCTCATCCACAGAAAATTAAAGTACCGACGTCAGTGGTAGATGTCACTAAACCCTCGGGTTCTTTTGTTTGAGACAGTGACAAAGGTGACAAAGGGGTAGATAAACGGTACTTCTACCCTGGTCTACGGTACTAGAATCAAAAGACTTACAACTCGAAATTCGGTTGTAAAAGTGAGAGGAAAAATACGTTCTATCGTTTTTTCTGTGT
Organism: Capra ibex; assembly: GCA_006410555.1. NCBI lineage: Eukaryota > Metazoa > Chordata > Mammalia > Artiodactyla > Bovidae > Capra > Capra ibex. Next base: position 1,363,908 of record SJYO01004576.1, on the reverse strand, counting down.
CTACACATATTGCCTGAAAACCTGAGTCTCCTTCTCCCTCTTCCACCCTACTAAACCCTCTTACCGTAACTTTGTACACATGTTAGTACATTCTTAGCTTAGCGGTCAGATACAGGACACGTCCTATGTCGTACGAACCCCGACCACGTGCCACTACTGGGTCTCTCTACAATACCCCTCCCTCCACCCTCGCCCCAAGTACAAACCCTTGCGTACATGTGGGCACCACCTAAGTACAGTTACATTTTTTTCTTCTTTTTTTTTTTTTTTCTTTCATTGAGTATCTTGTTTTGTCTTTTTTTTTATTTTCCTTTTTACGTCTTATTACGACCGTGTCTACGTGACCTTTGCCGTGACACCACTCAGAGATACCGTGTCATTTGACCATTTTGTAAAAGTGGTCCTTTTTTTTTTATTATTATTATTACCCTATTTCTTCTCCTTTATTTATTTTTGATAGTTTTTACTTTTTATTTTATTTGTCTGTAATCTAATTAAAATAAGGTATGTTTGTTATCTCTCCTTTACAAGTGACAGTACTCTTATTTTTTTCTGACTTCAGAAAGTACCTTTTTTTTTTTTCTCCGAGAAATCAAGGAGAAGTGAAAGACGGTACTCCCACCACAGTAGACGTATAGACTCCAATGACTATAAAGAGGACCGTTAGAACTAAGGTCGAACACGAAGTAGGTCGGGTCGTAAAGTGTACTACATGAGACATATATTCAATTTATTCGTCCCACTGTTATATATCGGAACTGTATGAGGAAAGTACTAAACCTTGGTGAGACAACAAGGTACAAGTCAAGATTGTCAATGAAGAACTGGACGTATGTCTAAAGAGTCCTCCGTTCAGTCCACCAGACCATAAGGACAGAGAAAGTCTTAAAAGGTGTCAAACAACGCTAGGTGTGTCAGTTTCCGAAACCGTGTCAGCTATTTCGTCTTTATCTACAAAAAGACCTTGAGAGAACGAAATAACTACTAGGTAGTCTGTAACCGGCAAACTAGAGACCAAGGAGACGGAAAAGATTTAGGTCAAACTTGTAGACCTTCAAGTATCAAGTGAATAACGTTTCTGACCGAACCTCTTAAAACTCGTAATGAAATGGTCACGCACTCTACTCACGTTAACACACCATCAAACTCGTAAGAAACCGTAACGGAAAGAAACCCTAACGTCACTTTTGACTGGAAAAGGTCAGGACACCGGTGACGACTCAAAAGGTCTAAACGACCGTATAACTCACGTCGCGAAAGTGTCGTAGTAGAAAGTCCTAAACTTTATCGAGTTGACCTTAAGGTAGTGGAGGTGATCGAAACAAGTATCACTACGAAGGATTCCGGGTGAAGTGAAGAGTAAGGTCCTACAGACCGAGAACCACTCACTAGAGTGGTAGTACTAATAGACCCAACACTTCTGGAAAAAACATATCAAGAAGACACAAAGAACGGCGGAGAAGAATTATCGAGACGAAGACAAGGACGACGACGACGGTTCAGCGAAGTCAGCACAGACTGGGACACACTGGGGTATCTGACGTCGGCTACTCCGAGGGGGCAGGGACCCTAAGAGGTCCGTTCTCAGGACCTCACCCACGGTGACGGAAGAGGTGACGAAGATAATCCAGGTCTGGTAAAGACAGGAAATAGCTCGGGTAGAAACGTACTTTACAAGGGAACCATAGAGGTTAAAAGAACTCCTCTAGAGATCAGAAAGGGCAAGGTAACAAAAGGAGAAGAAACGTAACTAGTGACTCCTTCCGAAAGAATAGAGAGGAACGATAAGAAACCTTGAGACGTAAGATTACCCATATAGAAAGGAAAAGAGGAAACGAAAAGGGAAGAGAAGAAAAGTGTCGATAAACATTCAAGAGGAGTCTTTTGGTAAAACGGAAAAACGTAAAGAAAAAGAACCCCTACCAGAACTAGTGACGGAGGACATGTTACAGTACTTGGAGGTAGGTAAGTAGGTAAGGAGGTACGGTAAGAAGTCCGTGAGACAGACAGTCTAGATTACCAAACTTACATAAAGAGTGAAGGTGACATATTAGTATTCCTTAAACTAAATCCAGTATGGATTTACCACGTCACCAAAAGGGATGAAAGAAGTTGTATTTAGACTTAAACCGTTATTGCTCAAGTACTAGACTCGGTGTCAGTGGAGGGCCAGAACAAAAACGACTGAGATGTCTCGAAGAGGTAGAAACCGACGTTTCTTATATTAGTTGACTAAAGTCACAACTGGTAGACCACTACAGGTACACATCTCAGAAGAGGACACAACAACCTTCCCCCACAAACGATACTGGTCACGTAAGAGAACCGTTTTGAGATAATCGGAAAAGGGAAGAAGTAACACATGAGGTTCCAGTTTAGACGAACAATGAGGTCCATCGAGAACTGAAGGATGAAAACGTAAGGTCAGGGGATATTACTTTTCTTATAGAAAAACCCCACAATCAAGATCTTCCAGAACATCTAGAAGTAACTTGGTAAGTCCAAGTCGAAGAAGTCGTAATGATCAACCCCGTATCTGAACCTAATGACACTATAACTTACCAAACGGAACCTTCGTTTATCTCTCTAGTAAGACAGTAAAAACTCTAACGTAGGTTCATGACGTAAAACCTGAGAAAACAACTGGTACTACCGATTAGGTAAAGAAGATTCCCTAAGAACGGGTGTCGTCATCTATATTACCAGTAGACTCAACTTAAGTGGGTAGGGTCAGGTAGAATCAAGCGACTAAGGATTTTACAACTACAAGTGAGAACGGTAGACCAAACTGGTGAAGGTCAAACGGAACTAAGTACCTGGACTGTAAGGTACGAGGACACGTTATAACGAGAAATATCGTAGTCTGAAATGAAGGTAGTGGGCAGTGTAGGTGTCGACCCACAACCAAAACGAAACCGAGGTAGCGAAGTAAGAAAGACCCAATCAAGAGGTGACTAGAGGTCATCGTATAACCCGTGGATGACTGGACCCCTCAAGGAGAAAGTCACACGATAGAGCAACGGAAAAGTGTGACAAGTACCCCAAGAGTTCCGTTCTTACGACTTCACCAAACGGTAAGGGAAGAGGTCACCTGTCACAAAACAGTTTTGAGAGACGGTTCAGGGTAGGTAGAACCACCGGGATGTACTGTACCGAGTATCGAAGTGACTCGATCTGTTCCGAGAACAGGTACACTGACGATTCTCACAGCACTAATTTGAACTGAAGCGAATCGCGTCTGACTCTCGACGAGACCCACAACTGGCTCCACGGGGTCCGTTTCGGGTGAGACCGGAGGAGCGGTTGTCGGGTCCGACCGTTCGTAGGCCGGTGGTGGACGAGGGACTTAGTCGGTCAGACGTGGACGTCCGACATCGGACGGAGAGGAGACACTTGTGTACCTAAACGACTTTACTTACTAAAGACCGACATTTTGAGTTTAATGGTAAAGTGAATTTCTTTGTGTTAAAAACAGAGGGACTAGGTCAATTGTAGTAGGAGTCATGGGAGGGTTCCCGGTTCGGACGCCCCTCCACCCCTGTAGGACAGACGGCCGTCGGACTCCACCTCCGAGTCCTGTGCGCCCTTCCTCCGCTGTCCGAGTCGTGTCCACAGACACGAGGGGTTCCACGGACAGAGTGGGAGAGGAGGACGGGAGAACGACCATGGAGAAACTTGACCTGGTAGGGAGGTGTGCACGGACCCGAGACGTAACGAAACCCAGAATTACAACCTTTAACGAAACACGTTTGTGACAACCGAGAAAGGAAAGAAATATATCAAACGTGTCCTGACCGACATCCTCTCCGACCCGACGTCTTGACCTCCGGACCGGGGACCGGGACCTCGAATGACTCCACCCCCATCACTCGAGTGGTTCTGTCCCCCCAACAACCCCTGTGTTGGTCTCGGACCTCCTCCGAGCCGCACGTCTCGACCCCTCGGGATCTCCTCCGACCCCTCGCCCTCTACTCCTCGACCGGTCCGACTGCCTGTTCCGTGTCGTCCTCCTCTCACTCCAAAAGGTCTTTCGCCCTTTATGGGTGTCTGAGCCACTCCGCCCCCGCCTTCCCCCGTCCGTCCGTCGTCCCCTTTCAGACCGACCTTTCTACGAGTCCGGTGATCCCCGGGACCCGGACGTGGGTTAGGGACGGGACGTCTCCTCCCCTCGGGGTCCCGGGTCCTTCCACTCCACGATCACCCGGAAACCCCGTCGCACAACCGGTCCCGACCTGTCGTTTTCACGTCGACTCTGCCCTCGCCCCGGAGTCCTGTCCATGGGACCTGTGGGGCTCGGGGTGTACGTCTCAACGGGCTCCGTCGCGGGTCTCACCGGTCAGACCCCGGTACCCCTCCCGTCCTCCGACCCAAGACAGGTAAGGTTCTGGTGACCGGTGTAGACTCCGGGCCGTCTCCCCGACCTCCCGACCCCCTCGGGAGTGTCCATCGTCTCAATTGGAGTCCGACCCGTCCGTCCGGTCACCGGGGGGTCTCGGACACACCCCGAAGACCTTCGACGTTAAGTGGAGGTCAGTGGGACGGTTGGTCCGCGACAGATGTCCGTTCATAACCCTCGGGGGAGGCGGTGAACGTCCTCAGCCCGTTTCGAGTGGTCAGGACCACTGGTCTAGTGCCTTTAAGATGACCTTCGTCGTGTTCCTCGGCCCTCCATTCCCCACCTCTCGGGACGACACGGGCGAGGAGGAGACGGGCGAGGAGGAGGACCCGTCTCCTGACGGCGGAGAAGGAAGAGAGGTCTCTGTGTCGTACGAAACGTAGAGACAACTTACTTTTGACAAAACGAGTCGGGACTTCGTGTAGAAGATAGTGTGTGTGTGAACGTGTGAGTCTGAAATTACAGTCGTGTCTGTAGTGAGTGCAGGTGTAGGATTGGTGGGCGGGGGGTGCAAAACCAGGGACTTGGACGGCCCGTCCTCCCAGGGAAGGGACCAAGTGGTGTAGGTAGGAGACCCGGAGTGGCCTCGTCGTGAAGGACCCTCCACGGTCAAAGTACGTGTCGGAGGGGGGTGGGTCCTCCTGATCCCTAGGGTCGACAACGGAGACTCTGTCATAAACTTTTCCTAAGTTGGTCTTCCTTTCTGTCGGTGGGTTCGACGGAACCCGAGGGTAGTCCTTCGTGGTGAGAGGACCTGAGACCCCTCACTTGTGTGCACACACTGGGTCTGCGAGTTGAGGTAAACAAGAACCTAAATTTTGAGTTTTTAGGTGACCCTGAAACTCTAGTGAAGGTCTTTTCGTAGGTTTTGTTTCTTCGAACACGAGACCTTCTCGTTTCGCTACCTCGTCCATACCCTGTCGTATTGACTTAACCGGGCCGACGTCTACCTTACAGCTATAAAATCATTGAAGGGAACTCTTTGTGAAGACAGAAGGGAAACAAGTGGCAGTCGGGACCGAGACGGGGAGACCCGCCGACCCGACCTCCCCGAACCACCATCGGTACCTAAAGGGAGACGGGGGGTGGAGGGGCTGGGGACGGGTGGAGAACCAGTCTAACCTATATTTCAATTGGTCCCAGTCTGTACTTCCACGAAGTTTCCCGTAAACCTCGAGACCCAAATATAAAAGTAGACTCACTGTTCTTTTACTCCGGTGAAAACGTCAAGTTAAACGAAGTTTTATCAACATGGTCGTTTTCGTGAGAAAGGAGGGTGTCCCCTTACCCGTATTCGTATGTGTACGTGTGCGTACATGTGCATACATGTGCATACACATGTACACGTGCACACATACGTCTGTACGTGTATGTGTCCACGCACACACACGTCCACATGTACACACGTGTATGTACACGTCCACGTGTGCACACACATGTACACACGTGTGTCTACGTGTGAATATACGTACGTGTGTGTGCGTGTGTGTACGTAGTAGGTCGGGGTGTCACTTGGACGGAGGGGTTTCCCTTCGGTACGGGTGGTGTCGGTCTGCGACGACGTCGCGGCTATCGGACCAGTGGTCGACGTCGAGTCTGTCCCTTCCCGACCGCCTCCCTCGCCCTCCCGGACCGCCTCTACCTTTCGAAAGGAGGTCCTTCGTACCTGTGTCCGCGTCGGGCGGAAGGGCCGGGGTGAGGGGTTCCGCCCCCGACACCCTTCAACCCGGGGCGGGACCCCTCTGTCTTCCACTAAGAGTCCACGACGAAAAACGTGGGTACTCCCACTGTGCAGAGACACGGTCGTGACGGGTCCTCGTCTTCCCCGGTTCCCGAACCTCCGGTTCCCGAACCTTCGGTCTGTAGTCTCCGTCGCCTCGCTTGGACTGTCCGTGAGGGGCGGGCGGTCACGAGCGTCGGGTCTTGGTCCGCTGGAGAGGTCACGGTGGCGCCCGGGCGGCCCTGTGGCCGTGTCGTCTCTACACGAGCTGGTGGCCGCTTCCCCTTCCCCAGTGGGTGACGGGGGCTGGGGTCCGGTCGTAGAGTCCCGGGGCCACTACGAGTGAGTGACCTGATCGAGGCACGACAAGGTGTAGTGGGGGTTGATCTACGAGGTCTCTGGGGGGTGGTCGGTTGTTTGCAGTATGAGACCCCAGACGGACACCCCAGTTCCGACACTATAGGGTCCTGCCCGTGGACCGGTCTTTCTTGGCTGGCGTAGAAGTCGTCGAACTCCTGCCACGTGGGGACCAGGCCGAAGGTGGAGACTCCACGGACGGGAGTCGAGTCTAAGGTTTTCGTTCTGGGGGGGTCTCGGGTCCACTCGTCTCTCGTCGATCGGTACGAAGTCAAGTCAAGTCAAGTCAGCGAGTCAGCACAGGCTGAGAAACGTTGGGGTACTTAACGTCGTGCGGTCCGGAGGGACAGGTAGTGGTAGAGGGCCTCAAGGGAGTTTGAGTGCAGGAATCAGGGCTCTTTCTGTTCGTGACGCGCTACGGTGAGTGTCCTACCTAAAATTTAGCGGTGTAAGCGTCTTAGTTTGTGACCTCACCGCCGTCCGTCCGGCCCCACTCACCGGTCCCTTGTTTCGCAGTCGCCTCCTGTAGACGTCGTCCTGAGGTGCGACCGTGAGTCTCCGCGGTCTCCCATCCAGACGCAGAGTTACATTGCTTTACGAAATTTTTTCTTCTTTTAGTTCCTTATCTTTGCCGTTCTGATCGGAGGAAGTTTTACCCACTCTTTCTTCCTTTCCTGCACGTGGTGGGAGGTCTAATGGAGCACCCCCCGTCCTGCGGTGGGTGTCTACCCCCGTCCCGGCCTCACCGAGTCTTTGCTTGTCCCACGGCCGGAGCCGGACATCGAGTCTCAATGCCGGCCCCTCACTCGAGAGACGAGGACCCGTACCCCTGGTCCATTCCCACTCCCAAGTTATTTTACTCTACCCCACCGTCCGTCCACCTCTCTCTCGTGGGGGTCTCCCTCCGACCACCCGACGGGCGTCAGGGACCCGTCTTACGTCGGTCCTGGGCCTCTCGTCTCGTCCCTGGGAGGAGGTTCACGGGGTACCGGGTAGAAGAGTGTGTGCCAGCCCACCCGAGGACCCCCTGGAGACCACGGACTGAGCCCCCAGGCCCGACGGGGAGACGAGATGTTAACTCCCCTCGGAGGTGGCGTCGTGGAGAAATTCCTGCTGTGAGATCTCCTCCGGTAGGAGACGTCCTTCCGAAATAACTCTAAAGGTAAGAGACTAAAGGAAGTCCTGGCCGTCTAGGCTATAGAGTCTTAATAGTAAAACCAAGGTAGTAAGTCTCGGTACACCTAACAAGGTATTGTTATTACTCCCCCCCTTCCTTTAAGTATTGTCCTGACCGACCCCTGATTTGTATTGACCCTTGTGCCTGCGGTCGAAACAGACCCCGTCTCTATTGTCGAGGTGACTATTATAAAGGAGGTGTAAAATCATAACTAAACAGAGTTTTTGCTTCAGTATTTGTACCTTTTATGGACTGTAATAAGGGGACCTCGCCCTTCCTCTGAATGTTGGTCTTGTCCCTCCATTGTTGGCGTCTGGGCGTCCAGAGGCAGACTCAGCACTGGAGTGTGGGCGGACCGACCCGACCCTCCCGCACCCGGCCGGGGGACCAAGACCCCCAAGGGAAGGACCACGGCGCAGAGACGAAGCCACGGATACTCGGGACTGTGGGACGCCCAGGGCCTGTCGGCGGGTCGTTGGTTTGAGGTGCCTGTTCTGAGGAGCCCTCCCCGGACCTGTGCGTCCCCTTCCCTGGCGTGTCCGGGACCCCGAAAGGCGGAGGCATTACGCGCTGGGTAGGGACGGCTATTTGGGTGTGACGGACTTTGTCTGGGGTTCTTTCGCGACCCGTCAGTTTCAGGACCTCTTCGACTGCAGGTGGGAGACTCTTGTGGAGACAGGGAGGACGCACGGGGGGCGGGTGGGTCTGGAAGTGACAGAGTCCCGGAAAGGAGACTAAAGTCCGAGCTCCTCCTGTTCCTTTGTTTCACTACGAACCTCCTGACCCCAACCTCCAATTTCAAAGGGAGATCCCACCAGAGTGTGACCCTCACCGAACGCAGACCCGTACCGTACCTAGACCCGCACCGAACCCAGACCCGCACCGAACCCAGACCCGCACCGGAACGAAACCCAGTCGGAACCAGACCCGCACTGAAACCAGACTCGTACCTCTTTCTTTGACGTTGGGTGAGGTCATGAGAACGGACCCTTTTAGGGTACCTGTCTCTTCGGACCATCCGATGTCAGGTACGCCAACGTTTCTCAGCCTGTGCTGACTCACTCAAGTGAAAGTGAAAGAACCAGACTCGCACCGAAACCAGACCCGGACCGGAACTAGACCCAGAGAGCGGTAGTGGGCACCGAGAGGTCACCGGCCGTGAGTCTATGGACCGGACGAGGTCAAACGACCCACTCTTGAGGTCCGACGGTCCAAGGTGCACCCGAGGTGCACCAGGAAACAAGGTAAGAGTGTTTCAGACCTCCTATACGAGTACACTCGGGACCTCAGGTGTAGTGTCGGATCTGCACACTCGCCCCGCAGTACGGGTGGTCGGGGAGGAGGAGGAGACGACCCTACAGGGGGCGCCGAGAGGACTGAGGTGACATCCTCGACACGACTCGGTCGGAGACCTTTAAGGAGAGACCGACGACGAAGTCACTTAATTCGTCTTTAGTGCGGGTTACAAAAGTTGTCTTTTGACTACAGTAGTCGAAGACACTTGCACTTTCACAATCAGTGAATCAGCACAGGGCGAGAAACACTGGGGTACCTGATATATCGGGTGGTCCGAGGAGACAGGTATCGTAAAGGGTCCGTCCGTTTGACCTCACCCATCGGGAAGAATGAGATCCCCTAGAAGGGCTGGGTCCCTAGTTTGGACTCAGAGGACGTAACGTCCGTCTAAGAACTGGTAGACTCGGTGGTTCCCCGAAGACACCGATGATGAGTTTTGTTTCATTTGTTGCGGTGCTGAGTCACAGGTGGCTACTGAATAGAACAAATTGGGGGTGTTGCCGGGTACTCTGACTATGACGATAATATGGGTACCTCGTCTCCTTTTTTCGCTCTGTACCTTCACTGGACGGACTTCAATGGGTCGATTGGTCGTAGTCTTGGACGAGAGGTGTGTCACCCATATGGAAGTCCCATGTAACAGGATTGAGGGTTTCCCGACGGACCGGTACAATCGTTCGTGTCCTCTTCTGCCCCTCGCACGGTCAGGGACACACTTGGTACCTCTGTCTCGACGGCAGAGACGAGGCGTACGGTCCGTCCTCGGGCCGGTGTCCGACGGAGGGGGGCTGGACGGCGGACGGGTCGGGTGCCGAGACGGTAGTGACAAGGACAACTCAGAGGCGAAGGGTTTCGACAGACGATCGGAGGAAGGGAAAGGGGATTCCAGAGGACAAATTCCCATTTAAGACCCGTCCTCCGTGAACAATTCCTCCTTCACACACCCAGGTCTCGAGGTCTGTGGGACTGGAATCGTAGGTCGCGCACTGCGTCGTCTTCGTCCGGGGCGGGGGGTGGTCCGGGTGAGACGGTGACCTCCCGAAGACACGAAGAGGACTATTAAGTGAGGGTTTCAGAAACAGCCCGAGAAAGCCGGTGAATCAGCGTCCATCCTTGTTTATTTCCTGTCCAAACACATGAACTGTTCCTTCGTATGCAGATGTTCACCGACATTTCCGGTCGCAAAGTTTCGAATTCTTGTTATAGTTCACACAAAAAGTTTTCTTGTACTAAAAAAAGTGTTGTCTTTTGTAAGTCTGAACACATTCAGACTTACAGAATCTATTGATAGTGTTTCCTCGACCGAGTGACATTCCACTCGAATATCGGACGACAGTTTCTTGGTGTCTGGAACGAGACAAGACTCCCAGAACCACCGGGACTCCACTCGGGGGCAGACGTCTCTTGAACCAGTTAACCCTTCTCGTCACGTAGGGACCGTCGGGACCCTTAGTCTCGAAATTAAACAGGACCCGGAGAGGGTCGTCGAGACTGGTTAAGTCACACTTTCTTTTGAGTCGGTTCGGGTGTCGACTGTTCACCGTAGGTAGTTGTCGTAACATGGAGAGTGTCAAATGTTTGTGGTAAGATAAAGGAGTAGATAAGTGATGAGTTTTCTGGTTTCACTTTCACTTTCACAATCAGTGAGTCTGCTCAGGCTGAGAAACACTAGGGTATCTGACATCGGGTGGTCCGAGGAGACAGTACCTTAAGAGGTCCGTTCTTATGACCTCACCCATCGGTAAGGGAAGAGGTCCCCTAGAAGGACTGGTCTCTAGTTTGGGCTCAGAGGACGTAACGACTGTCTAAGAAATGGTAGACTCGGTGGACCCTTCTAGTTTTCTGGTTTAACCGGTAATTGATAAGACGGTGGTCCCCAGTTCTCAAGATTTTTAGTTCAAACGTGGTAGCCGGTAATGCCCGTCTTAGTCACTTGAGTGAGAAGGGGAAAGAAACCTTTTGTCATAATATTTTACACACTGAAATAAGTCACAATCAAGAAGTCCCTTATTTATATTAGATTACCATTTCAGCCTCTTCCGTTACCGTGGGGTGAGGTCAAGAGAACGGACCTTTTAGAGTACCTGCCTCCTCGGAACATCCGACGTCAGGTACCCCAGCGATTCTCAGTCCTTGCTGACTCGCTGAAGTGAAAGCGAAAAGTGAAAGTACGTAACCTCTTCCTTTACCGTTGGGTGAGGTCACAAGAACGGACCTCTTAGGGTCTCTGTCTCCTCGGATCATCCGACGGTAGACAACCCAGCGTGTCAGCCTGTGTTGACTTCGCTGAGTCGTCGTTACTATTTCATTACGAGTTTTAAGAGGTTCGGTCCGAAGTCGTTATGCACTTGACACTTGAGGGACTACAAGTTCGACCAAAATCTTTTCCGTCTCCTTGGTCTCTAGTTTAACGGTTATAGACGACCTAGTACCTTTTGCGTTCTCTCAAGGTCTTTTTGTAGATAAAGACGAAATAACTGATACGGTTTAGGAAACTGACACACCTAGTGTTATTTGACACCTTTTAAGACTTTCTCTACCCTTATGGTCTGATGGACTGGACGGAGAACTCTGTAGACATACATCCAGTCCTTCGTTGTCAATCTTGACCTGTACCTTGTTGTCTGACCAAGGTTTATCCTTTTCCTCATGCAGTTCCGACATATAACAGTGGGACGAATAAATTGAATATACGTCTCATGTNAGAAATGGTAGACTCGGTGGACCCTTCTAGTTTTCTGGTTTAACCGGTAATTGATAAGACGGTGGTCCCCAGTTCTCAAGATTTTTAGTTCAAACGTGGTAGCCGGTAATGCCCGTCTTAGTCACTTGAGTGAGAAGGGGAAAGAAACCTTTTGTCATAATATTTTACACACTGAAATAAGTCACAATCAAGAAGTCCCTTATTTATATTAGATTACCATTTCAGCCTCTTCCGTTACCGTTGGGTGAGGTCAAGAGAACGGACCTTTTAGGGTACCTACCTCCTCGGACCATCCGACGTCAGGTACCCCAGCGATTCTCAGTCCGTGCTGACTCGCTGAAGTGAAAGCGAAAAGTGAAAGTACGTAACCTCTTCCTTTACCGTTGGGTGAGGTCACAAGAACGGACCTCTTAGGGTCTCTGTCTCCTCGGATCATCCGACGGTAGACAACCCAGCGTGTCAGCCTGTGTTGACTTCGCTGAGTCGTCGTTACTATTTCATTACGAGTTTTCAGAGGTTCGGTCCGAAGTCGTTATGCACTTGGCACTTGAGGGACTACAAGTTCGACCAAAATCTTTTCCGTCTCCTTGGTCTCTAGTTTAACGGTTATAGACGACCTAGTACCTTTTACGTTCTCTCAAGGTCTTTTTGTAGATAAAGACGAAATAACTGATACGGTTTAGGAAACTGACACACCCAGTGTTATTTGACGCCTTTTAAGACTTTCTCTACCCTTATGGTCTGATGGACTGGACGGAGAACTCTGTAGACATACATCCAGTCCTTCGTTGTCAATCTTGACCTGCACCTTGTCTGACCAAGGTTTATCCTTTTCCTCATGCAGTTCCGACATATAACAGTGGGACGAATAAATTGAAGATACGTCTCATGTAGTACTCTTTGCGACCTGACCTTCTTTGTGTTCGACCTTAGTTCTAACGGCCCTCTTTATAGTTAGTGGAGTCTATACGTCTACTGTGGTGGGAATACCGTCTTTCACTTCTCCTTGATTTTTCGGAGAAATACTTTCACTTTCTCCTCTCACTTTTTCAACCGAATTTCGAGTTGTAAGTCTTTTGTTTCTAGTCCCGTAGACCAGGGAAGTAAAGTACCCTTTATCTACTCCTCTGTCACCTTTGTCACAGTCTAAAATAAAACCCCACGAGGTTTTAGTGACGTCTACCACTGACGTCGGTACTTTAATTTTCTACGAGTGAGGAACTTTCTTTTCAATACTGGTTGGATCTATCGTATAACTTTTCGTCTCTGTAATGAAACGGTTGTTTCCCGGCAGATCAGATCCGATACCAAAAAGGTCACCAGTACATACCTACACTCTCAACCTGACACTTCTTCCGACTCGCGACTTCTTAACTACGAAAACTTGACACCACAACCGCTTCTGAGAACTCTCAGGGAACCTGACGTTCGTCTAGGTTGGTCAGGTAAGACTCCCTCTAGTCGGGACCCTAAAGAAACCTTCCTTACTACGATTTCGACTTTGAGGTCATGAAACCGGTTGAGTACGTTTCTCAACTGAGTAACCTTTTCTGGGACTACGACCCTCCCTAACCCCCGTCCTCCTCTTCCCCTGCTGTCTCCTACTCTACCGACCTACATTAGTGTCTGAGCTACCTGCACTCAGACTCACTTGAGGCCCTCAACCACTATCTGTCCCTCCGGACCACACAACGTCAAGTACCCCAGCGTTTCTCAGCCTGTGCTGACTCGCTAACTTGACTTGATTTGACTTACCCAATACCCAGTACCTATGAAACTTCTTAAGTTATTTTAAGCCCTCAAAGAGGGGTCCCTGGACATGTGAGTACGTGGAAGTTTTCAAATAGTACTTCGAAGTCTCCTCGTCCTTCGTCTTACTTTTTGTGAACAAAACTCCTTGTAAGATCTTTAACTGGAATAGTCTACTGACGTTTAATTTTCCGGGACTATTGTTACCTTTTTCTTGATCGTCGATACTAGGGGACACTCAAAAGATTCAGTGCGGTTTACGGAGAAACGGTATAAGACAAGAATCACAATCACACTCAGTGAGTCAGTACGGGCTGAGAAACCCCGGGGTACCTGACGTCAGGTGGTCCGAGGAGACGGGTACTCTAAAAGGTCCGTTCCTATGACCTCACCCGACGACAAAGGAAGAGGTTAAAACAAGAATTATCCATTTATATATATATACATATATCTCTCTCTCCTATACCTCTCTTATTTGTGTATTTACAGATACAATGCACATAAATAGGTATACTTTTGTATATAAATACATTAATAACTTGTGTTTGAATCAAGGTACGTTATCAATAACTAGCGTACCACCCGGCCAGGGACCAGGTCCACACCCGACGAACCTCTTAACTCGAACGAAGACAGGCGTTCTCAGTGTGTTGACCCGTTCCTTTTACCTGAATCTGTGACACTATGATACTATGTCTTCCTGATACCGTCTCGCGACACCCTCGTAACCCGTCTGGGTGGCAAGGTCAGACCGGACTCCTCCGTCCTTACTCCCCTTCCGTCTCTCCTCTCAGAGGTGGCGTCGACCCCGTCCCGTCCGTCCCTGGCGTAGACCCCGCTCTCCGGCAGTATCGAGTCGCCGTGGCACAGGACGACGTGTCTGCCATGTCGCCGGGGACCACACGTGACGCGCACAAGACTCAGTGACTAGATTGGTGGATAGTGGTAATCTGGGAATCCTGGTAGGGTGAAAGATTAAAAAGCTCACGACACTAACTATCGTGAAAAGTGTTGAAAGGGTTTTTCGGAGACACTCCTCTCCTGAACATGTCATCTTCTTATTTACACGGAACGGGACTTTGATAAACGGGCTCGTGTCAGCGTCAGCATAACCGGGGTCTCAACAAACGTCTGGTCTTAATTCAGGGCATTTTACCGTGACCCGTCGACGTTTTCTCCTTTTTCGTGGCACCTTTATCGAGTCTTCACAAGTCTAATCTTATTAAAAGTATTACTTTATTTTAAATTAAAAAGTGAGTATAATATTTTCTAATATAGTCTAAAGAGTAAAGAACCTTTTAGTCTCTTGAATTATTGTTTATGGTATTAATAGACGCTTTTGACTTGGCACTAATTTAATAGTCCACCGTCGAGGAGGATTTTGATGAAGAAATTAATCGATTTCGACCGTCATACACACTTATAAAGGTTTCTATAAACGTATGTGAGTGTTATTCGATTGGTCTATAATCTTTATATTAGAAAGACAATATAATCTTTATACAAAGTCTAATTCAATATAGTAATACCAAAAAAGATAATAATTACATGTGTGAGAACTAAATAATGGGATTTGAGAGATTAAATCTTTGACGTTTACGAAGAGGACCAGGAACTACTTTAAAAGGTTGAAGTACATATTTGTCTCCCTCCAAGACAAGAAGACCGTCGGTTCTGGACGAACCCTCTTATACTACGACTGGTTTCGAGCCCGTCTCGACGAGTGTGTGTCGGGTAGTCCCTCCTTTCAGGCGGGTCCACACGTCGGTCGGTCGGGCAGACCCGTCCTCGTCCTCGTCCTTCCCGTGGGACCCGTGCCACCCGGCCACCGTGGTCCAAGGGTGGACCCCCTCTCCAGGGCGGGTGTTCCTACCTCGGTGTCAATTGGGTTCGGGAGGGAGGGGTGGTCACACGTCGACGAGTCTCGTCTCCTGTGTGTACCTAATCCTGTTGAGTCGGAGTACTCCCGTAGAAGTGGTCCCGTCCCTCCGGAGTGGACGTTCGGCGTGCCCCAGGTCGTGGTGACGGTCTCCCCCGGCGACTCGACCTTCCGCTAGGAACGGTCTCCCAGGCGTCCCCAGCCCTACCTGAGACGGGAGCGACGGGAGGGGAGGGGGAAGGACGGATCCAGGGGGTCGGTCTGGACACCTTCGGTCTTCGTGTGTCCACATGGGGTGTGACCGGGGGGTCGGACCACGGTCGGACTCTTCCCTCTCTGGACGCTCCGGGTTCCTCTGTGACCTACCCGTCCTTGACGTAGCGACGCATCTGAGTGACGCACCTCTACCCCCCGAGGTGGACCCCCTGGGGTGCCGTCCCCGGACTCCGGGGATCAGAGGCGTCTCCGTGGACGCCGGACGTGCGACCTCCTGAAAGGAGGAACCCGGCCCCCTCCGACCCCCACCACTGTCGTCCTTCTGGAACGACCCCCCCCCCCCCCGCCAAGGTACCTCGACGGGACTGAGGGGCTCCGGCGACGAGGTTGTGCAGGAATCGAGGTCCGAGCGAGGTCGGTCTACGACCCAGGCCAAGACACAAAGGGACAACCTGAGGGTCCTAGTTCTCCCCGCCAATCTCCTTCCGCCCCTACTTCGCGTCGGGGAGGGAAGGCCAGAAATGAAATTGGAGGAGTAGACTACTGACGGAAACCGCGTAAACCTACTGTAGACACCCGGTCGTCGGGGACTGAGCCCGTCCTCACCGACGACCCGCTCCCGGGGGGAGTCTGGGAGTGGCGTCTCGGGTCCTCTCCGGACTGGGACCTGTCTCCCACCCTGTGCCGTAGGTCTCCGCAGGGGACGGGTCCTGTCGTTGTTCCGAGACAGAAGTTCGGGCAGGACGAGGACAGAGGAGAAGGTCTGTTTGGTCTGCCCTTTCCCAACCGGACACTACGGACAACGTTTCTTTGATACAGAACACCGGAAAGACTTTTGTAGTGTCTCGTAGACGTCTGCGAGTAGAGGGACACGTCCGGGGACGAACTCCGGTCCTGACGCAGGTCGAGTCTCCGACTGGCAGGTCGTGTAGGCAAAGGACATCCTCCTGCTCCGACTCGGGTTCCGGGCCGTCTCTCCTCCGGACCGACGGGAGTCCTCCATCCCCCGGGGCCGGTACGTCAGGAGACAACGGAGAAACTCCGTCCGTGCAGGTGTCTGTTTTCAGAGAGGTGATTTTTGTTTTTACAATAGGGGCTTTTCTACGAAGGAGGGAAGGGTTTCTGCCTTTTCATAAAATCCTTATTTTACGTCATTTAAGTTTAACTTCAGATAAGTTTAGTACTATGATTTTTCCTTTACATTATAAGTATGAGTTGAACAGTAGAATTAATTAAGCAGATATAATAAAGTCCTCAGGATTTTTTTTTTTTTTTTTGTCCCAACAGTAGTTCTCTTTTGTCGTCATATTTATTTCGTTAAGTTAATTAAGTGATAGGTAGAATCGTCTAAGTACCCTCCTTTTGGAAAGGTGCCTTTTCACCCGATCTGTTTTGTGAGGGTCTTTTTTTCTACAAACTCTTGTTAACTAAATTTTACACACTGAAAAATTTCGATATATGTTATAATAGGTTAGACTTTAAAGTCGTACAAAAAAAGGGGACCCTAAAAAAAATTTACGTGAAATAAAAAAGTTCTCGTCAAAAGTGTCGTTTTGACTCACCTTCTTCGCTTTTAAGGGACATCTCGAGGGTGGGGGCGTGTGTGACTTGTGTTTCCGTCTTTAGTCCGCCGCTCGCCCAATGGGCCCTGTGCGGAGTCCGCCCGTCCCGGGTGAAAGCCCTCACCTCTACGAGTCGCGACTACAGAGCAGCCGGGAGACGAGTCAGCGAGGCAGCGCAGGTCGAGAGACGATGGGGCACCTGACCTCGGGCGGTCCGGGAGACAGGAACCCCCAGAGGTCCGCTCTCAGGACCTCGTCAAGGTAAGGAAGGAAGTCCCCCGGAAGGGCTCGACCCCTAGAAGACAGAGGGCGTAACCGTCCGCCCGAGAAACGGTGACCGTGGTGGATGCTAACAGACCTTTCACTTTCGGCGAGTCAGCACAGGTCGACAAACACTAGGGTACCTGATATGTCAGGTACCTTAAGAGGTCCGGTCTTATGGTCTCATCCATCGGAAAGGGAGAGGTCCCCTAGAAAGGTTGGGTCCCTAACTTTGGTCCAGAGGACGTAACGTCTCCCTAAGAAATGGTCGACTCAGTGTTCCCTTCGGGTTCTCATGACCTCGCCCATCGATAGGGAAGAGGTCGCCTAGAAGGTTTGGGTCCTCAGTTTGGCCCCAGAGGACGTAACGTCCGTCTAAGAAATAGTTGACTCCATAGTCCCTTCGTAGAACTCCCTTTGCGTTTAATTTTGGTCTTACTCTGTGACGACGAGTGTGTGATTTTACCAAGTCTAACTTTTCTGACCGTAATGGTTTACAACTCCTCTTACCCATCGTTGATGACCATTTTTGCGTTTTACTATGTCGGTGAAACTTTTTATTAAACGGTCCATACTACAATTTATATGTGAGTGGTACATAGTCCCGTTAGGGTAAGGATGATACTTGGATTTTCTTTACTTTGTATACGAGAGTACTTTTACACGAACGGGTACAAGTATTTTCGAAATAACCATTATCGGGGTTTGACCTCAGTTGGGTGTAAGAGTAGTTGGCTGCTTACCGATTCATTTAACACTATGTCAGTGTGTCACCTTATCAAGGGTTGTCGATTTTTCCCCTTTGATGACTGTCCGTTGTTGGGCCTAATTGGGGTCTTTGTAATGTGGTTCACCCTCTTCGGTCTGTGTTTTTTTGTGTCTGACACACTCCGATAAGTATTCTTGCAGATCTTTTCCGTCTTAGAGGACCCGACCGTCCCTCCCTTCGGTGACGGGCGGCTTCTTGTGTCCGAGAGACACCCCACTGCCTCGACCAGGTGCCGCACTGACACCAACACCGGCGTACCGATATTTGTCGGGAACCTTGAGTGACTTGACACGCGAAACTAAGACACTTGAAATAAGTACAGTTAAAATGGTATTACTCCGACTAATTTCTATGAACAGAATTGGTGAGGCCAGACTATTGGGGTATTGTCGGGAGGCAACGGGTGTTGTGTCAGTGTGCTGGAACAAGGGCTGAGAGAGAGGTCGGAGCGGCGGTCGCGGACCGAGGAGGGAGGAGGGGAGAGGGTGTGGGAGGTGGCCTCGAAGTCGTTTGTGAAGGTCTAGGGGCCTAGTCACCACGAAGGGAGGCACGGGGGCAGGTGGTAAAGGAAACGGGTCTTGTGGGTAGAGAAGCGAGAAGAAAGTAGGTGACGTTTCGTAGGACAAGAGCTTCTGGGTCGGTCTTCGTAAAAGTCTTTGACAATTCGTCCCAAATGGGTCCTTTCCTCTGTGCTTATAGACTCTCGGGGGGACGGTCAGTCGTAACCTGGTCCCAAGGGCGGTGCCACTATACAAGTAGAAAATTTTGTTGAGTATGTCTAACAATTTTTTATTCTATTAATAATAGTCTAGAAACATTGACGAATGTTTTTTTTCTATTTTCTTTTAAATGTTAATCCTGAGTATTCTTTCAGGCCGTTCCGGTGACGAAGGTTCGAGTTATGTGTTTCTACTTTCGTAACAGTGTGTAGTCGTTACTGATTAATCCTTTATACTAAATGTTTTCTGTGGTAAGTGTTATCGTTTTTCTTTTCTTCTTTTTTATTGATTTGAGAGATTTTAATTTGGATTCTACCGGGTCTACAAATACCTCTTTCATTACTATTTTGTAGTGAGTTCCTGTAATTCTTTTTACTTATTCATCTCTCTGTAGGGTGCAACTACTTACCCTTCTGGATTAAAGGATTTCTACAGTTAAGAGAAGTTTAATCAGATATTTGAGTTTCGTTAAGGTCAGTTTTAGGGCTTCCCAAAAAAACACCTCGAACATTTTACGTAAGATTTACATATACTTTCGTACTTCTAGGTTCTTATCGGTCCTGCTGACATCCGTCTTCTACTACCTCCTTCCTGAAAGGTATCCTCTGACAATTCCAACTAATATTCTGAAGTCATCAACACTGCTCACAACTTTCGGGTCCTCACTGGTGAGCCCGTTACCTCGTCTTCTCGGCCGAGCCCTTCCCTGGCTGTCTGGGCGGGTGGGTGCGCGCCTTCGGGACGTTCAGTTTCCCTTCTCCTCCTGCCCAGTCACGAGTTATTCGTCAAGGTCCTACGAGCGGAAAGGTGCGACCTTTTTAGCAACTGGGGGTGAAGAGTCGTTCCTGTTAATACTTAAGGTTTACATAGTTGCCGGATTACCATCCTTGATCCCTTTTTCCTTTGTAAAAGAATTAATCCTTTTTTCCATGTTCTACTAAGATTACTTAGTGATCCTTTCTTTCCTCTTCTTGTAGTTAGTACTTCCCTTTCTGGGTATTTACACTTTTACATTTTAAGATCAAATTGTCTTCTGTGGGGGTTGTTTGGCTTGTTAGGTCCGTGCCCTATCTTCCTTTCTTTCTCGCACTCCGGCGAGTCAGGACAGGTTGAGGAACGGTAGAGTACCTGACATCGGGCGGTCCGAGGAGGTAGGTACCTCAAGAGGTCCATTCTTATGACCTCACCCAACGGTAAAGGAAGAGGTCCCCTGGAAGGGTTGGATCCCTAGGTTGGGGTCAGAGGGCGTGACGGTAGCCTGTGAAATGACGGACTCGGTGGTCCTCTAATGGACATCAAATACGTTAGATAGTTAAGACTCATAGATCCTTCCATGACTGAAAGGATGTTTAGTCGTTCGTCTTCTTTTTCTCGGGTAACCCGGTTTGTGTGTTTCCGAGACCTCTGTTCCGGTGGACACCCCTTCCCTCGACTGGCAGTACTCCTTTACAGACGACTGTGTCTGTCTGTGGGGACGTGTCGGAGGGTCCCGTCTCTGACGTCGTCCACAGCCCAGGCGTTTCGCTCCTGTTCCCCCGGACCACCCCTCACATTCGCCTTTGGGTGGGGTCCACAATGTATTATATTTAAGTAATACGATTTCATAGATAAATGTGAACATATTATAAAATATGAAGTCGACACGACGCACCGTAGACCCTAAAATTAAGGGACTGGTCTCTGACTCGGACGTGGGACGTCACGTTTGTCTTTCAGGTTCGGCGACCTGCCGGTCCTTCGGGGTGTGTGCACATATAAAATTTTGTGTGTGTTCGACGTAAGATCATAAATAGACACGTCTCGTTCCCCCGAGATGAGTACCCGACTTTCGCGCAGGGAGAGTCCGGACCCTTTGCAGGTGCCCTCTCTTCCTGCCCTCCCAGAGTCCGTCTCGACGTCGAAATAGACTTTGCGAGAAATAGAATCCTTTTGCATTTCTAGTCCTCATTCGTCGCGATTCACAGTGGCACCCCTTGCTGCCTGTGGGAATATAGAGGATTAAAAAGTAGACACTAAAAGGTGTACGAAAAAGTTTCACGGGTTTTACTGTGACTTAGTAGATGTTTATTTTACTGTACCATAGAGCTCAAACCAAATTTTATACCGTCCTTTTTTTGCCTCACCTTGATCGACTTTGTAGTACCCGTCTTAGGCTCAAGAGGTAGAACCGTCTTGTTTAATGGGGGTTTAAATCACCGATTTTCGTCGTTCGCAAATAATGGACCCCCAAAGACACACAGTCCTTGCGCCCCCACCGAATCGACCACAAAGGCGAGCCCCAGACGACCGACCCGTCGGAGGAGACATCCGACCGCCGGAGTCGGGGAGTGACCCCCGGAAGTGTGTCCGGAGGGTCCCCGGGAGTGCCACACCGTCGACCACGGGGGCCGGGGGTCCTAGGTTCTCCCTTCTTTTGTCCTCTCGGGGTTCCCAAGGTACGGGGCTAGGGTTTTCCTTCTTCTGTCCTCCTCCGGGGCGGAGGTCGGTCTGGGGTTCCAGGGCCAGGTCTCCGACTTTCGGGAGGATACCTTTCGTTCGTGAACCGAAGGATCCGGGATGTACTTGGCTCGGGACTTGAGGTTCAGTAGATAAATAGGACCCTCCTGAAGTAGCAAATAAAGTTAGTCGACCAAACTCTCGTTTTCTTTTAGTGACGTTTTATTGATAAGAACGTTTTACCCTCGCCTATGTTCAAGATGTTTCAACCTTTAATTTACTGACGAGAAAAAGACTCTGTATACAATTCGATCATCGAGTAATTAGAAGAAAGACGAGATTCGGACATTGTTGGACCGATGATTTAGAAATTCAGTGACTTAGTAATGAGAAAATATTAGGGGTCACGCCCCAAGTCTCTCTTCAAGTAGGAAGAATGTCGTAAAGTTCTCTTCGGTCAAGTCTGCCCCGTCTTGTCCCATGGCGACCTAGTCCACCAGGGCAGCTCCTTTACCCGTGTAGCGACCCCGGTGGCCGACCCCGGCATCACCCTGACGACTGGTCGTCCTCACGACTGGTCCACTTGTCTTTGTCCCTTTCTCCGTGTGTGTCCCCTGCCGACGACGTCATAAGTGTGTAAGCAGGTCCCCGACGGTTTCGCCTCTTCCAAGCAACGGTCTCTGGGGTTTCTGAGCCTTCGTGAGTCTCTTCTTCCGTTCGCGGGCGGGGTCAGTGCCGAAGATCTCTCGCTCGACCTACGAGACAAGGTCCGCGACTGGAGACCGGGACCCCGGCGTCGGCCCGGGTGGACAGAGGAAGACGAAAAGGACTTTATACGCTCACGTAAAAGTGCAGCCTGCGGGGCCGAGGGCGAGAGTGAGTGTCGGAGGAGACAGGGGGGTCCGGGACCCCCAGGGGAATCCCCAGAGGACACCAAAGAGAGGAGGGAGGCGGGGGACGTCTGTGGAAGATACGTAGATTAGGGATGGGTGGTCGGCGACCTACCGTGTGTGGAGCAGAGTCACGGGTCACCAGGACGTCGGCAGGGGCGCACGGAAAGGGGGCTGCACCTGTCAGTCGACTGGGCACCTGGACTGCGTCACGGCGGGTGGTCAAAGGACCATAACTGGTGACCGCACCGAAGATTAGAAGGAAATAGTGTCGGAAAGGTGATAATAGGATACGTCTTTAGTGTAGACTATTAAAGAGGTCCTGGTTGGGGACCTAGTCTCGGAAGACCTGTCTCCCAAACGGGAAAAATTTCGAGAATGACAGTTGTCTGTCGGGAGGCCCCCGAGCCCCGGGGAGGTCGGGATGGGACTTCGGGTGGACGGGACCCGGCGTAGACGCCGGTAGCAGTGACAATGTCCACTCTGCACCGCCGTGAACTGGGAGCAGAACAAACGAACTGGTGATTGCTTCGGTGGTCAGGAGTCCAGACACCCTACCAAAGAAGCTGAGCCCGACAGTCCTCTACCCCTTTAAACTGGTAGGCCCCAGACTAAGAGTCAAACAGAAGGAGAATGGACGGGGTGTCAGGAGGGTCTTGAAGTGGGCAGGAGGGGTTGTTAGGCGTGTGTCGGTAGTGGTTCCAACGACACGTCGCCTACGAGGGAGAGGTAGGAGGCTCGGTGTCCACCCACCCACGGTCCCCGTTCAACCCCTGGGTCAGAGGTCCCGAAGAGGGGAAGTGGGGTGTGTCGAAGTCTAGATAATAATAGTAACTACGACAATAACAACCATTGTTCCCCGTTGGAGGACCTTTTAGTACGACCGATTGGATGAATTGTAAATTATTCCACTCTTATGGTCCATGGACACTGTACATTGATCTTAAGGGTCCCACAAGTAAGGAGGTCGTTTCTTGGGGTCAAAAGGTTGAAACAGAGATGCAGAGTCCTGTGTCTTTCGGTTCCCGCCTCCGATAACTATCGTCGAACTCATAGAGTCTCTCTTTACTTTCAACTATGTTAACGACACGTTAGAAATAAATATAAGAACCTTGGTCGAAGTTTACCTTTATGTCTATTACTCTTCTGTGACTAATTTAACGGGTATACTTATAAGTAGTTTAGTGGACCTGAAAGGACAAAGACTTATTGTTTCGAAGGATGGAAGAGGTTCCTTTCCTCAAGTCGTGACTAATCCTTTAGTTTCCCTTTTTGACTCAAACTTAAAGACCATCTTTTTTTTCGTTTTCAGAAATCATTTGTTACAGTAGACAAAGTCCCAGCTTAAGCTAGAAAATTCAAGGTGGAAGTTTTAGATTCGACTATATCAAAGAAGTGTGTTATCTATACTCTTTATTCTTGGTGCCAGTCGGGCGGTATGGGGGTCCAAGACGGAGGAGTCCTAGTGAAGAATTCCTAGTCTTTATAAGTCTTTTTCATGGCCTTTCAAGGTTTTTCGCGTTGAACTTAAACGGCGACCTCCAGTTGAGGAATGTACTGTAAGGGCAACATAAATGGTGTCAAATGTACTTGAATGCAACACACTCCACAATTAGACCTCTACTGAACTTCACATCTCTCCCACAACCTCCCTGAATATACGTTTGTGAACCGGCAAAAGATATTCTCTAAACTCGTAGGAGTCTAAAACTATAGGGATGCCCAGGACCTTGGTTGAAGGGTGTCTGTGTCTCCCTACTGGCATAAAGTATACTTACCTGTATATAAAGCACTCACGGAGCTCTTATGACATAAAACTTCCTGACGGGATGAGATGATATCGCGACCTCAAAGGAAACGGTCTCCAATTTGGTTACAGAGACAGACCGGTTTGTAGATTGTCCCTTTTTCAGGACTTTTTTAAATTCGACTGATAAACTTACGTGGACCTAAAACCACCCTAAAAGTGCATGTTCATTTATGGACTAGATTGGGTGTGAAGACGAAACCCCCCGACCAAGAGTAGACAGCGACTGCTGTCTCCTCGTCAGTGGTCCATGTGAAACTTGAGAGTGAGGGGGACAATTGAACACAAGTTTTGTCAGAGGTTGGCGGGGGAGGGTTGAAACAAGAGGTCTGAGTTTGAAACAAGAGGTCGAGTTGACCCCAACCGGGATCAAACGAGTAGGACTTAACGCTAAGGAGTCGTTAGGGGGTTATTTGAGATAAATCGCCCGACTTATTAGCGCATGGAAAAAGAAAATTTTCCGACTGCCCCCATTTCTCCTCTTTTCAGGTGTACTCTGGTCGTGTAGTGTCGACGCGGGGTCCCGCACAGGTGACCTCACACGGTAGGTCCCCTGTGTCCTGTTGTCTCGGGTGTCGGCGCAGTAGTGTCCCGACCCGTCCCCGAGGACTCGGTCCCGGGCCCTCAGTCGTCCCTCGGCGGGTCGTGTGGCTAGACGTGAGGCCACCGGCTCCCAGGACGGCCACTCGTCGGGACCTATTCTGCGGTGACTGGTCGAGTGGGGGGCCCGCGGTAATGTGTCCGTAGGTGCACCCAGACGAACCGACCGAAGGAGGTCTTGTCACCCTCCGTCCTGGCCGTCGTCCCCCGTGCACCTAACAGCCTTCCTCCGCCTACCCCGGTCTCCGGGACGCAGGTCGGTGACGGCACCGGTCACCGGTTGGGTTCTCCGAGAGCCCTTCCACGGTTTAAGACGGTCTACAGTGGACCCGTCACCGGTCGGGTGGGAGACCCGGAAACCGACGCGCTTGAGTGTGGGGAGGGGCACCACGACACACGAGTCGGTTGGTCCTGGGAGTCCTGCCTTCGCTTCGCTTCCCGGTCCTTCAGGTGTACCCTTAGTTTGCGGTGGTGAGTCTCTCTCTCTCACTCCACGTCGGCCAGGACACTTACACATTGGGTCCCAGTGTGGCATTAACAGCGTGGAAGTGTAAACAAAAAATATAGCCTGATAAACAAAAGATAAAGATGCATCATCATTAATAGTCAGAATTAATACTCATCAAAGAAGGTTGAACTCTGGGTATGTTTTGTTATGTAAATAATTTTAAAACCTACTTTAATAACGGAACTCAATTTACAGGTTTGTCAATCCTTTCCGCTGGAGGACAGAACCTGGGACACTCGGGGACGCCGTCGGGACAGACGTGGGTTGTGGTGGGGCCCAGGTCGACGGGTACTGGGGGATGAGACGGGTGCACACACGGTCCGCCGGTCACGGGTTCGACTGGGACCTCGTCAGGAGTCGGTCACTACTGCGTCCCCACCCCCAGGGGTCGGGCAGTGAGGGCCCCTCCGCGCCAGTGTCTCCGCGTCCCAGGTACCACTGAGTCTTAGGGGAGGGGGCCCGGGTCCACAGGTGAGTCGGGACGGGCCGGGTCCTGGGAGCAGGTCCAAGGGGGGGTCGAGTACAGGGGTGTGGGCCGAGGCCGAACGACCGCAGGCGAGGGGTTCTACCTGAGTGCGGGGGTGGTAACACCGTCTTCGACGACGATAAATAAAGTTATGTCATGTCGACACGGGACGACACAACCGGTAGGTCGGACGCAAACCTTCGTCTGCTTGGGCAGGTGCATCGGCTCTCTACCACTTAAAAAATTTCACTGGAACTTTGTCTCTTCCCACTTTTTACGTGTTTACCGAGAGTCGGGGAGGACGGGGCCTCCTGGGGGGCGGGGCCTCCTGGGGGGCGGGGGTCGTCCGCTCTCCCGCTCCGTGCACCCGGTGGGGTCTCGGCCCCTGCTGCCAGTCTTGTCCCCGCCCACCCCCGCCAGGACGAGAGGACGGAGACCCTGGCCAAGTGCCTTCCCCGGGTCAGGACTACCGTCTGACCGACCCTGTCCAGTCGCCCCCACAGGTGACTCCAGTACCGCACCTCCCCGGGGGCCCCGCTCCCCGTTCCTCCCGAAGACACGATCAGGCCCACCTGTCCCTTGGGACCTTGTGTCCTCTACAACGAGTGGTCGCGGACTTTCGTCCCAGGAACCTCAGCCCTGGGAAAGACAAGGGGGTGCCGGGTTCGTGTCGCCACGGTCGGGACTTAGGGACAAAGAGTAGTTTTATGTCTCGACGTCGTAAAGGGTCCAACCACGGTAACTACCTAATTTCCCCTGGGTCGTGCCACCGACGTCGCGACGGTAGTCTCGTGTCCAGGGTAGGCACCAGTCGCAGTGGGTCGTCCGACTCTGCCACAGGCCGTCCGCCCCACACAACTCCTCTGGGACCAATCGTCTCCCCGACCTCGACTCTGCGTCGGGGGGCTCGAGACCTCGGGACTCTCAGTAGGACCCGGCCGGGGGGACGGTCCGGGGAACGGCGCATGTGGACCCTTCCTACGCTGGAACCTCTAGGGACACCCAGACGGGGGGGCCAACCGGCGGAGGTCCGGGGGGTCGGACAAACGCCCTTTGAGGTCTGAGGTACTTCGAAACCCCTAACTCTGCGTGTAGAATTCTTTGAGGGTCCGTAGGAGACCGGGATTACTAACGTCTACCTCGTGGACCCTCGGGCCCCTCCCCGGGGGACCTCACTTTACTCGAAAACAACCTACTCTTCGCAGACCTTTGTGTTTTACGTCACTCTCCTACGTGGGCGCCGTAGGGAGCCCCGGTGTCGGACCGTCTCTGCCTACCCACGCTAGTCATTCTACCTAACTTCCACACTAATCCTTGTTTCGCTCTGTCTTCTGTCTGCGTCCGGACCGCGCGAACTCAGTGTCGACACCGGTGTGGAACGGGGGGAAGGGGGGGCGTGGGCGACTCGTTGGAGCCCTCCGAGTCGAGGCTGCAGGTCTTTGACGTCGGGGGCACCCGGGTGTCTACGCACGGACCTCCACCGGTCCCCGGGAGGGAACGAAAAGTCTTTCCGTAGAGGTTTCTCGAGGACTTCCTGTGTCGGTTGTTCGGTGTGTAGGTGGTAGAGCCCCACCCCAGACTAGCGAAGAGGAAGGTGCTCTTGGTGCAGGACCCACACGTACCCCGTCCCTCCCCTCTCCCGACGTCCGCCAGACGAGTCTCCACGCCCCCTGCCCGTCTCCAGGAGCCCCCACTCCGACCACTCGGTGTTATTCGAACCTACGGGCTTAGAGTCCCCGAGTAATTCTCCCTTCGTCTCTCACGTGCACTCACACACACACACCGGTTCCCCCAGTCGCCCCCCGACGTCCCCTCCGGGTCGAACCCGTCTCCGTCTACGGGGGCGAAAAGAACGGGACCCGGGAGCCGCCCAACGGGTGTGACCTGGTGGAAGAGACGACCAGTGACCGGTTTGCGGTCAGTGGGACTCTTTGAGACGTGGTCCCGAAGGGACGGCCGAGTCGCCACTTCTCGGGTGGACGGTCGCGGCCTCTGTGTCCGACGAAGGGACCGGGTCCTCCTAGGGTGCACGGAGCCTCGTTGATTCGGCGTGTGGGGATTCTTGTTTCGGACGCGAGGTCTCGTCCCTCGGTGTAGATGACCTCCGGGGTCCGGGACCTCGGGGGCGAGGTGTCGTTCTCTCCGGTGCGTGAGGGGGCCGTCGGTCCCGTCTCGGGTTCGTCGTCGCCTCTGGGTCGTACCGGTCTCGTTCGTTTATGTTGGTACAACTCTTTCTTCGCGACACGTCTGGGCGGGTCCCTTCCGACCGGTCGGTGGGTCCGTCGGCCGCGGGCCCGTCCGCCTGTGTGCTTTGCTTGGCACTGGACTTGGGAACTTTACTGCAGTCACTGCAGCCCTACTCCCAGGAGTGTCCTCCCCTCGACGCCCCCGTCTCGTCTACCTTTACTGGAACCTCGGCGGCCCGACGACCGAACTTTCACCTCCTTTTCGTCCTTGTCCCCCCGGAGACCTGCCTTCCTCCGGCCCTTAGTGCGGGAGGGGTCCCTCGGGTCCTCGTGGACGGGACGGGAGTGCCGCCGGTCTCGGGTGTCTGTGTGAAGTCCGGAGACTGGGGTGACGGTGTCCTGCTAGCTACGCAGAACAAAATTCGATGACTCAAGGATTATTAAACAATGGTTCATTTTTCGTGACGTGGGACAGGGATGTGGCAATAAAGTCTCTGGGGAGAGAACACTGTAAAAATTCACCAGGTATAATCGGCAGTCTCACCACCCTTACTAGTCTCCTGTAAAACGAACGTCAAGTGGTCTAAAGAAAAAAAAGGATTGATTTTAATACAGGAACGAAGTAGACTTCCTTACAAGAGGGTCCGACTAGATTTAAGATTCCTCCACCTAATTAGAATCATTTGAAGTGCCATTGTCCGTCCAGAGTCACTACTTTCAGCAAATTTAATTTAATAAATACGTCTAAATACTTTGGTTTACCTTAAGGTACTGGCGCCATAATCTCCGGTCTCCACACCTGTCACACCCGGGAGCCTGCCGTCCCCTCGAGTCGACAGTGGGCGGGGTCCCCTGGGGCCCGAGATTCATCCCTCCCCAGTCTCTCGCCCGTCTTAAGTCGAAAGGACTGAGATGGTCTCGTCACTCGGGATTAAAATGTACAGTGGGGAGTCTCAGGGGGAGGGAGGGAGGGTTCTGGTGGAGGGGTGTTTGTGGTGCGTTTTTGGTTTCAAGTTCAAAAGGCAAGGATAACCTGGTCAAATCCTTCGTCAGTTAATCGAGATAAACCGACTAAATTTCGTTTAGAACCGAAGGGTCCACCGCTTTTCTTAGGCGGATGGTTGCGTTGTCTGGGTTCTCTGTGCCCAAACGAGGGACCCATCCCTTCTGGGGGACCTCATCCTTTACCGTTGGGTGAGGTCATGAGAACGGACCTCTTAGGGCCCCTGTCTCCTCGGACCTCCGATGTCAGGTGACTCGACGTTTCTCCACCTGTGCTGACTCGCTGACTTGTGTCTCGTGGAGACTGGACGCCGAGAAGGAACTGTGACAGTCGAAGGCGTGTGGAAGAGTCTCCCACTCTTACTACCTTATAATTACTGGTCTTTAGTCATCGTTTGTGACCCACAGAGACATGAAGTTTCAAGTTGACAAAGAGTTTATGATCTTTTATGAATGAAGAATTAGAACACGAGTGGACCGTAGTGTCCAGTCCAATGACGACACGGGTCCGAGACCCATCGAACGAAAGCACGTTTCAACGCTGACGGTGCAAATGTGTTTGTTCGGGAAGACCAGGTCAATGTCCTGTCGGGGGTCCGTAGGTCCCCCGAGAGTCGGTGCAGTGACACGGGGGGCCCCCACTGCTCCCCTGCATAAAAGTGTTGAGACCTCCGCCTCTGGGGAACAGGGTCCTGGACCTCTATTGCAGGGTCCTTAAGTGACCTGGTACTAGGGAACCCAAAAACCTAGTAAACTGCAAATGTAGAAGAGTTTACAGACTTACACATTTACACAAAGGACTTTCTTCTTCAGGACGAGAGGTTTATTACCTCTTATTAGTGTTTTTAGTAAACCAAGGTGAAGTTTTCGTCCTTCCCATGAAAAGTTCTAGTCGTCTTTGAGGACTTGACGTACCACCTCGGACGACCGAGAGACCGGCAGAGTCGAGTCGTAAGGTTAGGAGAGGGACCCACTGACCGGGGAATTTATTTACTTTTGGACTGCGGTATGGGTGGCGGAGGAGACACCCGTGGCCGGGAGACTCGAGTAGGGGTCAGTCCTCCCAGGGAGTCGCCCCCGGTTATTCCGAGGGGTACAGGGGTGACCCGTTCTGCCCCACAGTGGTGACTTCCGGTCGCAGAGACCCCCTGACACCTCCACGGGGGTCCCTGGTTGGACGGGGACGGTCTGTGTGGCGGGTCTTAGACGTCGGGAGAGTCGTGGGGAGTTGAGGGAGGGTACGGTCGTGAACCGGTGTCGTAGGGAGACCTCCCCTCCTCCGGAGACGAGTTGGGGTGACTACCCTACTCCGGACTCCAGTCGCAACGCTTATCGTGACTGGTCCGTAAATGTCTCCATCCTCACAAAGACGTCTCTGGTGCGGACAGTCTCTTCGACGCCGGAGACCTTTATGGCCTTAACGAGAGCCTTTGACCTCAGTACTGGGAGGACTACTACGCCGCGGCCTTAAACGCCACCTGTCATCGGCGCCCCCTGTTCGTAGCACGAGGGCCGACCTGTGCTGTCCGGCGACGTCGTGTGCCCTCCTCCGTGTCGGAGTGAGGTCCACACTCAGAGTCTTGTCTGTGGCCGTTCTCTCGTCCTACACCTCCCTGCTCACAGGGCATGTAGTGACATCTCTTTGGAGGCCTTTTTGTCGGGTAGTTATGCATGTGTGTCGAGTCACGTAGGTGTGTCTTGTAGTCATGTGTGTGTGTCGGGTAGTTATGTGTGTGTGCCGAGTAGTTATCGATGTGTGTCGGGTAGTTATGGATGTGTGTCGGGTAGTTATCGATGTGTGTCGGGTAGTTATGTATGTGTGTCGGGTAGTTATGGATGTGTGTCGGGTAGTTATGGATGTGTGTCGGGTAGTTATCGATGTGTGTCGGGTAGTTATGTATGTCGAGTAGTTATGTATGTGTGTCGGGTAGTTATGGATGTGTGTCGGGTAGTTATGGATGTGTGTCGAGTAGTTATGGATGTGTGTCGGGTAGTTATGGATGTGTGTCGGGTAGTTATGTATGTCGAGTAGTTATGTATGTGTGTCGGGTAGTTATGGATGTGTGTCGGGTAGTTATGGCTGTGTGTCGAGTAGTTATGGATGTGTGTCGGGTAGTTATGGATGTGTGTCGGGTAGTCATGTATGTGTGTCGGGTAGTTATCGATGTGTGTCGGGTAGTTATGTATGTGTGTCGGGTAGTTATGGATGTGTGTCGGGTAGTTATCGATGTGTGTCGGGTAGTTATCGATGTTTGTCGGGTAGTTATGTATGTGTGTCGGGTAGTTATGTATGTGTGTCGAGTAGTTATCGATGTGTGTCGGGTAGTTATGTATGTGTGACGAGTAGTTATCGATGTTTGTCGGGTAGTTATGTATGTGTGTCGGGTAGTTATGGATGTGTGTCGGGTAGTTATGGATGTGTGTCGAGTAGTTATCGATGTTTGTCGGGTAGTTATGGATGTGTGTCGGATAGTTATGTATGTGTGTCGAGTAGTTATGTATGTGTGTCGGATAGTTATGTATGTCGAGTAGTTATGTATGTGTGTCGGGTAGTTATGTATGTGTGTCGGGTAGTTATGGATGTGTGTCGAGTAGTTATGTATGTGTGTCGGGTAGTTATGGATGTGTGTCGGGTAGTTATCGATGTTTGTCGGGTAGTTATGTATGTGTATCAGGTATTTATGGATGTGTGTCAGGTAGTTATGTATGTGTGTCGAGTAGTTATGGATGTGTGTCGGGTAGTTATGTATGTGACAAGTTATGCATGTGTGTCAAGTAGTTATGCATCTGCGACAAGTAGTTATGTTTATGTGACACATAGTTATGTATGTGTGGCAATTTTCACAGAACATTCACACGTACTCTTATCATTCGTGGTTTAAGTCTCGGACCCACGGGGGCACCCCAACCCCCACCCCACCCCTTCCAGGGGTCCCACACGAACAGTACAAAATAAAGAATTCGACTCAACACCTCTCACCGCAACCACAGAATAAGGGATAAAAAATATGTGAAATTTATAAAGTAATCATTTTTTCGTTTCATGTAAAAATGACAATCCGAAGGGACCACAGAGTCTACCACTTCTTGGACGGACGTTACGTCCTCTGGGCCCAAGTCAGGGACCTCCTCCTTTACCGTTGGGGGAGCTCTTAAGAACGGACCTCTTAGGGTACCTCTCCTCGGACCACTCGACGTCGGATACCCCAGCGTCTCTCAGTCTGTGCTGACTCGCTGATTTTCCAATTTATAAAGTAATTATTTTTTCGTTTCACGTCCTGTCTATTGTGTGACAGCAAATGGTTGAAGTGTTTCAACTACACCTAAACGTCCGCAGCAGGTCTGTTAAGGTCCCCCGGTACTTCTGTCGTAGGCCCTACCCGCCCCGGCCCCAGGGCCCTCCCCGCCCCGGCCCCGCCCCGGCCCCGCCCCG
>SJYO01004576.1:1286977-1331749 GCA_006410555.1 Capra ibex | reverse complement strand
GAAGACCGCGACCCTGCTCTCCTATCATTGCGAGTGAGGACGGAGGACGGCCCAGACACATGCCGACAAAGGTCCACACGTGCCATATAAAAGTTGAATATTGTTTTCTAATTTCACAAATTTTCCTCGTAAAAATTCCCTTGCTTGCTGGAGGGGGTGCGGGGGTGGAGGGGTGGAGGAGAGGAGTGAGGGTGGAGTCGGGGTTGGACCCCCCAGGTCTGTCCACAGAGGGACTCTCGTGCCGACTCCTAGGGTCTGGACGACGGGGGTGGGGGACGGGGACGTCGGGTGTTCGTGGGGTTTCTGTCGTCAGTTCGGTAACGGGCGCGACCGGGTCCGACGGCTGGGGGTGGTGGACGTGGGACTGGTGTTTGGGACGTCTAAAATTGGTTCGTCTCGACCACTGAGCGAAGGTAGGATTTCTGACTGCTCGAACGGAAGTCTTTCTGAACTTAATACATACCAAACCCTTACTGATATAAAGAATGTATTTTATAACTAAACTAAGAAAATTTTGTTTATTTTACGTCCGTTCACTAGGGGTCTTTCCACTCGACCCGACGTCTGTCTTCGAGGGCCCTGGGACCACTCTTCCGGGTCGCTAATTGTTGGTCGCCGTACCTGAAGTAAATGGTCTTTGGCAGAAAAATAAATGAACGGATTCGAAGTGCAAGAGTTTCCGCCGTCTTCGGCAACGGACTCTAGAAGGATGTCTTATATGTGTCCTCGGCAGCCCCTCCGGCGGTGCTACTGACCTCTACCAGGGACGTGCCCTCGTCCGCGAGTCCGGGGTCGGGGTCAGACGGGCCCTTCCTTCCTACGCCGGTCGCCGGGTCCATGTCGAGGACGCAGGACCAGTGGGCGTCGTCCGGCAGTGCTACTGTCCTCTACCAGCGACGTGTCCTCGTCCCGCCGGACAGGACGACAGCACGGGGGACTATGGCTGGTCCCAGAAGCCGGCAGGGGTGGTTATCTTGCACTGACAGTTCTCCCTCCCCTGTATGCATGTAGACGCCGGTTAAGTACAACTCCATGCCGTCTCCGGGTGTGCTATAACATTTGGTTAATAGAGAGTTAATTTTTATTTAATTTTCCTTTTTATGACTATCTTCGACCTGTTCCTTAAATCCGTTCCGAAAGAGTCCGGGGACGAAGTCGTGAAGTCCTTCTCGTTGTTGCACAGGGGAACGAGGAGCGAGGGGGTCCCCGTCCCGACCCAGGAGGATGCCCCCTTCTCACCCCGGCCGCCTCCCCGCCGGAACCACCCGGCACACGGGAGACGACCACAGCACACACTCTCCGTACACGTCACGGGACGAAAAAATAAAAACGTAGACGCGCGAGTCAGCACTGACTGAGAAAAACGTTGGGGTACCTGAACATCGGGTGGTCCGAGGAGACAGGTACCCTAAGAGGTCCGTTCTTATGACCTCACCCAACGGTAAGGGAAGAGGTCCCCTAGAAGGGCTGGGTCCCTAGTTTGGGTCCAGAGGACGTAACGTCCACCTAAGAAATGGCAGACTCGGTACCCCCTTCCAGGAGAAAGCGTAGACCCATAGGTCAATAAGTCGTTCTAAATATCTTTACGAGGAAAGAGACAAATTATGGAAAGGTGAATATCCCTGACAATCCTAGCTCACCGGGTCACACACCTGTACAGACCGCGACCTAGTTGTCCTTGAATCTTTGGGGTGGAAGAGACACGGGCCTTCAAAAGTACCGTACACCCCATGTCGCGTGGAGTCTTCTCGAGGTCTCCGTAGGGCACGAGGCACCACCGCCCCTCCCCACTCCTGAGTCTCGGCTCCGAGGCAGGGACCCCCCCGGAACCCACGTATGTCGTCAAGACTTTCCGAAGGACGGTCGAGTGCTTCGTCTCCGTTCATGTCACGGGTGCGGGGGCTTATGAATACACTATCGTCACGAAAGACTCGGACTCTGGAGTGACAATCATGGACTGTCGGTATAAATCTCTGCGAAAGGAATCTTTCCCAAACAATTATTAACTAACCCGCTAATGAAGAGTGAAACGGGTGACTCCTGTAACGAACGAAACACATGTCGTGTTAACTAAAACATTTGTCTCACATAAATTTGCATTGAACTGTTGTCACTACTAAATAAACTACAACAGGAAACTTTAATATAAATAGGTCGGTACATAGAAACCGTAAAGATTATCGAAGTCGGCTTGTTTTAGTGGTCCTCAGTCCGGTCGGAGGGTCGTCCGCAAGTTAAGTTTCCTAGTGTGCTCTCTCCGTGGTGGAGGGGTGTTCCACCGAGGTCGAGAGCGGACCCCGACCCCCGGAACACATGGTTGTACGGGGTCTGTCGTGCAGGGGGGTCCAGTGGGAGGGTCGTGGGATCGTCGTCCTCAATTCTGGGTGCAGGTCTCTTTTGACACACGGGTCTCGAGTCGGACGTGGACTCCAGGCCCCCGTTGGGGGTTGGTGACAGACGAGGGGTAGGGGGGTCGCCGAGGGACCTTTCTCGGTCCGAGGCTCCTGTCGCAGGTGGGTCACAGTGGGGGGTCCTCCTCCCCGGGCCCGGGGACCACGGGGGCTCGGTCCTGTCACTACGGGACGACCGACTCCCAGGGGTGAGAGGTTCCCTGCAAAGACGGTCCAAGAGTCCCTTCCCGGAAAGAGTTTGTGTGTGGGTTCTTTGGGGAAGAAGTCGTTTGTGTCCTCTCCGGGTCCTCTCCTCAGACACGCCTTCGACTCAGAGGGACTCTTGGAGACAGGACCCCTCACACTCGGGTCCCGACGGACGCCCAGGGGGACGGTCGACGGCAAGCATTGAGCACCGGTGGGTCCCAGTCCAAGAGCCAGAAGGGTTCAGAGCACTTCCACCTGTGAGGGTCGGTGGGCCCTCAGCGCCCCAGGGACGACACAGAGGCCTAAGGTCCACCCCCGTGGGGTACGAGAGAAAGGCCGATTCGACCGATTCGGGGTCGAGTGACGCAAGTAGGCCCACACAAACGACGGTAGCGGGTCGTGGTCACTCCCCGAGTAGGGAACAGGACGTGGGCTCGGACACAGACAGACCCTACCCCTCCCTGGGCGTCGCCCCGGCCCCGGGTAAAGGAACCGCACACCTGAGAAAAGCCAATGCTTTACGTGTGAGTAGAGAATTGTTGATCCTTCTTTTGGTCTTTCAGTGCGGTTGTTCTTGACATCGGGGTTGTCGGGCTCTGGGTCCCGAAGACCCCCGTCCTGAACCACGGTGGTGGTCCCTGAAGGTCCTGTTCGCCCCTCCCGACCCTTGGGAGGACGCCGGGACGGACGTCCGTAATGTGGCGGCTCCTGTCCCTGTCACGTGGATCCTTGGACGCCACTGGGGATGGGACCGAGTGTGACTTAGTAAAGGTTCCAGGGGAAGTCCGACGGTCCCTCGCCCGAGCCCCCCTGATTCGGACCGGGCAGGAGTGAGTGTGGGCCCTGGGTCCGGGTCGACGCCCCGGCAGTGTTCGAAACGGCACTCGAATAGGGTCCAGTCCGGCGGGCCCAAGTCTGTGTCTGAGCCGGTGCACGAGGTGCTACTGGAAATGGGGAACCACGGTCTCTGCTCTGCGCAACGGGGTCCTCCCGACCTCCTAACCGTTCCAACACGTCCGGGCGACACGGCAGTCGGTAGTTCTCGTCTCGTCCAGTAGTAACGATCGGAGGACCTCCGGGTTCAGTCGAAGTAACGATATCTAAATTATTAGATGTACAAACTCCTGTTACTAAAACCTTCCCCCTCTCAGTCTGGAGTACCGAACACCCCGGAGTCAAGGGACTGACCCCTGACTTGGGGTCGGGACTGTCACTTTCGTGGATCAGGATTAGTGACCTGGTGGCCCCTTGAGGGTTATTAGATGTAAAAAACTGTCTTTGTCTAAAGTCCGGTTGTTGACACTAGTGAGATTGGTTCAGACACTCCTTCGTTTCGACCAAATTTTTCTGTTGGTGTTCGTATTATAATACTTGGTTCGTGCTCCCTTTTACTTCGTGAATCCGCCGAGGTTAGTGGTCGTATAAAGTTGCTACCCTGTCAGGGTCTCGTACACTCCTGTTCCGGTAGGGGACAGCACTCCACCCCACTCGCCCTGCCGTCGGTCACGACCCTGTGTCTGGCACAGACCCCTTCCAGTCCGTTGTTGGCCTGTCTTCTGTTTGACTGACGTTTCGGTCTCCCCGACCGCCTCCTCGCGGTGGTGTCGGTGACCCCTGTCTGGCGTCTCGACGCTCGAAGGTCCCCGGCGAGGCGGGACCTTTGTGTGGGGGCGGATAATTCGAGGAAGAAGAGAGGACGGGACCCAGACAGGAACAAGTCAACGAGTCAGCACAGACTGAGAGAGGCCAGTGTGTCTGACTCGTCGTCAGGTCCGAGGGGACAGGAAGTGGTAGAGGGTGTCAAACGAGTCTGAGTACAGGTGACTCTACCACTACGGTAGGTCGGTGGAGTAGGAGACAGCAGGGGAAGAGGAGGGCGGAGGTCAGAAAGGGTCGTAGTCCCAGAAAAGTTTACTCAGTCAAGAAGTGTAGTACACCGGTTTCCTAACCTCAAAGTCGAAGTCGTAGTCAGGAAGGTTACTTATAAGTCCTGACTAAAGGAAATCCTACCGACCAAACTGGAGGAACGTCAGGTTCCCGGAGAGTTCTCAGAAGAGACGTGGTGTCAAGCCTTCGTAGCTGAGAAGTCGCGAGTCGGAAGGGATACCAGAGAGATGGCCTGAGGATACGTTGGAGCACCGGGAGAGTCTGGTCGGGGCACCCTACTCGAAGGAGTACTCTAAAGGAATCCTTGGATGCCGGGAAGGGTAGCAGAGTCGTAGAGACGAGGTCACACTCGCATGTGGTGTCACCGGACAGGGGGAGGACCTCCAGTACAGGGAGAGGAGGTCTGATTTTCAAGGAACTGTCGTCCTCAACACAGACTTGTCACAAAAGTTGAGTCATCTAATACACCATGTTTATATGTCGTAGTCAACCGACCCGTGATGGTCCTTTTCGGGAAATCCATGTAGGGGAAGTCTCACTCCGAACCGCGGGCGAGAGGGACGTCTCGGCCCTCGGCCCGCGTGTCGGGCCCTACGGAGTGTACGGTAGATCCGGAGGGTCCGGACCCTCGGTCGAGAGGGTCGGGGTCCCGGTGGCGTGCTGCGGAGGCTACGGGGGTGTCAAGTCAAGTTAAGTTAAGTAAGTGAGTCAGCACAGGTGTGTGTGTGTTTTGGGCTCGGACGGGAAGTCGTCACGACTCGGGCGTCGGACTTACTCCAGTCCTTCGCACTCGAGACTTCACCGAAGTTGTCGTCGTCATGTTACTTTTCTTTGTACGGACGGGAAACCCCAGCTGGGTCCGGAGCCGGAGTGACCCTTTTAGTCCCGAGACTCTCGGGGCGGTCGGGGTGCGGCGGAGAAGTCGTGTAGATAGGGCCCTCGGTGTACCTCGGGCGGAGACGTTCGTTCGTGTCGAGACCCCCGTCGACATACACTTGACATACGATAACGTATCTCTAATAGGTTGACACCTGTCTGACGCCCCTCGAGGAATGTGCACGACAGTCTGTCTTTGATTTCACCGTTTCGACCGGTCACTGATAATGGCCTTTAGCTAAGGTTGTAATCGGTTTCTTTAGGTGGATTATTACCCATAATACCTCTTGAATAATAATTCACCCAAGTTCTTTATTACTGACGGGAGACGAAAGTCTTCATGATTAGGTATCACTCTTTTATATCTGTGTGACATAAATAAGAAGGAAGGTTCCAGGTCCACAATTGGTCGGGAAGGACCGACTGCACCGGTAGTCAGTTTTGTACCCGAATTGTCTTCGGTGTGTGTCGTTAATGAAGGACTTGTATTTTGGGACACCGGGGCCCCAACTGTCTGCCTGTCTGACGACGTCCCTGTCAGTGCCGGCTTCCAGTCCCCCACCGGGGACTCACTCCCCTGTCTCCCGACACCTTGACGGACCTCTAGTTGGTGCCTGGGTGTACCCTCAGGAACGGGACCCGGACGGGGGGAGGCACCCCCGATTTAAACGTCAGTTATGGGTCCACCGCGATCACCATTTCTCGGGCGGGCGCTCACGGCCTCTGTGTTCTACGTCCGAGTCGGTGTCCCAGCCTTCTAGGGGACCTCGTCGCGTACCGTTGGGTGGGGTCATGAGAGCGGACGTCTCAGGGTGCCTGTCTCCTCGGATCGGTCGATGTCAGGCATCCCCGGGTCACTCAGTCTGTGCTGACTGCACCGAATCGTGTGTGGGTGTGGGTCCCGTGTTCTCTCACACCCGGAGTCAAACGTGAGCGGACAAAGGGGAGATCTTCCCCACCCCTCCCTCCGTCCCCTCTCCCCCCTGTTACTCCCTCCTCCTGTCTCTCCCTCCTCTCTCACCCCCTCCCCGTCACCCCCTCCCCGTCGCCCCCTCCCCGTCACAGACAGAGAATATGTGTAGCTCTCCACATTTTCTCTNTCGCTCCCTCCCCGTCACCCCCTCCCCCGTCACCCCCTCCCCTGTCGCCCCCTCCCTGTCACTCACTCCCCCCTGTCGTCCCCTCCCCGTCACCCCCTTCCCGTCGCCCCCTCCCCGTCGAGCGGGGTGGGTGAGCCCGAGACCGGGGCAGGACTCCCGGGGCTCACGAGTGTGGGTCTGAGTCGGAGGGCCCCCTTCGGGTCCCGGCACACGTCCGTAACTACGGGCGGGGGTGGTGTCCCTCCTTCGGGGAAGGACCCCTGTCACCGGTCCTGGGACAGGAAGCCCTCAGCCGTCGAGGATTCCCCTGAGGTCGGTCCGACGGGTCCGGTTGTCGAGTCGTCTCCCAGGCAGCACCGGGGAACGTCCGAGACGGGTTCCGGGTCCGGACTCTCGAAGGACCTGAGTGTGAAATTGTGTCTCCGACGTCTCCCGACGGGACTGGACGGAAAGTCCCTACGGATGGGGGTCGACACGGACGTAGAGCCCGGAGGGTCCCCGGGGGTGCCTCGTCGACGAGTCCTGTCGGTCCCCAGGGAGGGGCTCAGTCCTTCGACTCGTGGGTCCCCGAATCTCACTCCCCACTCCCACCGGAAGACAGAGTCTCTGGTGGGCCTCCCGAACCCTCACGTCCCGCACCTCTGCCCTCCGGGGACCGTTCTATTATCCCTCCCCCGACTCACACTCAGACTCCCGGTGGGACCCCTCACGTGTCGTAGAGGCCTGTAACGCTTACGGTCGGGAGACCGGAGTACAGGGGGACGGACAGACCCCCTGCCCGCCCCCCGTCCTTCGTCCTTGGGTGTCCGTGGTGAGGGGTGTCACTGCGACCGAGGCTGTGTCACCTCCTCCTTTGTCTTGTCCGAGGTAGACCTTTGGGACCCGGCCTGACACCTGAACCTCGAGATACGGGTCATGGATACCTTTGTTGTTTGGTTGACCTTTTGGTCTGAGGGGGTGTGGAGCGGGGGGGTGGGGGGTGGTACCTTCTCGGGGTCCCGAGTATGGATCTGAGAGTCATCGGATTTTCTTATGGGATTAATAGACACATTGGCTTATCTTAGTATGTAAGACAAATAACCCCACACTGGTGTCCGGATAACGATTAACAGGTGACAATTGATGGATCCGAATTCCGAATACTAGTGTCAATTGAAACCAGCATAGAAAGAAAAGGAAACAAGTCTGATCAAAGTCCCTCAAACCCCTCCACCTAAACCCGTGCGAGCGCATCCCGTACGTTCCGAAAGTGTCTCTGACCAGCCCTGAGAACCGACTCTCCTCCGAGGCGGGGCCCGGGCGGCCACCGGCCACGTCACCTGACGGGAGGTGATAGACGTAGCGGGAAGACTCACTCAGACAAAGGGCCTTGGGCACCGACGTTGTTGTCGGTCTGGCAGAAGAGTCCGGGATCTACCACGAAGACAGTCCTGTGTGTCATTGTCTTCCCGTCGAAACCCTCTGTCGGCCACGTCTGTGGGTAGTCACAGGTGTCTCGGCTCACTGCCGACCGGTGAGGGCTCTGGCGGGGTCCTGTGCGCCGACGTCATGCACTGGGTCTCAGTGAATTCCGAGGGATACGGAGTGTCGACCGGAGTTCGGACCAGGACCCTGAGACTGTCCCCCTCTCCTTTCCCCCTGTCGGTCGGACCTCTACCAGGGAGTGCCGTGCAGGCCGGAGTGACGGTGAGCTCCAAGTGGTAGGTCCGGGTTTGGGACCCAGGGTGGGACGTAGCCGGTCAGGGACCCCCTCAGGAGGAGGGGTCAAGACGGACGTCCCGAGGGTCCGTCGAGAGGACCCCTGAGTCTAGAGGGATTACTCTCCTAGCCGGAAACGTCCGTCTGTCGTGGCTCCTCTCTCTTAAACGTTACTGTGAACCATTAACTTGGGGGTCCCCAACTAAGGTGAGGACAATCTTCGGGCCCCTCGGAGGAGACAACAATTGTTCCGGTCCGTGGGTACAGAGACCTCGAGTAGGTGGCACGTCTTCTCCGACAATCGTGCCGTGAGACTCGACGAGTTGTCACAATCTTCTTCCTACGGTTGTCCTTGTCCCAGTCCCCCGGTCCGCACGGTCTTTGGTACTGCTGTCGTTCTTCAGTCCGGTGTTTGTACCCGACTCGGAGTTTCGGACAGAGTCGGCGGGTATCGGAGGGGTCACGTCTCGTGTCGGAGCAGGTCCCGGGAGACTGGGGTTCACCCCGACCCACTCCCACGGGGTCCTTCCGTGGGGACGAAGACTGACGATCAAGTCCCTTTCGACCTCCGTTCCCCCGGGTCCGCTACTGTAACTCATCTCTACGAGTGTGAAACAGGTGTCACAAACCAGTTTTCGTTAAAAAAAAAAAAATTAAACCAGTTACATAAACTCAATTTTGTTTTAACCATTTACTCCGTTAAATTTTTTGACTACTTTTTACTCTTTGAAGATTAAGGTCAATTCTACTTCAATTGTGTGATGCGGGTAGAGCGAGTGACTGATGTTCATTTTTGTGGGCCGTCTTTTGTATCCGTTGGTAGGCCCCTGTGACTTTTAGTTCATTGTCGTCTTCTAACCTCGGTCTTTAGCTTTCAGTTTCCCGCGATTGTGTCGTCGATTAGAGGACCAAATAAAGGAGGACAAGACCCAATCTGAGGTCCGGAAGTAAGTATACTTACTTCCTCTACGACAGGGACACGTGTCTACTGTAGTGACAGATACGTCTTTGGGGTTCCTTAGATGTTTTCGAGACCTTGGTTATGTACGCAATACTTTGAGGAGTGTCTTATTTCCAGTCGTATATTTAAAGTTGATAAAAAGATATATCATCGTTACTTATAAATCTTTTCCTTTTTTATAAATTATTATAGTAAATGATATCGAGATTTTGTATTTTGTACATCCGTCTTCACATTGTTTTCACTTTCTATGTTCTTCAGGATTTATTTGCCTTTCCGTATGGTGTAAGTACCTAACCTTGTGAGCTGACTCTATTCTACGATTAAGAGGGGGTTTGAGTAAACATTTAAATTGTGTTAGGGTTCGTTTAAGTGTCGTCCTAAAAAATTTTATGTACGTCTACGCAAAAGATTGCAAATATGTCTTTCCGTTTTCTTCGTATTATCTATTTCACAAAAACTTTTTCTTATTCTAACCGTCTGAGTATAACGACCTAAAATGAACGGGATTTGACGTTACTGATTCTTTCACATTATGACCACTCTCCAACGTGTGTCTAGAGGTACCTTGCTTTTCTCTCTGGTCTTTATCTGAGTGTTGTTATACCGGTCAACTAGAAACTGTTTGCACGTTTCTGTAGAGTTACCTCCTTTCTAATAGAAGAGTTCTTTGCAAAGATTTGGTTAACCTGTAGAATTACGTTTTTTCTTTTTCGAATGAGGAACCTTCTTTTCGACACTGTTCGGATCTGTCACATAATTCTTCGGCTCTGTAGTGAAACGATTGCTTTCAGGTAGATCAGTTTCGATACCAAAAGGGTCATCAGTACATATCTGAGTTCTCAACCTGGTATTTCTTCCGACTCGTGTCTTCTGAACTACGAAAACTCAACACCACGACCTCTTCTGAGAACTCTCAGGGAACCTGACGTTCCTGTAGGTTGGTCAGGTAGGATTTCCTTTAGTCAGGACTTATAAGTAACCTTCCTGACTACGACTTCGACTTCGAGGTTAGGAAACCGGTGGACTACGCTTCTCGACTGAGTAACCCTTTCTGGACTACGACCCTTTCTGACTTCCACCCTCCTCTTCCCCTGTCGTCTCCTTCTCTACCGACCTACCGTAGTGGTAGAGTCACCTGTACTCAGACTCGTTCGAGACCTTCTCCCACTTCCTGTCCCTCCGGACCGCACGACGTCGGTGTCCCACCGTCACTCAGCCTGTGCTGACTCACTGACTGTGGTTGTTGTGTCTTTGTTCACCCGGAGTCGGATGCGGTGTGTGTCACACGTTTTGAGTTGAGATTAGTCAGGAAGTCGAATTTGCCGTACACTCTTCGATGTCGTGTGAATTTTCTTTGTCCCCCTTTTCAGATTGAGAAACCTAATTCGTTTTTCAGGAACTTGTCCTGTGGATTTCGAACTACATATTCTTTTTGAACCACTTAATCTGAAGTAGTTTTGATTCTTAAAGATGGGTCCACCAAGTCACCATCTCAGACGGACGGTTAAGTCCTCCACGTCCTGAGGGCCCAAGCTAGGGACCCAACCCTTCTAAGGGACTTCCTCCTTTACCGTTGGGGTGAGGTCACAAGGACGGATCTTTTACAGTACCTATCAGCTCGGACCACCCGATGTCAGGTACTCCAACGTTTCTCAGCCTGCACTGGTTCGCTGACTCGCAGACACGTCCGTGAGAGACTTTCTGTAACAATTCCCTTGTTTTCCTGTGCAGTGTCTCGTTGTCCTTTATAAATTTTAGTATATAAACTATTTCCTGAAATATAAGTCTTATATCTTTATTAACAGATTTAGTATTCTTTAGATTGTTGAGTCAAAAAAAAAAATTACCTTTCTAAACTTGTATGTGAAACGAATTTCTCGTTATACCTACCGTGTACTCGTGTACCTTGCACCACCAAAAAGAACGAGAAAACGACCTTTGACGAGAGGGTTCCGGGGCCACGGACGGGGCCCCGTCGGGGACCAGGGGGCCCCGGCAGTTCGGTCAGGGGTGTCCGACCGCGTCCGTCCTTCAGGGTCCGTCGTCAGCAATTCTCCCTCTAAATGTCACTCAGTTCACGTACCGTGTGCACGTCTGTCTGTTTACTGGCTCTACCGTAAAAGGAGGAACCGGAAAAGGGACTACTCGTCCTAAATGCTCGAAACCATTGCCCGTCGTCGCTCTTCCGGTTCAAACATTTTGTGTCGAGGAAACAGCTTCCTACGGCCGACAGGGTTGAGGGTCGAGACGTCTACAGTGTGCAGACGAGGGACGGGCCTCGTTCGACGTCCCGAGTTCCGTGGGACCCGCTGACGACTGCTTCCGGGGGGAGACAGGTCCACGGGGACGGCGGGGTCGCGTCCGGGGGTGAAGGACGGGTGACTACCGTGTCCTGCCGGACGTCGCCCCCACGACTGGATTTAGTGTACACCGAAACCGAGTTCGAGGACCTGGGGGTACTTCGGTCGTCCGTCGTCCTGTGCTCCGGGACCGGTCGGAAGAGGTTGTTGGGTCGGTCGTTCGACGTCTAGACGGTCCGGCGGTCCGTAGTCGTTCACAAAAGTCACGAGGACCCCGAACACTTGTGTGTGTGTGTCAGACCCACGGGTGTCCACACACTCCGGCAGGGACCGTCCGTTTCCCCGAACTGGAAGAGTCTCCTAGTCCGCCGAGAGGGTGTCCACCAGTCGTCTCAGGGAACCACCGCGAGGAGTCGGACCGGCTGGAGCTCCGGTCAGGAGTTCCCGTCTTCGTAGGAAACCACGGTCCGGTGTGGAGGTCAGTGTCAGGACCGGGGGTGTTTCACGACTACCCGACGGGTCCCCCGACCTGCCCCCACCGACGCCCACCCCTCCCGTCTCAGGAGTGAATCCCGGTCGAGCACGAGTCGGGGCGGTGGGGGTGGTGCCGGAAGCACTCGGGGGGAAGGACCGACAACCACTCGACTGTAGGTCGGCCCTGTGTGTGGGGGCGCAAAGAAACTACCGG
The DNA here is from genome assembly GCA_006410555.1 of Capra ibex. Classification (NCBI taxonomy): domain Eukaryota; kingdom Metazoa; phylum Chordata; class Mammalia; order Artiodactyla; family Bovidae; genus Capra; species Capra ibex. The sequence goes on along the minus strand of SJYO01004576.1, from coordinate 1,319,639 downwards.
GCCGTCGGGGACGTCCCAGTCACGTCAGTGTTCTGAGCAGGAATCGAGACAGGTGCAACAGAGGTCCGTACGAGGTCTGACGCGGGTGGGCCCACTCGGACCCACCCTCCGCGGGGCGAACACTAGCCCCTGGGCCAGACGGGATAAAGGACACAGGCGACTTGTGTGACTGGTGTACGAGTACGGGCGTGCTGGAGAGTCGGACGGATGGGGCTGAGGACCACAGACTGTGACCCCAGGTGAAGACACTTGGTGGGCTACGACGTGACGGGGTCATTTCTGTGGGGTCCGAGTCTCCTCTTTTGTGAATTCGGAGAGTTCGGAGCCCCCGGACTCCGTCCGGGGGCTCCCACCATCGTAGATGCCGGACCCCAGCGTACATGGTCCTGGGGAGGGACCCACCGGGGGCGCACCCCACCCGGTGTACTTTCGTGTACTCCAGTGCTCTCCGTCTCCGACCAGTGTCCTCTGTGCCAGTAGAGACGGACGGGATACGGGCGCGGACGGGAGTCCGACACTCCTCGGTTCGGTGGGTCCCCTGGGGTGGCCGCCAGGGTCCGAAGACCAGTGGGTCTGTGCCCTCACGGGTTCGGAGACTTACTAGGGTCATGGGTCGGCACGGCGCTGGGACGGGAGGCCAGAAGGGTCGACCCCAGGTCTGCGACACCCGGTCTCTCCTTGGTGGGGGGCAAGGGACCGGTTTCGGGGGTGGAGACTTAGGCCTTCGGGTTGTTTTACCGACGATCGAGGACCCCGCTGAGCAATGTGTCGTCCTCACTGACTCTACGGCTAACGAAGTCGGTGTCGAACTGAACTGTAAACATGGGTTCTCTACTTTTAGAAACCCGTTCTCTCTGGCAGGGTCCCTACACTAGGGTGCTTTGTGGAAGACAAAAGAGTACGATTGCTCTTTCATGAAACGAACAGACTCCGAGTGGAGACGGGACGTTGTCCACTCCGTACAACTGTAGTGAGTGGTCCGAGTTCCCAAACGGTAGGAGACGGGTCGCGTCATCCACCCACCGGGACCAATCGGTGGAGTCAACTACGACGAGACCCGGGACTAATTAGTACCCGACGACCCACTGTCGTTTCGGAGCAACACCCAAAAGAACCCAAGGACTCGACAAAGCGGGAGGACTGGAAGCCCACGGAGCCCGTCGAGACACACCTGCTCGGGTCAGACGGAGACTTGGGCTGTGGTGTAAGTCACGTCCCTTCCTCCCTCACACGTCTCACCTCGACGTCGACCGCGAGTTAAATCTCTTACAAGCAACGTTATTTGTGTGGGTCTATGCTAAGAAGGTCCCACAAACTGTCTGTTAGAGACCTCCGGTTGAAGGGTGTAGTAAAAAGGATCGTTTTGGTGTCACGAATGCAGAAATAAGACCTTCTTCCTCTAAATGAAGGAATTATTACCCTCAGGACTATAGTGCCCACACACCGCACGACCTCAACCGTCCTGGTAAGATTCTCGCCAAATTAACTGTTGAACTCTAAATTGTATCGCTTCGATACTTTGTAGACCCCTTGAGCTCGTTACGTACAAAAATATCGGACCTCCGATGGTCGTTAAACTATTTGTATTCTACGCCTATTAAATTTACAAATTCGTAAATTAATGATCACTTACCCCTGCAAAACAAAATACAACACATCGAATAATAAAGTATTCAAAAGTAAATTCGTAGCCCTTGTCCTCGGTTGACAGAGGTTCACAGAGAGAAAGACCAACGAGAGGACTTCCGTCGCGGGCCCCCTCGGACGCACCGACGTCTCTTCTGCGACTGAGAGACGGTGGTCACGCGACTGCTCTGAGCGTGGAGAGGCCGTTCTGGATAGAGGAGGACGGGGGACTGGGGTCTCGTAGGCACGGGTGCTTCGGGTTCTGGTGCCGGACGGCCTCGAGGGACCGATGACGGTTGTCGGGTCTCTCCGGTACGACTCTGGGTCTTCTCTTCCTGGGCAGGGTTGGGGGAAGTAGTTGAGTCTGTCTTTTAGACGGTCGCGGTGCCCGAAAATTTGCAGAAATGTGCCCCTAGGTGTCCAGACGTGAAATTATGTTAGCGTGCACGAACGTCAGCCCGCGGTATGTTTGAGTCGAAGTTTTGGATCGGTGAAAAGAGATGAAGGGATAGACAGAGAGAGGGGTGGACGACTGGTGTGGAGGCGGGTGGGGGTCGAGAGGGGGGCCCCTTGGTCCACCTTTTATAGTGTACTCGCACAGACATACAAAGAGAAGTTAGTGTACGTGCATTTCTACGGCGATAAATCCGTTTGTATGCAGACCTCCCCAAAGCGGAACAGACGTGAGGTTTTCATTCTTGCCCCGTGCGTGCAAGAAGACTCAGATCGGGAAGAGGACCCCTTGACGCCTGCGGGACGACTCGGGACGACGCGAAAGTCGGAAGGCACAGAGCAGGAGCCACAGGCGGGGAGACGGCCGAGAGCTCCCAAGGGTTCCGAAACTGGGGTAGTCGGCCACAATTTGTCGTAGGACCTTGCCCTCGGGACGACCCAAGTACTCAGAAGGAACGTCCTCTACCTGTGGGTCACTGTAGGGACCCAGAGTCCCCTGTAAGCTACCATTGTCAACTACGTCCTATTCGGCAGTACCCTCGCGCACACCGGCGCCCCCGGGTGCGTGTCTGCGACACCAGCACCGCTGGCTTCCCGTCTCCCCACCCTCCCTGGGGTCGAGTGGGGAAACGTCGGGGGTGAGAGTTAAGAGTAAGCGACCGACGCCTACGCTGTCAGAGGTTCGCCCTTCTCCCCACTCTCCATTCCAAAATTTGAGCTGTGCTTGTAATCCCCGATATAACGAGGACTCTAAGGTTTCAGACTTGCCTGAATGTTCCGAGTCGGGTCGACGGTCGGCTAGTGGCGGAGTCGGGTGACGTGTGCTCTTCCGTCGGGGCCCCCGGGGGGTCGCCGTCGTAGTGGTACCGTCGTGGGTCCTAGAGCCAGGGACGACCTGTTCGGGGAACCCGGTGGTAGGGACGGGTGTCACCGTCGGACCACAGAAGGTCCCGTCCCGGGTCTCGGTCGGTAGTACGGGTCCCGTCTTGGGGTGGGGACGACCGACTCACTGTCCATGGGACGGCGTCTGTGAACCGACCCGATGCCCCTCCCCCCGAGCATACTCTCCGGACCTTCCGCTACCGCCCCTGGGTGGGAAGTGCCCCCACCCGTCTCCCTGTCTCCTGTCCGACACCGTCCGGACGACTCCCTCCCCTTCACTCCCCGTCTGGTGGGAGCCGGTCGCGCACGACGTGGTTTTCCCCCCTCGGTCCCTCCTCCGACCCCGAATCCCCCCGGTCCGACGGGACGTCCCGTCCCGGGGTCGCCTCACACCCACAAGGTGGTCGCACCGTCAAAGGGGGTCCTTGGGACCGGGAACTCTCTCACCTTTCCGGGCCGGCCGGACCAGTCAAGGGGCGTGGTCCCCTCACCCCACGGTAGGGTCGTAGTACGGAGGAGGTCTGGGTGGGGTTCAGTCTGACCTGTACGTGGTAGGGGCTTCAACGCGCTGAAAATTTAGACGAGTGCGTGCTTTACTGGCAGTTGTTCCTCTGCCGTGCCCCGGTTCTTGTCCAGTGCTCGGAAGACCGAGAGCGGGGGCTGACAGATACAGAAGTATAACTTCTCGTCAAAGACCAATAGCTGTCGTTATGAAGTAGGAGGTGTTAGGGGCCTCTTCGTCGGTTCGCGGTCGCCGTCTCAGGTGCACAGTACTGTCTCCGGCGACCCGCCCCAACCCCCGTCGATGAACCACGTCTTGTGACCCTCTTCGGTCGAGTGTCGTGATTATTGTCCCGACCTTTTCTCCGAGTAATCCGCGGACTTACCTTTTACCTCTCCGGGCGTCAACGACGAATTTAAGAAAATTTGAACGTGTCAGGACCCCCGTAGACTTCACGTCTTCCCGGTCCGTTTTCACGCCCCTCTCCCTACGCGACACAGGCCGGACGTGGAGGGTCGGACCGGCGCCGGGTCGGGGAGGGTACGGGTGGGGTCCATCTATTCGGTTCTACCGGTTCGGGATTCCGGCGTCTGCCCGAGGAGACTCGGGGGCGTGGCAGGGGACTGACTCCTCCGATGTCGTCTGCGGAGGGACGTCCCTCAGGCGTGAGTCCCTGGAAGGATGGCATGTTGTGCGGACGAGGGAGGAAGGGTGTGGGTGGGGGGCCCCCGGGGTGGTGGATGGTCGGGGGATTTTGTTCGACAAGATTAAGTCAGAGTAAGATTCTAATTCTTTGTACGACAGACCAAGAGTTTATAAACCGCAACGGTGGACTACACTTCTCGACTGAGTAAACTTTTCCGGGACTACGACCCTTTCTAACTTCCGCCCTCCTCTTCCCCTGCTGTCTCCCACTCCACCAACCTACCGTAGTGACTGAGTTACCTGTACTTAGACTTGTTGAGGCCCTCTACCACTACCTGTCCCTTCGAACCGCACGACGTCAGGCACCCCGGTGTTTCTCAGTCTGTGCTGACTCGCTGACTTGCCGTGACTAACTGACCAGTGGACGAGGAGAACCTCCTGCAACGTAAAACAAAGCACCCGTAGTGAACTACGGGTATGAACTACTGTTGATGTGTGTCTCGAAGACACTCGAGACATTTATGACCCAAGTCAAGTCAAGTCAGTGAGTCAGCACAGGCTGAGAAAAGCTGGAGTACTTAACGTCATGCGGTCCGGAGGGACAGGTAGTGGTTGAGGGCCTCAAGTGGGTTTGAGTACAGGTAGCTCAGTCACTACGGTAGGTCGGTAGAGTAGGAGACAGCAGGGGAAGAGGAGGACGGGGGTTAGGAAGGGTCGTAGTTTCAGAAAAGGTTACTCAGTTAAGCAGTGTAGTCCACCGGTTTCATGACCTCAAAGTCGAAATCGTAGTCAGGAAGGTTTCTTGTGGGTCCTGACTATAGGAAATCTTACCTGACCAACCTAGAGGAACGTCAGGTTCCCTGAGAGTTCTCAGAAGAGGTTGTGGTGTCAAGGTTTCGTAGTTAAGAAGTCGTGAGTCGGAAGAAGTGTCAGGTTGAGAGTGTAGGTATGTACTGGTGACCTTTTTGGTATCGGATCTGATCTGCCTGGAAACAACCGTTTCATTACAGAGACGAAAACTTATACGATAGATCCAACCAGTATTGAAAGGAAGGTTCCTCATTCCCAGAAAAGTAAAGTACCGACGTCAGTGGTAGACGTCACTAAACCTTCGGGTTTTTGTATTTCAGACTGTGACAAAGGTGACAAAGGGGTAGATAAAGGGTACTTCACTACCCTGGTCTTCAGTACTAGAATCAAAAGATTTACAACACAGGACCTTTGTCTGACTAAGGTCATAAATTATGCCACCGGGTGCGTCAGGATGATATGTCCTGTCCCTTCAGACGAGTACAGTGCACCGTCGGGTCTGGTCTCCCCTCACATCCCCTCTTACCTGTGCACGTGCAAACACCACTCGGGGGAGTGACAGGTGGGCGTCGGTAGCGTCGTTACAAGTAGTCGACCTGATGAGGTAGTTTGTTTTTCGAGATTTTTTCCCTCGTTAAGGTCCCAGAAGGGTCCAGTACGTCACCTATTCTTAGGCGGCCGGTCACGTCCTCTGTATCCAAGGTGAGGACCAGACTCTTCTAGGGGGCAACCTCGTTGATTCGGGCCCTCGGCGTCGGGGGCCCGGGCGCGTCGTCTCGGCCCTCGGCGTCGGGGGCCCGGGCGCGTCGTCTCGGCCCTCGGCGTCGGGGGCCCGGTCGCGTCGTCTCGGCCCTCGGCGTCGGGGGCCCGGGCGCGTCGTCTCGGCCCTCGGCGTCGGGGGCCCGGGCGCGTCGTCTCGGCCCTCGGCGTCGGGGGCCCGGGCGCGTCGTCTCGGCCCTCGGCGTCGGGGGCCCGGGCGCGTCGTCTCGGCCCTCGGCGTCGGGGGCCCGGGCGCGTCGTCTCGGCCCTCGGCGTCGGGGGCCCGGGCGCGTGGTCTCGGCCCTCGGCGCCGGGGGCCCGGGCGCGTGGTCTCGGCCCTCGGCGCCGGGGGCCCGGGTGCGCGAAGAGAAGTTGATCTCTTTCGGGTCCGTGTCGTACTTCTGGGTCGTGTCGGTATTTCTTTATCATTAAAAAATTTTTATTTTAAATAAGAAAAAAATTCCGTTAAGGTTTAACTTTACTTGTTGTACTTCCGTCCTCTTAGACACACGGAGTAAATGAGGGAAGTCCTGTGCCCAGGGGGACTTCGTCTCTTTGTGGCCTGCACCGGAAACCAAACTAAAGTCTAGTAGTCTCGGTTGTCCACCGAGAAGACGTGAATTGTCGAGTGAAATACGGGCGGCATTACTTGGGAGACACTCCACTTTATCCCCACGATCTACTCGTTACGGGTGTGAACTACGGTTTCGACGGGCACCTCCGCAGGGAAGAAACCCACGGTCTCCTCCTGCAGTCGGGTCGACATTGAGTCGTCAACCTTCTGCGAACCGGTGTCCCGGCGACCTGTGCAGGTCCGGGTGGTCGGGTCCGCCCCACTCGACCCGTCCCGTCGTCCGACGGGCGGGTGACGTTGTGACTGGTGAGGGACGCTCCGCACGGTCGGGAGACGTACCTCTGCCCCCTGTCCTCCCCGCCCCCCTCGACCCCCGAGGGGGAGGGGCGTTGGACGGTCTGGTGCCACTAAGGCAGTTCATGGGTGTCTAGGGTGGGGTCGTGGTCCTTCCCTCGGGGGTGCGGACGGGCGGACGGAGGCCGGGCAGAGAGTGGGAACTTTGTGGACATTTTAGTCCCTGAGTCGTGACTGGGTCCCGGCGAGGTGAGGATGGACGGGGAACTCTGGTGTCTCCGGGCACAGAGAGGGAGGGACTCTTGTTTCCCCACCTTCCGTGAGCGAAGGTTTTACGTATAAGAGGTTTCAGGGTCCCCCGTCGGCCACCGAGACCGCCGGGGGAACGGGAGACAATCCCCGTCCCATCGACTACAGGTCGTAGCCACGACCACTACTGGCAGGTGTGACCCCGGTTCGTCCTAAGCCCCCCCGTCCCCGGAGGGGTCCTCGTGCTCCTGGGACGACTGAGTCACCGTCGGTACTCCGGGCGAGTCCTGTCGACGACCCCTCCTGGGGCCTGAGTCCGGGACTCGACCCCCCAAGGTCTGTCGGCCGGGCCCGGAGGGGAGGGGTGCGCGGGGGGCTCTCGGGGGAGACGAGATGGTCGAGCTCGGGAGCCAGAGCGAAGCTGGGGGTGCCAGTGAGGCTCGCCGGTCACGAAAGACAGAGTGAATTTGGTTCCGGTACTGTAATCCGTTAGACTGGTCGACCTGAAGATGTTACTTTGGCTTCAGTCTCCAGTGCCGGGGCGGACCACGGGAACTACGGGTAGTACCGGCGACACGGGTCCTCTTCGACGGTCTTCCCGCCGAAGGGGTCCTCACTCTCGAGCCGGTTGGGGTGCGACATTGTGTCGTTTGGCCTCACTTTTCGTAGACCCTCAGGACGAGGCTTCAGAGCCGAAGTAGCCTGTGAGCGAGGTAGACCACCTCGGAGCTGGGGGCGCACGGTGGGTCCCCAGTGGATAGGTCCCTCCGTCCGGAGGGTGAGGGGAAGAGAACGAGACCTCGGTGGGGGACTGCTGGGGGCCCCATCGGGCGGTCACGGGGGTGCCGGGGCGGCGACGGGGGTCACGAGGCACGGGGTCCCTCCCCCAGTCTGGGAGACTCGTCGAGTTACGGCGAGGGTCAATCACTGGCTCTCGGGGCACCCAGACTCTACCAAGTCTCTCGAGAGGGCGTAACGTCCGCCCAAGAAATGGCAGACTCGGTGTTCCCTTCGAGTGTGTCTTAGCCTTGGAGTGGGCTTTGTGTGTCTGGGCCTCCTCTTGTCCCCTGGTCGCCACGATAGCCCTTTTGGACCCTTGACAAGAACGAAAAGTGGTTTTGTCGGGGAGAAGACTCTAAAATAGGACTTCGGGACTCCCCCAAAGAGAAGTCTGTTTCCGTGGCGCCGGAGAGGCTGGCTCCTCGGGTGGGTGGCTTTCCTGTCCTCTTTCAGCGACACTTGCATTTGGGTGTCCGTGTCCTCGTGGTTTCTCTCTTCCGTCTCCGCAGGCCCCTGGCGCCGCCCGCCCGCCGGTCCGTCTCGGCCCCCGGTTCACGTTCGAGTGAGAGGCGAACTCCGACCCCCGGCAGTCTCCGGCGTGACTCGTCTAGGTGGGTGCATCCTGGACCTCGGGTCGTGGGGGGGGTCACCGAGTCTGACGTTACTCCCACCGGACCCAAGTCAGGGAGCCAGCCTTCCAGGGGACCTCTTCCCTTACCGATGGTCATAAGGTCGGACCTCTTAAGGTACCTGACACACCAGGTGCCCCAGTGTCTCTCAGTCTACACTGACTCGTTGAAAGGGAAAGGGGACTTTCACCTGTAAGACAGGCCGGTGTCTGGGGACGGACCGGGTGCGTCGTCTCCTGCCCGACAGAAAGACCCCATTTGTGCGGTACCTGCCGGACCGGAGGGGCTTGTGCCGACCCCCGTTCACTACCGGACTGGACTGTACTCCCCAGGTCGCTCCAAGAGTGGCACTTGTCCGTGCCGAGGGTCTTGTGGCGGTTCCGGTTCCTCTACGTGGTCGGGAGGGGCAATCTTTCCGGGGGTCCGGGACCAAACCCGCCCCGCCCCGCGGGACGGTAGTCCCTGGTCGGGTAGTGGAGGAGGTAGGTCCCCGGGTGGGGAGTCGTTCCGAGGAGCCCCCGGGGGTAGGGAAAGTGAACGGAGTGAGAAGTCGACGGCGTCCGACCTTCTATGTATTCCTTCGTGGACAATTCATCTTCATACCACACCTTTGTCTCTTATGCCCCACGACTTCCCTTGCGAGATTTCGGCATTAGTGAGGACTACGACTACTCTTTGCTGTAACGCGGACACTTTTTGGGTCTCCCAGGGGAGACCCTCTTCGCCCGCCGTCCCTGCCCCACAGACGGCAGGACGCCTTGGCGGTGGTAGTTTTGGACTCCGCGACGTCGACCCACACCGACACTTGCAGTGTCGGTCGCCCGGCGTCTCTGCTGCGCACGTCGAAGGTCTGCCGCGGGTGAAGACGTAGGACGACGCCCCTGGCACCTGGTTCGTCGCCCGGGGGACGTCCGGCTTACTTCCGTCAAGTGCCCTCCCTCCGTCTTGCTCCCCCTTCCTTGGACCCAGGAACCTCCCGGCGTCCCTCGTCTCTGTAGCAGCATCGGACCCCGGGGAACAGAAAGTTGGTGTTGTATTTTCTCTACCTCTAAAAAGACAGACGGCACCACTGATTCCATAGAGACAATGTGGGTCGGTTTGGTTGGAAGAGTTGTTATGATATATACTTTCTTAGCTATGCACTATAATTTCTGAATCGGACCTGTTTTTATGCCCCGTGAAAGGAGCGGGAGTTTAGGGGAAGACGACCGACAAATTAGTTGGGAGAGGGTGGGAGTTGGGGATGTCCCGGTGAAGAGACGGAAGACGAGGAGAACTCAATGGAAAACGACTCACAGTACGTCTGTCTTAGTGGCGCAGAAGTCAGACCGAAGAAAGCGCAGCACACTGGGCGAGCCCCAGGCGGGTGCCACGACACGCCGAAACCAGCCGGGGGGAAAAGACGACACGCGGGAAGCGTGTCTGGCCAGTGAGAGACGAGTGGGTGAACGGTCGACTTCCCGTAAACCCAACAAGGAGCAAACCCCGTCACTCCTTAATTCGGTGAGATTTACGAGCACCTGTAAATCCCTGGAATTCCCTTCCATCGAAAAATAAAGAGCACCCGCAAAGAGCTCCTCAGTTTACAGAGTTATACTTGGGCATAATTCGTAGGGCATTCTTCGGTGGTGCGACGGAAGGTTCCGTTGACACGTCGACACTGAGGGTGGACGTCACTTGGTCCTGAGGACAAAGAGGTGTGGGAGTGGTCGTGGCCCACAACCGTCAGGAAAAACGAACAAAACCACAAATCGGAAAGGTCACCAAAGTCGGAGAGGGTACCCAAATTAACCGTAGAGGGACTAAGTGATCACTTCAACGCACAGAAAAGTAAATAAATAAACGGTAGGTACATATAAGAAATCTCTTCGTAGACAAGTTCAGAAGACGGGCAAAAATCTAGGAAACGGATGAATAATAACTTAAAACTCTAAATCGATGTATAAGACTTGCACGCTCCGAAAAGGCCTTATGCTAAACGTTTCTGAAGGTCGAGCACCGAACGGAAAAGGAAAAGACTTGTCGTAGAAAGCATGTCCTCAAAAATTAAAGTTACTTCAAGTCGACCCAACAAAAGAGAAAAAACCGGACACTCAAACTACAGTGTGTGTTCAAAAGTGGTTTAGGTTCCAGTAATTCTGTGCGTGAGGACACGAAAGTTGACCCCTCAAGAGACAGTAAGGACACACACGAGTCGGTGAGTCGACATAGACTGAGAAACACTGGGGTACCTGATATCGGGTGGGCTGAGGAAACAGGTACCTTGAAAGGTCCGTTCTTGACGCCTCATCCAACGGTAAAGGAGGCGGTCCCCTAGAAGGGTTGGGTCCCTCCGTTCGACACAGAAGACGTAACGTCCGCCTAAGAAATGGACCACTCGACAGACCCTTCGGGAGACAATAAGGATGTCCATAAATTTCAATTAAAATCCTCGAACAACCCTGTTTCCCTCGTTACTTCCTTTATTTGACCCTCCCCCTTCTTTACTCGGTAATAGTTTATCTCTTCTTCACCTTTCGGTGTGTTTAAAGGACCGACCGAATCGAACACCCTCACGATCGGCATTGCGATCCTTCTACGTTAACTTCGGCTTAAGTATTTTAGCAAAGATATCCCGTTTGTATAAGTCTTTTAGTCTTTCGTTTCGTCATTTTAGTACTTTAAAGAAATTCGGTGACTGTTGCTCCCCGTCTATACCCTTACGTAACTTTTCATCGGAACAGAACTGCAGATGACCAGTGACATAACCATGGAACTACCAAACCCACGCAGGGACCGTCCCTTTCCACACGTGTCTGGGAAATGCCATGAACGGTCGTGTCTACGAAGGTCTCGTCTCTGCCCTTTGGAGGAATAAAGTAGTGTCCTTTGAGAGACCCCTTTCGGGTGGCACTGACTGCGAGTGTACGTCTGTCACTGAACCACGAAAAAATTTTTCAGGACTCAAGCTCCGGCTTTTTATTCTGTGTGTTCACGAAAGTTTCAAATTTGGAGTTTTCACTCCCCGCCCTTAAAGTAAACTAGTGGTGAAGGATCTCGTTTCTTTAGACAAGGTACCGCATTGCTTCCGTCTCTAACTTTTGCACCCTGTCTCCCTCCCCTCTCTCTTTACCCTCCCTTTTAGGCTCTGTTTCTGCCGCCCTTCTCCCGGCTCGTCCTGACCCTTCTCCCTCCCTTCCCCCTTTGGCTCGGGTCCCCCTCCGTCCGCGTCCCTGCCACAAGTGCAGTCTGGGCCTCTGTGTTCCGGGAGGGTCGCCGCGAAAAGAGTCGTCAAATAACACCTAATAGGTGCACGTTCGGGGTCACTTTCACAATCGACGAGTCGGCACAGACTGAGGCACTGGGGCACCTGACATCGGGTGGTCCGAGGAGACAGGTCCCCTAAGAGGTCCGTCCTTATGACCTTACCCAACGGTAAGGGAAGAGGTCCCGTAGCAGGGTTGGGTCTCTAGTTTGGGCTCAGAGGGTGTAACGTCCGTTTGAGAAATGACAGACTCGGTGCTCCCTTCGGGTATTTTATGAAAGATATTTACGATTCTGAACCCTATACCTCTCCCTCTGCTACGTCCAAGATCTCTAAATTAAACGTTTCACAGTAGGTCCGGACCTGGGTGCAGGGACCCACTAGCCGTGAGTGGGGTAGCGTATTACGGACGAAAGTCCCCAGGAGTATCGCAGCAGCTGAGCTACCTGTACTTACTCTGTCACCTCCTGTCTCCTCGGACCCCACGACGTCAGGTGCACCTGCGGTTCTCAGTCTGTGCTGAAATCGTTGACTGGCTCTTGTAAGGTTTGCCCTGCCGAAGTAAGGTATTCCAGACTTCCACCCCAACCTCTGGATGGGGGTACAGTCCATCCTTCGTGAAAAAGGTGAAGTGTAGTTCGAAACCAAAGTAATTCCCCACAAGTCCCCTGTCGCGAGCCTCTCGGGACTGGGACGCGTCGGCTGTCGCTTCGGGGCGGGGGCGGACCGGCGTCCTCGCGGGCGGCAAACGCAGTCCTGTGACGGGAGACGACGGGCGCCCCGCTTGCCGTCCGGCAGGGGTGTCGGGTCCTTTCCGTCCTGGGGGTCCCGGGGTGCAGGTGGCGGGGCCTCCGTCCAGGTAGACGGGTCCCGCGGCTCCGGGGGTCTGCCCTCCCACCCGGGTCGAAGCGTGGTGGAGGTCCGACAGGGGGACGTTACCGGAGGGGCTTCCGTCCTCGGTTTCCGCGCAGGGCCACTCCGCCGGCACCCACATCTTGCTCGCTCACTCACTCACTTACGGACTCGTCCAATTGCGTTCCTACACGGCGTTTCGGGGGGCGCGGGGGAGGGGCCCCCGCCACCACATCAGCGATTTGCCACAGGTCAAGAACGCTGGGGCACCTGGCATCGGGAGGTCCGAGGAGGCAGGTACCCTAAGAGGTCCGTTCTTGTGACCTCACCCAACGGTAAAGGAGGAGGTCTCCTAGAAGGGCTGGGTCTCTAGGTCGGGAACAGAGGACGTGACGTCCGCCTAAGGAATGGTGACTCGGAAATCGTTTCGGGGCCGTGATATCCTCTCTCCTCAAGGTTTAAGTTGGTTCTAAATTTTTGCCTATTGTCGTAGGTAACTGGATAAAGAACGTGAAGGCTCTTACTTTAGACTTCTTGACTATGATTTATAAGTGTTCCATAAACGTAATTTTATAGGGCTATAACTGTTCGCTCCCAGGCCCCTTGTGGTCCCCCGGGCGAGTTCGCGGGAGGGCAACCCCCGCCTTGTCATCCGACAACAATTTTTACTGCTCGTTTTTCTGAAAATTTTATGGCCCATTCCGTCCCAAGTTTCAACATAGATATTAAATTACTTTTAGATAATTTTAATGTACACCGTTAATCGATTCGACTGATGAACCCTCCCTCTTCTCTTTGGCAGGAGGGGAGGAGCCGGAGGGTCGAGGACGTCATTGAGCAGACACACCTGTCCATTGGCACCCTAACCATTCATTTACAGAAATTCTGCGCACCGGGGTCCTTCGAGTGTCGGACCTGGTCCGGGAGTCGATGTTTCAGTCCCCTCGGGGTAAGGTCCCCTCACTCCCCCGTCCCCCTGTTCAATGCTCTCCGGCTCGCTCAGGGACTTCCTCCAACAGTGTGTGTGCGTCCTGGGGACACTAGGAGCGCAGGTCCCCGGTGCGGGGTCGAGACAGGACTGTACCCGGACCTTCTGTGGTGACAACCCAGACACGACGACCCTCCGACGCCCCCCGCCACCGCCCCGCCCCGGAGCTTCGGGTCCCGGTCCGTAGGGTGGTCGGTGGTCTTAGTGGTGGGGTCCCTGAGTGAACGGTCCAAGTCCCCGGGTGCCTCTCCCCGTCGCAGGGGTCGTGCCTTCCTCCGGACGGAAAGTGTCCCTTCCACCGAGTTCAGACCTGTGTCCGGCTATTCCTGTCTCTCGTCAGTGAGAGACTCGACCGAAGAGAGGCTTAGGTAGTTTTACCCAAAGGTAAGAACGAGTTCTCAGTGGTTTTCTGTCACTATTCAAAGTCAGCAAAGTTTTTGTTGGAGGGGGGGGTTTTATTGGAGGGGTCGTGGTGAGGGGTCCAGGTGGAGGACTCGTGGGTGGGGGTCTGCCCTCCCACCCGGGTCGCAGTGTGGTGGAGGTCCGACAGGGGGACGTCACCGGGGGGGTTTCCGTCCTCGGTTCTCCAAGGGACACTCCGCCGGCACCCACATCTCACTCACGTACTCACTTCCTTAGGCACTCGTCCAATTGTGTTCCTGCACTGCGTTTCGGGGGTCGCGGGGGAGGGGACCCCCCACCAAATCAGCGGTTTGCCTCAGGTCAAGAACACTGGGGCACCTGACAGCGGACTAACTTCGCCGAGACGTCCTCCACAGACACTTCAGATCCGGAGGTATTGGGGGGTAGCTCCCGGTGCGAGTCGTCGGACCGACTTGCCGACGACGGACTGGTTCTGGGATTCGACCCCCGAGGGACGTAGGACGGAGAACCCCTTTTCCGAGCGTCCTCCGTACCGCCCACCTCCCACCGAGGTCCGACACAGAACACACTCACGAGTCAGTCCCCCGGGGCGACTCCGATGTCCCCTCCCCGCTCGGCCGGCCTGGGTCCTCCCCTAGTGTATTCCGGGGGAGTCGGTGGACTGGGTTTCCTCCCCGCCCGACGGAGACGGAGGGACGGTGGACTTTCCGGGAAGGGTCGGAGTCTCAACGGCGTCCCGGTCCTCTCTCTCCCAGAGGGTGTTCTTCGGGTGGCTGGTCGTCGTGGAGGTGTGTCCTTCTGGTCACCTCCCGCCTTTCCCTTTCGCCCACCACCTCCGGTACCCCTGTGAGGTCCCGGGTAGCCGGCTCGCTCTCGAGGAGGTCTCGCGGGCCCCCGTTCGGAGGGTGTGGGGTCGTACGGGGCCCAAATATTTCCACCGACACTCCTCTTTCGTTTCCGTACCTAGACTTTACGGACGTCTGTCCCTAGTGCCGGATCCCCACGTCTGAGGTGTAGGAAGGGGGTTCCCTCTCGCTCCCTCCTTGGTTCCACTTATCCTTTCTATGTCTGCCACAAGCTTCACTACTACTTAGTCCCCTTTGCCTGCCCCACCCCCTGCCTTGTCCTCCGACCAACGTTGAAATAGTTCCACTTGCCCTGTCAGAGAGACCCTTTGACTCTAGACCCGTTTTGAGATTGCTCTACTCCCTCTCCGGTGGGTCTTTGGACCTCTTGTAAGGTCCGTCTCTCCTTTCGTCCACGTTCCGGGACCCCGAGGTCCTCGGCGATCCGTCAGTCCTTCCACTCCCTCTCCCCTCAGCCCTCCCACTCCCTCTCCCCTCAGCCCTCCCACTCCCTCTGCGCCCCCGTTCCGGACCACCGGTGCCCCTCGAGTCCAAAGTCCGGTTCACACTCTACCCCCGGAATCCACCCAAAACTCGTCTCTTCACTGGGTCCACACAACTCTGTGGATCCTGGCCCCACACCCCTCCCGCAACGTATAACCAGTCGGTGTCTGGGGGATTCACGGGTAGGGTCGGGTCCGACTCTCGGTCTTGTCCTTCCACCACGGGGCCTTCTTGGTCGAGGTTCGTCGCCTCCGGTCTCCATTTCCAAGTCAAGGGTCTCGTTTCGATCAGTCGCGGTCCATCTGCGGCTCGTCTCGTCCAACCCCAGTCCGTCTACGGCTCGTCTCCACCAGCCCACCCTCCGTCACTTTGCCTTGACCTAGTCTTGGGTCTCTGGCGTCTCGGGTCCCGTCCAGGTCGGTCTCCTCTCCCCGACACTCGAGTCTTAGTCCCGGAGTCCCGGGCCTCCCTGCCCGCCGACCGACCTGCGACCCCCTTTTGACCTTCTGTCGGGGTCCGGGTCGTCTTCTCTCTGACGACAAGAGAGACCCCAGGAGCTCCGTGTCCACTCTGGGACCCGAACAGACTGCACGGACCCCTCGACATAGCTTAGTCGAGTGTGAGCCGTCGAGTGTTGACGTGTGCGAACAATAGAGTCGTGAGACCTCCGGTCTCAGACTGGACCAGATAAACCCGACCTTAGGTCCAGAGGCGTCCGGACCGGGGAAGACCTCCGAGGTCTCTCTTGGCCGAGGGAGGGAGAAGGCCGAACTCTCCGTGGGGGAGGGGACCCAGTACGGGTGGGGAGGTAGGAGTTTCGGACGCTACGGGTCGGTCGAAACCGGAGTCCGAGACGGTCGGGGGTCCTACTCCGACCCGGGCGGACCTACCAGGTCCTTTCCGGTCGACGAGTAGTCGGAGGAAGGGACTATATGAGTGGCCAAACCGTCTGGGCCCGTGTCTCCAGAGACCCCGGACGTGGGACGGTCGGGACGACCCGACGAGAGGTCCGCCCAGACTCTACCCCTCTCTTGTCTCCGGTTCGGGTACCGTCCACGTAAACGCCCGTCCCACACCGGGGTCGCGTCGACCTTCGTCGGGGAGATCACCCCCACTCCGGCCCTCCCCCCCGTGATTCCTCCGTCGCCGTCCAGACAGGACCCTCGACCACGTCCACCCACTTGGTCTACGGGTAGGGTCCAGTTAACACCTCTTGGTAAGCCTCGCGTGGATCCTCCCTCCGTCGGCCTACCCTTGGGTCCCTCTTCTGGGCGGGACCGGGGTTCTTCCTGTGTGCCCCGAGCGCCCGTCGTCCGTCCCTCCCGACACCCACGGCACCCGGGGACCCCGTGGGGTTCGTGCCCGTGGTGTCAGGTGGTGGTCGCTCCTTGACCCTGACGGGACCGGCGGTGGACGTTTGTCCTTGTTCGCGGTCGCACGGGTCGAGCTAGGCGGGTTTCCTGCGCCGCAAAGGTCTCCTCTTTGTTCGTCTCCCGCCTCTCTCTGTTCAGTCGATGTTTCGGCCAGAGGCACAAGGCTCGGCCCATGTGCCAGACTGATCTGCGACTCGGGCCGGGAGAGGGTGACGGGGTCCGGACTCGACCGGAGTGTGCCGGTGTCCACCCCGACGTCCCCCGCCCCCTGTGAGGTGTCCGTCCCCGGCCGCAGTACCTGTAAGTTCAGGTTCCTTACTACCGGTTGTCGGCGTCCCCCGCTTAAAAAGTTTTTTACAAAGAATTTACACAGTCGAAACACGTTACTTGTCACCAGGACCCTCCCCACTGTCCGAGGTCTTTGTGTCCTCGTAGAGTCACCCAAACGTCCCGGGGCGGGACCCACCGCCCCTGTCTCCCCTCTACTCGCTCTTTCAGGTCTGACGTCGGGTTCCTGGACTCCCACCCTGAGGTCCGGACACTTGCGACTTGGTAGCCGTCGAAGGTCGAAATCCTGCCCCCGGCGGTCAGTCCTGAGAGGTCTCGTCGTCTCGGTCGCCCTGTCTCTACACACATGTGCCTCTGCCTACTGTCTATTCATCTGTTCGTCCGTCCACCTTCCTCGCCCCTCCCTCCTTTTTCCTCTGTGTCAAATTCCCGAGTCGAGCGTGCTATGCCCTCCGACCGTCCGGGGTTTAGACGGCTCGTCTGACCGTCGGACCTCGGGCGCGCCCTTCCGCAGACACCCGTCCTCAAGGAGGAAACCTCTACCGTCAGGAGAGGGATTTCGGAAGTAGACTAACCCTCTCGGCCTGGGGGCTGTGTGTGTGTGTGTCTCTCGTGTTAGATGGATGTAGATGACTGGTTTAGAAGTAGAGTAGGTTCCGTGTGGAAGTGCGTCGCGGATCTTATTGTAGGCGGGTTTGTGGGTCCATGGTGCCGGGTCGGTTCGACTGAGTACTGTCATGGCAGTACCCCGGGCACCCACTGGTGCGGGGATTACCCTTCCGGGCCCTCTCGGTCGTAGAGAGACGTTTCGGGCTCTCCCGCACACCTCGAGCGCGTCGAGGGTCCTTGTCCCTACTCCGGCCGGCGTCCGTCACGCAGGTGCACCTCCCCTCGCGGGCTACGCGTCTACTCAAGCAGAACAATTTTTAGAAGGTGTGCTCACCCATTGACGTTACGGTGAACTCAGTCTTAGGATTTCGCTAGTACGGGCAAAAGAAACGAATTTCTTCGTTTTGCCAGACATTTTAGTGTGTCTTCTTTCTACAGACCTCTATCGACTCCAAAAAAATTTTTTTAGCACTCTACCCTTAGCTGGAAAAGTTGATACCTTTGAAGGTCGTAGCGGTCCCTTAGGGTTGGTGTCCGGACTTGGGTCCTTAGGTGCCCTCCTCGTTCCCGGGTCGACTCCCCGTCTCCGACCAGGTGTAGGGCTGCCCTTCCACCTGACCCCACCCTTGTCGCCTACGTGCACTCTGCGGCCGCAGTGACCTTGCTTCCCCTCTGTACGTCTGGGACACGGGTGGTCCCCATTTCGGGTGAGGGGCACCTACCTCTGCGCACACCTGTCCACTCTTGTCCTTCTCCACTGACTTCTGTTGTAACGTAGGAAGTTCTCCTCTACGGAAGGGGACATTCTGTCGGTTAGACCTTTGGCATTTCCTCTAATAGTACCAAATTGTTCACGTGTCGTCAAAAGGAAAATTTCGTAAAAATATATAGAATAGTGCAGTAATAAAAGTGGAAAAAAGAACACGTTAAATGTATGTCTATTTTACGTATGCAAATATACATATCAAATTAGCTATTAATATTTCTTTTAAGTATGTGGACAGTGGGTCTATTTATTTGAGGAGGATTTGTTATTTTCGTCTACGATTTTTTTTATTGACGGTCGAGTTTTATAGTCGTCGTTCTCATGCGCCCCACTGATCACGTGCCTCTCTACTTTCCTTCTGTCCGTACCAGTCTCCGACCCCTGTCCCCCGACCCCTATGAGACGCACTCCACGACCCGATGTGTGTCCATTCGTCCATTCCACGATAAACTTCCGTTCGAGGCTAAACAATTTTTACATATAATTCTTGGGACCCCGTTGGTGATTCTTTAAAGAATTTTCTTCCTTCTAACTATGGGATTCTCTCCTCTAATTTGTCTTAGTATGTTTTACGAGTCATTTTTTGTCTCGTCCATCCTTTTCACACTTCAGCGAGTCGGCACATGTTGAGATACATTGGAGTACCTGACATCGGGTGGTCCGAGGAGACAGGTACCCTAAGAGGTCCGTTCTTATGGTCTCACCCAAGGGTAAAAGAAGAGGTCCCCTAGAAGGGTTGGGTCCCTAGTTTGGGTCCAGAAGGTATAACGTCCGTTTGAGAAATGGTTCACCCTCCTCGGTTCACCCTCCTTTTTTTTTTTTTTCTTATTTCCGTTCTTTTTCTTTGCTCAATTTTTACCATCCATAATCATAATCAAGTTATTATAGTTTGGCAAAACTTACACTTACCAGATTTGGGTAGTTAATTTTCGTCTCTACCAGTCTCACCGAAAAATATTTTGCTCCGGACTGCTCGACAACTGATGTATTCGGGTGAAATTTGTCTTTCTACTCCTGTCCAGTTTTCACTTCTCCACGTCTGTCTGCACGGCGCCTAGTGGTCAGCCCTCTTTCGACCCACCGAGACGAATAAGTCTGAGGTAAGAGACCACCGAGTCTACTACTTCTTAGACGTCCGTTCCGTCCTCCGGGCCCAAACGAGGGACCGAGCCCTTCTAAGGGACCTCTTCCCGTACCGTCGGGTGAGGTTGTAGGGACGGACCTCCTAGGGTACCTGTCTCCTCGGACGACCCGATGTCCGGCGCCCCGACGTTCAAAGTCTTGTCCCTCCTACCAGTCCCCGTTCCTGTCTCAGCCGAGAGGTCCCGTGTGCCGTTTGGACTCTTGGTTCGCAGTCTCGTGCTCTGGTCGTGACCGTCTCCGTTCCGCTCCTCGCTCCCGGGGCACGCTCTCGTCTCGGAGGTAGCGGAGCGGAGGCACGGACTGTCCGGGTCGCCGGTTTCCGTCGCTCCTGCGTCGACTAGGGTCGTCGTGGACGTCAGTGGACGTTGTCGACAGGACCCCCGACAGAGTGGGCTGCCGCCGAAGTACGTGCGAAGAGTGTGGTCCTATTACCGTCCCCCGTAAAGGAGGGATGGACGTCGTTACTCGTCGCTCTTTGACTGTAAAATTTGGTCGAGGTTCTTTGACTTTATGACTCCACGTACAAACTTATTTTTTCTTGGTGTCCTGGATAGACGACTTTTGACGTTTGTGATTGCTCTCTTTAGTTTCTACACTTACTCGTCCCCCGACAAACACGAGTGTCAGTCTTCTGAACCAGTATAAGTTCCACAGCTCAGAAGGGTTGAACTAGTTCTGCAAGTCACGCTGAGGTTTCAGTGCACCATCTATCACTGTTTGACCAATATTTCAAAAGTACCTCTCCGGTTTCCGGGTTTTGACCGGTGAGACTTCTTCCTCCTGTTCACACTTTCAGAGCGAGATGGGTTAAGGTCCTTGATGACATTTTAGTGTCACTAGTCGTGTCGCACCAAAACCGTTTTCTTGTCTGTGTATCTGGTTACCTGACTTATTTGTACCAATCAACTAAAAAATTGTTTTCACTTTTCCGTCGAGTTTCCTCTTCTATGTCAGAAAAATTCTTACTTTGTTACCACGGATGTACGTTTTTTATTTTATTTTTCGGATGTGTGTCTGACTGAAGATTACCCTTGACCTAAAGAGAAACCGTACCACTTGAAAAAGACCTTCATCTGTCGAAACCAAAGGAGTACCCCATTTTATGTCCTAAATAGACATAATCCTCTTGCTCCTCCTAATTGTTCGTAGGTACGACTCGTGACTTGTATAACAGAGTGTGTCTCGTCGAGTCGAGACAGGAGTCACCACAGGACGAGGGACGCTGGGGCACCTGGCGTCGGGCGGTCCGGAGGGACAGGTAGTGGTTGAGGGTCTCAAGTGGGTTTGAGTACAGGTAGCTCAGTCACTCCGGTAGGTCGGTAGAGTAGGAGACAGCAGGGGAAGAGGAGGACGGAAGTCAGAAAGAGTCGTAGTCCCCGAAAAGGTCACTCAGTCAAGAAGCGAAGATCCTACCTGACCAATCTAGAGGAACGTCGGGTTCTCTGAGAGTCCTCGGAAGAGGTTGTGGTGTCAAGTTTTCGTGGTTAAGGAGCCACGAATGTGTCTTGTGGGGAGTCATTTAGTCGGCGGTAGTGCGAATGACAGAGTAGGAAATCTACGTGGCCATCTCTTCGGAGAAAACTACTCTGTTCCCTTTTGCATTAACACGATTGTCCTAATAAAATTAATGAACAACCATCTGTATCAAAGGGAATAACGCTATAGGTGCATAAAAGTTACTTCTCGTTCCTCGTCTTTGATCAGTATTTCTTTACTCTGTTAGCGTCTGTGAAGTAGGATGGACCTCCAAGTCCGGGACAGCACTTTACTTTACTCCTTATCTTCTCCCCCGAACTTCTCTACCTCCGGTGAAGCACCGTTTTCGGAGGAGGCCAACGGTTTATGGTCTATGGGACTGGGGACCCCCTGACGAGATCCGGCCTTCGGCCGTCCTTGGACCGTCTGCCGGGATCCTGCATCGTCGGTCTCGTTCCTACGAGAAGGCCGCAGTGGCGGCGGACGGACTCGAGGACCCGTGGGTGGTCGACGAGGCCCTGGAAGGTCCGACCGGAGACGGTCGTTCGTCCCTCACACCCGGAAGAAATACTCGTTGGGACGACCGGCCGGGAACCCCACCCGGAACCTCCCTCGTACTCCGGGTGGACGACCGTCCAGGCACCTCCGACTCCCGAGACGTCCTCTCGACGGGGGCTGGGTTCCCCTAACTCGGGCGGTAGCGCGGGCGGGCCGCGGTCTAGGACGGGTGTGGACTTTCCCTGTGTCTCTGCGACGGCCGACTGGGTGGCAGTGGGTGTCTAGGGGTTCCCCGTCTCGTGCCTCTCCGGACTCTCCTCCGGTCCCGACCCGCGGGACGTCGATTTCGTGCAGAGGCGTGGACGGACAGTGTGGTCCAGTCCCGTTCCGGGCGGCGAGACCCCTCACTCACTACTCTCCTCCACCACCGGGCTGGGGGCCGGGCAGGACCCATCTGGGATGCCCCGGTCCGACCGGTGCTGTGGGTAGGGGCCCCCAGTCTCTCGGGACGTACCCGAAACAGTTAGTGGTTCTCGATTTGCGTGCAGTCCTGCCAATCTTAGTGACGAGGAGTAGTCTGATTGGTCGGTATAAGGCACTAGTGTTTCAGAAAGACACTTCTCGTCCAGTCCTGTGCTCACGAGTAATTCTTAAGGTTCACAGAAATGTGCCAAGACGACTGGAAACGTACTTAAGGACGAAAAAGAGGGGAGTAATCTAGGATAAGGACCTCGGGAGTAATCGAGGGGCCGGAGAGGGGACTAATTTATTACTGGGTTCTAGTGAGTGGAGTCACAAAGGGGAAGAGTGCGCCGTCGGGCACCGTGGGGGAGAAGCCTACGTCGGCCGAAACGGCACCGACGACCGGTCAATCGTCCGCGGAACGGTAGTGGGGCAAACACACGTGTCTGGCACGGAGAGTGTGGTTGATACTTTTCGAACGTTGAAAGTCCCCCTCTTTAAGTGAAAATGTTTATTAATCCAACCCCAAACTACAAGGGCCGTCCTTTTCTCGTGATTACTGAGGGTGAGGTAGTCGGTTTAAGAATGGGACTTCGAACCCTGTGACGTCCCTCCATAAGAGAGACTGTCGTGTCTCCTCCGGGAAGGCGCAAGAAGACTTGACTCGGTTCCGGTGAGACGGCCCGCCGTCCACTAGTAGGTGCGTGCGACGTGCACGACTCACAGACAGGACGTCGTCGAGGCCGGGAAATGTAGGTAACAAATAGTCTGATCTTTATGCAGGGACTAAGGAATGACCACGTTCGTGATGCCACATCCAAAGGTTACCCAAATTTCAAATTCCACCCAGTTGTTATTGTTGTTGTTGTTTTTTTCGGTGTTTGGTTCTCTTCTGAGAACTCTCAGGGAACCTGACGTTCCTCTAGGTTGGTCAGGTAGGATTTCCTTTAGTCAGGACTTATGAGTAACCCTCCTGACTACGATTTCGGCTTCGAGTTCATGAAACCAGCGGACTACGGTTTTCGACTGAGTACCTTTTCTGGGACTACGACCCTAACTCCCGTCCTCCTCTTCCCCTGGTGTCTCCTACTCTACCAACCTACCTACCGTAGTGGCTCAGCTACCTGTACTCAAACTCGTTCGAGGTCCACTATCACTTCCTACCCCTTCGGACCGCACGACGTCAGGTACCCCAGTGTTTCTCAGCCTGTGCTGACTCGCTGCCTTGACTTGACTTGACTTGACTTGTGTTTGGTTAAGTTTTCATACGTTCTCAGAGCTCATCTGTAAAGATTTTTTTTTTTTTTTTTTTCTGGTTATCGTTTATTCATGTACTTTCCTGCGAGTCGTAATGAATAATAATCCCTTTACGTTTAGTTTCATGTTACTCTATGAGTAATCTTGCCGATAGTAGTCCCTCCCCTTTTTCTCGTTTTGTCTTTTGTCGTTCAAATCCGTTCACACCACTTTGACCTTTGAAACGCGTAATAGTCGTTTTTACATTTTACCACGTCGGAGACCTCTTTTGTTATTCCGTTAATAAGGTTTTTTTAATTTTTACCTTAATGGTACACTTGATCGTTGAGGTGAAGACTCATATTTTGGTAACTTTCGTTCCTGAGTTTGTCCATAGACATCTGCCCAAGTGTCGTCGGACTAAGTGTGGGTCCCTTTCCGCCTTTCTTAGGGTCGCGGGCAGTCCCCTGCTCGCCAGGTAGGTGTAGTGTCGTGCGGCAGGTCGGAGGCTCCCTTCCTCCAAGACTTTGCTTGGCGTCGGATCCACTTGGGGCTCCTGGAGTCCGATGTGCCCGAGGTGGTCCCTGGGACACACTAGGGTGGAGTGGTCCACGCACCTGTTCGGACTGAGATCTCTGTTCCTCATCTCGTCTTCCCTGGTCGCGACCCCCCTCCCTCCTTCCGTCACGCACTACCCCGTCTCGGAGACAAACCCTGTTGCTCTGCGAAGGACTCTGCCTTGAGCTCTACCAATGTCTTGTAGTACGTATTTGAAATTACGGCGACTTGACCTGCGGGCTCTATGCGAAATATAATGTCCATAAGTGGTGAAAAATTTTTCCTTTTTATTTGACGTGAAAAATTTTTCAAGTTCCGGGAAGAGAACTGTCGGGGACCTGGTCGGACCCGTCTTACTCCGTTCGACCCTGGACCCTGGGACTCGACGCCGGGAACCTGGACCTGTCTGCAGAGGAACTCGTTGTTTATGTTGCTTAGATCTTTCCCGCTTTTGCGTTGACGAACGTACTCGTCGACCCTGTTTAAGACCTGTTTTCTTTGATTTCCCCGCTTTTCGAGTTGACGGTGAAGATTGCTCGGACCCTCGCTTACCTCCCCTGAGTCGTGCGGGGGACGAGTGTTGAGATGACTTCCCGTCCGTTCGGTGGACTCGGACGTGCTGGGGACCTGTCGGGATGGGGTGGGGTGCCTTCCTCGGACGAGGGGCGGGGTCCCCTCACTCCTCGCTCCCCTGGACGGCACTGGGGGTGGGGACTGCGACGTCCCGGAGGTCATTTCGCAACGGACTTGGAGACAGACCGGAGACCAGTTAAAGACAACCGACCCCTCTAGTTCCTCGGAAAGGCGTAGCCCTGTTGTCGGGTTGATCAGACTGTTCTGTTTGTCAGGACGGGTCTCCGACACCGGCCGCGACGCCGGGACCCTTCTCCCCTCCGACGTCCGCCCAGACGTAGTAGACGGGTCCCGGGGGTCCAGGACTCTTCCGTGGGAAGTTCGGTTGGAGCCCTTTCTCCCTCGCAGTGATTGCAAGATTGTGATTATTTGACTTCGAAATGGAGCTAAGACGACTTTGACAGGGTATAAATATCGGGTGGTGTACGACTCTAGCGCCGTTTCGTCTGAGTCTCAAGGACGACACTGAATAGGCTAAGACAGGAAAGTCGGGTGTCTCTTCTGAACCTCTGGGTTCCGACGGGAAAGTGTATTCCCCTGTCGTCCCACGACACACCAGACTTTTTCGGAGACAGGCTCCACGACTTTTCCGAGACATGGGTCGGACTTCTGGATTCGTCCTTGGAGTAAACCTGAGAAATTCCTAGAAATTATGTTCTTCGTACTCTTATCTACTTCTCGTTTTTCGGAAGGTTCGTCCTGAAACCTGGGATTCCGGACCATCCACCCAACCGGAGGAGTAGGAGGTGTGTCTCGTTACGACAACGATGGGACCCCGAAACCCTTCTTTTCTGAGCTCCAAAGAACGCTTCGACTCCTGTTCACCCTTTATTCAGTGGTCACCGAGGGACTAACCTTGGTGACACTTAAGATACGATTTGGATGTAAGTGCTCACACCAGTCCTCCTCACCAGTTGTCCTCTTCTTACCTGAACGGTTCTCCTCCGCCACGAGTATACCACGGGACGTAGGAGTTTTCGGGAAGTTCTGTCAGTTAAGAGGGTCGTACGTGTCCCACCGATTATGGGAGGGGGGCTAGGACCCTAAGAGGGTCGTACGTGTCCCCCGATTATGGGAGGGGGACTAGGACCCTAAGAGGGTCGTACGTGTCCCACCGATTATGGGATGGAGGCTAGGACCCTAAGAGGGTCGTACGTGTCCCACCGATTATGGGATGGGGGCTAGGACCCTAAGAGGGTCGTACGTGTCCCCCGGTTATGAGAGGACTATGACCCTAAGAGGGTCGTACGTGTCCCCCGATTATGGGATGGGGGCTAGGACCCTAAGAGGGTCGTACGTGTCCCACCGATTATGAGAGGACTAGGACCCTAAGAGGGTCGTACGTGTCCCACCGATTATGGACGGGGGGCTAGGACCCTAAGAGGGTCGTACGTGTCCCACCGATTATGGGCGGGGGCTAGGACGTTAAGAGGGTCGTACGTGTCTCTACCGGACCTGAGGGGGCTAGGACCCTAAGAGGGTCGTACGTGTCCCACCGATTACGAGAGGACTAGGACCCTAAGAGGGTCGTACGTGTCCCACCGATTACGAGAGGACTAGGACCCTAAGAGGGTCGTACGTGTCGTCACCGACCTGGAAGTGACCTCCACCTTTACGTCTGGTCGACGGGGTCTCCGAGGAAACAACAACAGTAGGTCGGTGAATCAAGACAAGTTGAGAAGCACTGGGGCACCTGACGTCGTGAGGTCCGAGGGGACAGGAAGTGGTAGAGGGCCTCAAACGAGTTTAAGTACAGGTAACTCACCCACTACTTCTACCCCTACTCGAGATCCGGAGGATGATCTCGAATAGTGGGTTGTACCATTGGTAGTCAGTGTATTCGATAAAGTCAATGTAAATTTACTTAATTCGAATTTATTTTAAATTTTGAGTCAAGAGGTCGGTGTGATCGGTGTAAAGGTGTCGTGGCACACCGATCACCGTTGCGTCATCTGAACGGCCCACCGAGTCACCATTTCTTGGTCCGTCCTCTGGACTCGAGTTAGGGACCCAACCCTTCTAGGGGTCTCCTCCTTCCCCGTTGGGTGAGGTCGTAGGAGCAGACCCTTCAAGGTACCCACCCCTCAGACCGTGCGATATCAGGTACCCCAGTGGTTCTCAGCCTGTGTTGACTCGTTATTTGTCCTCGTCGTCGTCCCCACCCTCACGTCCAGAGCTCGTCAGGTGGCGTTGCACTCCGCGAGAAGCGACTCGAGAGGACGCCCACTTTGAGAGTAAGGGTGGAAGGCCGGTGTAGGAGGGTCAGACCCAGACCTCCAGTGGAGTCCCGAGTTAATATGGTGTAGAGGAGTCGTCGGGGGTTCGTGGCTCGTTGAGGTCTTCGTTCTCCCCTTTGAGGTCGCCCGAGGGGGAGAACGGGTGTACGAGTCACCGACAAAGACCTTATAAGGGCTCATACGTTCGTTGCTTACTCTGGTGTCGGTACAACCACAGGGTCCTTTTGTCTCCCGTCGAACTCCTCGGACCAAGGTCTCTTACCGTGACGGGGAGACGGTCCCTAGGAGAGCCCACTGTTTTACTGAAAGAACGTGGGATGACATTCACATAAATTCTGGAGTGGAACGTTAATACAATTCGTGTGATTTATTTAGTTGTGACCGAGAAGCAGGTAAATTCCCTTTTTGGACTTGACGGAGATTAAATTATTTGTAGACTTTTCAGTCTCGACTACTTGGGAAATTACGACAGGTTTCGTTCGTCTAAACTGGATACCACTATTTGTACCCCCGCCGCAATGGACGTCTCGGGACACAGCCCCCGTCCCCTCCACTCGCCTACCCGGAACAAGACCTGGGCTCCACCCTCTCTTTCTGCCCCAGTGTCCTCTCCTTTTCCATTGCCCCACGTGAACCGTCCTGGGTCGCAGGCCCCAAGTCTCTGAGTGTGCGGACACGGAGAGGAAGGACGAATACTCGGGTGCCCGAGCAGTCTCTCGTCCGAAAAGTGTCTCGACGGGACGACGGGAACTTAGTCGTCACAGGGGTTCTCCAGACGCGTCCCCCGAGACGTCCCGGGAACCCAGAGGTCCCACGGTGAACGACCCGTGCAGGGTGTCGAGACTAGTAAGGGTCCTTCTTTCGAGACAGAGGGGCCGATGCTTCACACTCACGACGGGACCCCCTCCCGTCCCGTTGGGTGAGGTCACGAGAGCGGACCTCTTCGGGAACGGTCCCCTAGGACCACCCGATGTCAGGTGCCCCGGCGTTTCCCAGCCTGTGCTGCCGGCGCGTGTGTGCTCGTGACAATTCTCCGTTTTATTCGGGATTCTGACTTTAGCTTTGGCTGAGGGTCTGCTTTCCAAAGTTGTGTAAGTCTGCCGGTGTACAGGTTTATGGTGGTGGTTTCCGGACTCGGTGACTTGGGTCCCTGAGGGAGGACCGATCACCCGTCCTTCCTCTCCCCGACCCCTCCGGACGGTCCGTGGTCCGGTGTAGGGGAGCGGACGTCCTCCGCTCCGGTATCCTGCGACTTGACGAGGGGGTCGTAGTAGGTCCCTCTTCGGTCCGCCGGCCGGTGGGTACGGCCCACCCTACTGTGGATTGGGCTCCGACGAACTTGGAAGAGGTCTGAGTCTCCGTCTCTTCGAGTGGTGTGGTCGTCAGAGCCCACACCGGACCCCGATGGACGGCGTGCGTCTTTTGTACGTTCAAAATAAGTGATAAAACGTTAAGGTCATAAAGTGGGATAGGCCTATGTGAAAACGTTTTCCGGTCGTTTTTAAGTCCTGGGACTTGTCTCCGCCGCCCACGGGGTGGGAAATTTACTCCACGTTCCCGCGGTGGGGCACCGCCAAGCGAGGGTAGTCGGCAAACGTCACCCTAAGTCAAGGGGTTGGGTCCGACTTGGGTCCGGTCCGTCACCCTCGCGGGGTCCCTTAAGGGTCGTAGAAGGAGGATTAAAAAAACCCCACGGACCCTGCGGGAGTGTGGGGTGGGTCGTACGTGTAGGCCGGTCTTCACAGGTCCCCTCGGTCCGCCAGTCGCCTGTCGGGGGGTCGACGAGGGGCGGAAGGAAGACGAGTCCCTCGGGTCTGGGACGGGGTGGGACCGGCTCCCCCGTAGGGGGCTCTCGCACAGAGACCTACCGACAGGGGTGCCCCGGGCGGGTCTCGAGGCCGGTGTTTCGGACCTCCCACCTGCGCCTTCCCTCGAGGGACCAGTCCCTTGATTCGGGGGTGTTCCGCGTCACGGACGACGGACGATTCAGGGAAGTCAGCACAGGCTGAGAAACGTCGGAGTACGTGACAAGGGGTAGTCCGAGGAGACAGGTACCTTGACAGGTCCGTTCTTATGACCTCACCCAACGGTCAAGGAAGAGGTCCCCTCGAAGTGTTTGGTGTGTTGTGTCGGTTCTTGTTGTTGTTGTTCTTTTTTTTAAAGAAGCCTTCGTGTAATCTACGTGCACCGGGGGCCGCAGACACACTCAGACACTACTCGGTCTGACACAAGGTCAGCCCAAAGAATAACTTACATGGAACCGCAGTGTACATGTAAGATCTAGTCTCGTTCCGACTGAGGGCAGTGAAGACACCGACTGGACACCGGAGGAGTGATGCACCGGACTGGCAGGACGAATGGGAACTGGGTTCAGCCCCGTCCGGGGGGGTCCGGTGACTCGACTGGAGTGTCCGCGACCGTGCTCCGAGGTAAAGTCGATTCCTCGAGACCGCCGAAGGAGGGCCGCCGGACGGAAGGACCTGCCGGGACCTGACCTGGACATACAGGTGCGGGACGCCCCGATCCTCGCGGAACTTCGCCTCTGGGGAGGGGCGGGCACAAGAGGTCGACATCTCACCCAGAGTCTCGTCTCGTCCCCGGCTCGACTACACGCCGGCACCCTGGGTTAGGGTCACCCTGGGTTAGGGGCGTAGAGAACGAAATCTTCCTCCAGGGTCTCGGTTCGGGCCTCCCCCGGCGGGGACGACCCGGGGGACCCGGGGACCCCGCCTCCTCCTCGGGCCGAGCTATCCTCCCACCCCGACCGGTCGGGATGGCGGTAGTTCTCCCTCCGCCTCTCTCCGGAGGCGTGTCTCGCCTCCGGCGCACCCCGCTTCCGTCTCCGGCGTCGGGCCGCGGCCGCCGGGGACTTCGACGCGTCCCGCGCCCCAGAGGGGAGGCGCGAGGCCTGCCTCGCCCCGGGACGGCCGCAGAGCGAAACCAGGGTCGCCAGGACTAACACCTCGACCCGGCGGGCCCGACGCTCGCTTGTCTAAGGAGAAAAAGGTCGGTCGTCCCGGCGCCGCGAAACAGTGTGTCGGAGCCCCGTGAGCGAGCGGTGGGCAGAGTGAAGAGACCTGAGGAGACATGTAAAACCTATGTTCAGGAAGTAGTTTACAAGAAAAACGTTTATGTAAGAGGGTCAGCCACTGAATAGAAAAATAAGAGAATTGTCCCAAAAGTGTCTCGTCTTCAGAAGAAAATAAGGTTACTTGAGATCGAATAGGTAAAAAGAGGGTAGACGACACATCTGCGGGGAAGATAAGGGGGAGACGAGGCCCTGGGAAGGAGTGGGGTCAGTCTGGGTGGTCGAGGGCGGGTACTCGGCTGGTGGGGCGGCGGGTGGAGGAGGGAGAGAGGTCACGGGAGCCGGTGGACTCAGAAAGGAGATTAGACCTCTTCAAGGTCCGGTGCCCTATTCGTGTCACCTAAATTAGTTTGGTGAGAGAAGAAAAAGATTTTCTTTGTAAAGGAAAGATTTCATCTGAAATTTTAATGTGTGATATACAACCCGCGACCTCATGGAAGCATCCGAACACGTAGACGCTTGTGGAAGATCCATGTTGGTCCCCGGACGTAACCCGGTCCTGAGTCCTGTGGGAGCGGGTCTCGCTCGAGGACCCCAGAGTCTTCCGTCACCTTCCACCCGGACCTACCCAGGGGTCCTGTGGGGGCGGGGTTTAGGGAGGCCGGGCGGAGGGAGACCCTGGTTGTGAGAACATCCCCACCGTTTCCGGGTGTCCCTCTACCGTCCTCCGTGGCCGCAGGTGACAACCGTCCTCTCGGTGGAGGGCCCCAGAGTCTCTGGGACTGGAGGGAGGAGGACCAGAGTGTCCGAGTGGAACGCGAAGGGGACGGGTCTAAGCCCCTCGTCACGGGGTGAATCGCCCTCGACTACAACCCCTGGTTCTCGTCTGTGTCCCCGAGGCCCGGCTCAGACACCGGCCCCGGTCCTTCGCAGACCCGACACACAGACACATCCCACACACGTATTCAGACACGCACAGACACACACAGACACAGTTCTGGTGTCAGTATCCCGAAGGGTTAGGGTCCAGGTCCTTCCAGGGCGTACGGTGTGTCGTGGATTCGGACACACACGTCGCTGATGACTTGTGAGTGGGACCTCGGACCCTTGGCGTCGGTGACTCGGGCCGCGGGACCTCGGACAGACACGAGGGGTCGTTCTCTCTGGGGGTGGTCCTCTCGGGTACCGGGCGCTGGCCTCTCGTCCGGGTGGGCGGCACCGGGCCCGTTCGGGCGGCTCGCTGCGTCCGGGTCGTCTCTCTACCTGCCAGTCTAAGAGGAAGCTGCTGGTGCGGGTGCTTCTGCGTCGAACGGGGAGTCCGAACGCGAGTTGCAGAAGTCACTTCTAAACGAAGAGTAGAACCGGGGACGGACGCGTCGGGCTACCGAGTAGGTGAAGCAGGTTACTCCTCCCCGGCTCCGTTGGCGACCCGAAGTCGAGGTGGGGGCCGTCCCTGTTGGCCACCCCCACCCCCACCGCAGGGCCTTCTGCCCGTCGGTCGTGGGGGGCGTGTGGGGGTCGGACGCGTGAGGATGGGGTGGGGAATGGTGGGGGTGGTGGTTGTGGGGCCTCGGCCCGCCCAGAGCTTGGGAGGGCTGCTCGGAACCCTTCTGCTAGGTCCGGCGTAAGCCGGCGTCGGGACCCCGTCGCGTCCCTCGTGTCTTTCCTACCCGCGGACCGAGGTGAGCCGGGGAGAGTCGGTCTCGGTACTCGGAGGATGTCTCGTCCCGTTGAGTGCGGAGAAAGACCCCACGCCTGAACTAAAAAAATTAAATTTATTTTCATTGACTTTCCTACACAAAGGAGGATCCTACCGAGTGTAAGTAGTTTTGTAGTCTGAGTGTTTGTGAGACGTTCTGTGACCGGCGCCCCATCGGTGCCGAGAGGGTCGTCTCCGACATAACGTTGCCCACTAGGTTTCTGGTCGCGTCGGAGGGTGTCCCGATCGGTGTCGGGGCTCGAGCCTCTGGGGACTCGCCCCTCCCGAGACGGGGACGAAAAGACGCCACCAAGACCCGACCAGTCCACTTGGCAGGCGGGGTCTGTCTGGACCAGGAGTGGTGGCGACCCGTTCAGGTGGGAGTCGTCCGCCGGGGTGCCGGAGAGGGAGGTAACGCCTGCGCCTGTGTCTCGAGAGACTTGGGCGACGACGAGCTGGTGTCACGAGTGGGCGGGGCGTTCGGCTCGGGGGTCACACCCGGGGCGGGGATCCCAGGGGGCAAAGGTTCTACGAAGACCCCGGTGTCACGGGTCGAGGATCTCGTCGGGGCCCGAACGAGGGCGTCGCCGGAGCGCGAAGGGGCGCACCGGTCGTCTCCCGTCGGCTCCTTTCCGGGCCCACGTAAGCCCTGTCGGTGGGCGCTCGCCGGGCCCTGGGAGCGGCGGGGGAGGTCGACCGGGGTGAGACGTCTTTCCCTAGCCCCGCCCTCGCACCGGCGGGCGAGAGATTTCGAGTCATTGTTTTTGGTGGGTGTTCATCTGTGTCGCTGTCACAGGTCTCGAAAGGAGGCAGAAAGGACACTGGAGGCACCGGCGCACCCCACTGACGCGGACAGACGGTCCTCCGCCTCTGTCTGAGCGTGACCGCTGGCTCGTGGACGTCGGCTCAACGTCCCGTCCGAAACCCTTGAGCACTGGGTCTCAGGCTCGCGGAACCGGGGCACAGGGGCCCTTCCCTGCCCACCTGTGGTCGGGGGTGGGGCCCCGACTCGTGCGTCAGTGGTCCGACGGGTACGGCCCCGGCGGACCCCGTGCGCAAGTGGGGTCGACAGTAAGGGCCTCAACGACACATAGCCCCCAGGTACGGGGTTTAGGGGTGGCGCATGCCCCGGAACAAGAGTCTCGAGTCTGACCTGAGGTCCCTTGCCCGTGGCAGGTCCCGCCCAGGACCCTCGTTCCGGGAGTGGGACGCGTAAAGGTCAACCGCGACCTTGCGTCGGACTTGAGGACCCACAGCCCGGGTTGACACACGGGCGCTCCCTGGGGGTGGCACATTAGGCACCAGACGGGGCGCGTGGGGCGCGCCCTCCGGTCGCAGCCTTCGAGTGGCAGTGGTGTCGTCTTTCTTTCGCCGGTCCCTCTCCCCCAGGACCTCCGTCTACCCTCGACTGGTGCTCCGTCTCCTTCTTCGCGCCCCAGACCCATACCCACACCCACACCCACACCCCAGACCCACACCCACACCCACACCCCAGACCCACACCCCAGACCCACACCCCAGACCCAGACCCACACACACACCCAGACCCACACCCACACCCGCACCCCAGACTCACACCCACACCCAGACCCACACCCTAGACCCGTACCCCAGACCCACACCCAGACCCACACCC
>SJYO01004576.1:1174660-1286629 GCA_006410555.1 Capra ibex | reverse complement strand
CCCCAGACCCACACCCCAGACCCGCACCCCAGACCCAGACCCACACACACACCCAGACCCACACCCACACCCGTACCCCAGACCCACACCTAGACCCACACCCCAGACCCACACCCCAGACCCACACCCAGACCCACACCCTAGACCCACACCCCAGACCCACACCTAGACCCACACCCTAGACCCGCATCCCAGACTCACACCCAGACCCACACTCACACCCACACCCCAGACCCGCACCCCAGACCCACGTCCCAGACCCGTGCGCCAGACCCCACACCCCAGACCCCACGCTCCGGACCCGCGTCCCAGACCCACGCCCCAGACCCACGTCCCAGACCCGTGCCCCAGACCCCACGCCCCAGACCCGCCCCCCACACCCACACCCCAGACCCCACGCTCCAGACCCGCGTCCCAGACCCGCGTCCCAGACCCACGTCCCAAACCGTACGGTCCCGTCCGCCGGGAGGAGACCCCGGAGGACGTCCGAGGTCGGTGGGGTAGTTAGTCCGTCAGACCGAGGGTGTCCTCTGGTCCTCTGAGTCTAACAGTTCCTCGGAAACTTCTTGTTTCTAGAAAGAGTTATATGTCTTAAGGATTCAATGACTCTATTTACCTCCCTCTAAACTGTAAATGACACGTATTAAATTTTAAGTTTTGCCGAGGGTCGTTTCCTTTTAGTGGTCTGTCGGAGTCGACGCACGAAACCCCAGACTAGGAAGACGGCTGTCCTCCCGAGGTACGACGGAATCTAGCCGGAATTAAAAATCTTAGATCTCTTGTTTTGGTGCAACGTCTTATAGTACTACAAGTACAAAAACGAAAACTTTCCTTCAATAGGGGTAACACTTAATAAAGAAATTTTCTTTTTTGTGAATTTTACTCGTTCACAAAAGAGTCAAAATTTATAGACTAAGTCTCCATTGTGGTGTACTGACTACCACAAGGTCTTGTGACTCTTTGTGTCCACGTCCACCCACAGATTAAATGTCCCTCTAAAAAAAAAGGGGGTCCTTTTGGATACTGCAAAGAGGGTCTGGGGAGACGAGTCCCTGTGAGCCTCTGCCTCCCAGGTTAGTGGAGCGTGGGTACTGGAACCAGACACGAGGTTTTTGGTGTTTCCCGTCTCTTCGGGGACTCATAAAGACCTGTTCTGGTGCCACCCTTTAGGGGCCGGCGGAGGCCTAGACCCCCAGACCGGCACGACCCAGGGAGACGCATCCTCCGCGACCGGGCCGACGGGGGGTCCACGCCCGTGACCCGAGACCGAGGCGGGAACCGGACTCGAGTAGGGGAGTCCCCTTGGGCTTCCCGACCCCCGGGGGTCCGTCTAATTCGATGTTAGCTCACAAAGGAGGACACTCGAACACACGACCCGTAGGACTTTTTCAACCCCTTGGTCTCCTTCTCTTCTCTCGTCAACCAAGGCGACACTCGCCCTGCGACACCCACTCCTCCCCCCTGCCCACACTCGGGGACCGAGTCTCCTTCTCGAACCACTGGAGACTGGGCGGTCACTGTACGTACCGAGGGGTTTACAATGTAAAAACCCTGGACGGACGTCACAACGACTCTACGACCCTGTGAACCGGACAGGATTACGATGTCCTTCGTCGACACGACTGGGTCCTGAGTGAGTACAGACCCTGCGTGGATGTGCGGGGTCTTAGCCCCAGTCAATACTGAGACAGAGGGTAGTCAGACTTGGTGCTTTGTGTAGTGGACGATTTGTGTTTGTGTAGGGGCTCCCGTGACGGTCTCCCCCGGTCCGCCCCTCCGGCCTCCTCCTCAGGTGCGGGGTCTGGGGCTTGACGTTCACACTGGAACAAACCCTGTTCCCAGAAACGTCTTCCCTAAGGTAACGTCTAGATTCTACTCCAGTAGGACCGAAGACTCACCGGGATTTAGGTCACTGTCCACAGGAATGGTTTCTCTCTGTCTCCCTGTAGTCTGTCTTGTGAACCCCCTTCCCTCCGCTCCGTGGACTACTACCTCCGTCTCCGACCTCCTGTGGGGTGTTGGGTCCCTGTGGCACCGGTGGTCTCGGTCCCTCCGTCCTTCCCGGGAGGGGCCTCGGAGACGTCCGCTGTGCCGGGACGAGTGTGGTCGGAGTCCGGCACTCGTGTTCCCGGTCACGACACCCGGGTAGCCCACACCTGTCGGCGGTTCCTTCAGGACGCCAGCGGAGGAGACCCGAAGCAGGGGTGTCTTAGAAAGTGGGTGCAGGGTCTGGACGAGGAGGTCCAAGTCGGTGAACCGTTGGAAGGGAGACTGATAGAGGTGAGAAGGATTCACTCCACTGCTACTGGGACGAACGGACCCCGACAGGACCAAGATCGTGACTCTCAGGACGGAGGGTTCTTTTCGTCCTGTCGTCCAGGGTCATAGCCACTCCGAACAGTCTATCGCTCCGACAGTCTATGTGTCTATCTATTCTTCTGAGAACTCTCAGGGAACCTGACGTTCCTCTAGGTTGGTCAGGTAGGATTTCCTCTAGTCAAGACCCACAAGTAGTCTTCCTGACTACAACTTCGACTTTGAGGTTATGAAACCGGTGGACTACGTTTCTTGACTGAGTAAACTTTTCTGCGACTACGACCCTTTCTGACTTCCGTCCTCTTCTTCCCCTTTTGTCTCCTACTCTACCGACCTACCGTAGTGGCTGAGTTACCTGCACTCAAACCCATTTGAGACCCTCAACCACTACCTGTCCTTCCGGACCGCACGACCTCAAGTACCCCAACGTCTCAACCTGTGTTGACTCGCTGACTTTACTTGACTTGACTTGGCTTGGTCTATCTATCGGCACACACACACACATGTATATATATGTATATATGTATGTATATGTATATATATGTACCGTGATTCGCGTTCTCCGCCACGGCCGCCCGGTGTAGGTTCCAGTCCCCGCCACCGGCCCTCCTCGGTGGGACTCGGGCTCCGGTCCTCGCCACTGGGACTCCTCGGTGGGACTCGGGCTCCGGTCCCCGCCGTCGACCCTCCTCGGTGGGTGCGGGCTCCGGTCCCGGCCGTCGGTCCTCCTCGTTGGACTCCTCCCAACGTGTCCTCCCGGATCTCCTCATAAGGGTGCAACTTCCAGTCCTTGCCGCCGCCATTCCTCTATGGGGAGCAGGTTCCATTCCTCGTCGCCGACACGAAACGACCTCGTCGGCACTTCTCTATGGGGTGCGAGTTCCATTCTCTTTGGGTTCATTCAACCATCCACAACGTTCTCCCGTAGTCTCCCGTCTGTGTGACTTTGGTATGAGTCTTTAGATCAGTTAGATTAGTGTGATCCTGGTGTCGGAACAGATTGAGTTACTTTGGTTCGGTGCGGACGCCCCGTTGGATTCTGTCCGTCCAGTACCACCTCTCCAGACTGTCTCGCACCAGGTGACCTCTTCCCTTACCTTTCGGTGAAGTCATAAGAACGGAACTCTTGGGGTACTTGTCATACTTTTCCGTTTTACTATCCTATGACTTTCTCCTTGAGGGGTCCAGTAATCCACGGGTTATACGATGACCTCTAGTCACCTCTTTATTGAGGTCTTTCTTACTTCCCTACCTCGGTTTCGTTTTTGTTAGGGGTCAACACCTATACTGACCACTATCTTCGTTCCAGGTTACGACATTTCTCGTTATAACGTATCCTTGGACCTTACAGTCCAGGTACTTAGTTCCGTTTAACCTTCACCAGTTTGTCCTCTACCGTTCCCACGTGCAGCTGTAAGATCCTTAGTCGCTTGATTTTACCTGACCTTACCCACTTAAATTGAGTCTACTGGTAATATAGATGATGACGTCCGTCCTTAGGGAGTCTTCTTTACCTCATCGGTAGTACCAGTTGTTTTCTCAGGTTTTACGTCATGAATCTACGTTAGAGTTTTTGCTGTCTTACTAGACACAAGCAGAGGTTCCGTTTGGTAAGTTATAGTGTCATTAGGTTCAGATACGGGGTTGGTCATTGCGACTTCTTTGACTTCAACCTGCCAAAATACTTCTGGACGTTCTGGAAAATCTTGATTGTGGGTTTTTTTTGCAGGAAAAGTAATATCCCCTGACCTTAAGTTTTCATCCTTCAGTTCTTTGTGGACCTCATTGTCCGTTTAAACCGGAACCTTATACCTTACTTCGTCCCTTTTCTGATTATCTCAAAACGGTTCTTTTACGTGACCAGTATCGTTTGTGGGAGAAGGTTGTTGTGTTTTCTTCTGAGATGTGTACCTGTAGTGGTCTACCAGTTGTGGCTTTAGTCTAACTAATAGAAGAAACGTCGGTTTCTACCTCTTCGAGATATGTCAGTTGTTTTTGTTCTGGTCCTCGACTGACACCGAGTCCAGTACNTATTGTTCCCTTGTAAAGTACGTTTCTACCCGAGCTATTTCCTGTCTTTACCAGCCCTGAATTGTCTTCGTCTTCTATAATTCTTCTCCACCGTTCTTATGTGTCTTCTTGACATGTTTTGTCTCGAAGTGCTGGGTATATTAGTACTACTACACTAGTGATTAGATCTCGGTCTGTAGAACCTTACACTTCAGTTCACCAGGAATCTTTCGTAGTGATGCTTGTTTCGATCACCTCCACTACCTTAAGGTCAACTCGACAAAGTTTAGGACTTTGTACTACGACACTTTCACGACGTGAGTTATACAGTCATTTAAACCTTTTGAGTCGTCACCGGTGTCCCGACCTTTTACAGTCAAAAGTAAGGTTAGGGTTTCTTTCCGTTACGGTTTCTTACGAGTTTGATGGCGTGTTAACGTGAGTAGAGTGTACGATCATTTCATTACGAGTTTTAAGAGGTTCGGTCCGAAGTCGTTATGCACTTGGCACTTGAGGGACTACAAGTTCGACCAAAATCTTTTCCGTCTCCTTGGTCTTTAGTTTAACGGTTGTAGACGGTCTAGTACCTTTTTCGTTCTCTCAAGGTCTTTTTGTAGATAAAGACTAAATAACTGATAGGGTTTCGGAAACTGACACACCTAGTGTTATTTGACACCTTTGAAGACTTTCTCTACCCTTATGGTCTGGTGGACTGGACGGAGAACTCTTTAGACATACGTCCGGTCCTTCGTTGTCAATCTTGACCTGTACCTTGTTGTCTGACCAAGGTTTATCCTTTTCCTCATGCAGTTCCGACATATAACAGTGGGACGAATAAATTGAAGATACGTCTCATGTAGTACTCTTTGCGACCTGACCTTCTTTGCGTTCGACCTTAGGTCTAACGGCCCTCTTTGTAGTTATTGGAGTCTATACGTCTACTGTGGTGGGAATACCGTCTTTCACTTCTCCTCGATTTTTCGGAGAACTACTCTCACTTTCTCCTCTCGCTTTTTCAACCGAATTTCGAGTTGTAAGTCTTTTGCTTCTAGTACCGTAGACCAGGGTAGTGAAGTACCCTTTATCTACCCCTTTGTCACCTTTGTCACAGTCTGAAATATAAAACCCCCCGAGGTTTTAGTGACGTCTACCACTGACGTCGGTACTTTAATTTTCTGCGAATGAGGAACCTTCTTTTCAATACTGGTTGGATCTATCATATAAGTTTTCGTCTCTGTAATGAAACGGTTGTTTCCAGGCAGATCAGTTCCGATACCAAAAAGGACACCAGTACATACCTACACTCTCAACCTCACACTTCTTCCGACTCGCGACTTCTTAACTACGAAAACTTGACACCACAACCTCTTCTGAGTACTCCCAGGGAACCTGACGTTCCTCTAGGTTGGTCAGGTAAGACTTCCTCTAGTCGGGACCCTAAAGAAACCTTCCTGACTACGATTTCGACTTCGAGGTTATGAGACCGGTGGAGTACGGTTCTCAACTGAGTAACCTTTTCTGACACTACGACCCTCCCTAACCCCCGTCCTCCTCTTCCCCTGCTGTCTCCTACTCTACCGACCTACCGTAGTGGCTGAGCTACCTGCACTCAGACTCACTTGAGGTCCTCAACCACTACCTGTCCCTCCGGACCGTACGGCGCTAAATACCCCAACGTTTCTCAGCCTGTGCTGACTCGTTGACTTGACTGCACATATATATATATGTACCGAAACCAAGTCGTCAGTTCTTAGACGGACGGTAAGTCCTCTGAGTCCAAACTGGGGACTCAACCCCTCTAGGGGACCTCCTCCCGTACCGTTGGGTGAGGTCATAAGAACGACCCTTTTAGGGTACCTGTCTCCTCGGACCGTCTGACTTCAGGTACTCCAGCGTCTCAGTCTGTGTGAGACGTATGTGACTCGTGTACGCGTCCGTGTGCATACACATGTACATGTCTCTCTCTGTAATACCTCCGACTCCCGACTCTTCGGAATTCTGGACGCCAGACTTCTGGACTCGGGGCCCTCTTGGTACCAGACTCAGTCTCCGTCCAGTTCTGGTTGTACGGGCGAAGTTCTGGCCGTCCCAATCCCAATCCCAATCGTGTCGGAGGATATGAGTCGGAAGGCAGACGACACAAGTCCGAGGCTCCCCGACCGACTGTGGACGGTGGGTGTAAGGGTAGGGGAGACGAATCGGGCGGTTGAGTCGCAGTCGCAGAAGGTACTTGCGGGAGTGTCTGTGCCCTCGCACCGAGTCGACCGGGGCCGGACCTCGTAGGTCCGCCGGGAGTCGTCACGGTAGGGGGCCTACGAGACCCCTGCGCACAGGGAGCCGCGAGGAAGGTCGACCACCGACAGAGGACCGGAAACTCCGACCACCCAACACCTTGGTCCCTGGAGGAGCCCTCGGACCGGGGCCGAGGAGGTCCGACAGACGTGAGGAAGGACACGGAGGGTGCACCAGGGGGGTCGTGCCTGTCCGGTTCCGGAGTGTGTGGCGCTTAGACTGAAAGGGCAGACGCACAGAGGTCGACCTCTTTCAAGAGACGAAAAAATGCACGACACACCAATCTGAGGTGTGTCTACGAGGACCTAATGGAGAGACACGAGTGCAGATATCGGAAAAGAAAGAAAAGCAACAACGACAACGGTATGGAACGTCGAACGTCGTGGAAAGGTCCGAGACTTGGGTGCGGGGGCCGTCACCTTCGCGCCTCACGATTGGTGACCCGGCGGTCCTTCGGGGACTTCAGACATGGCTAGGGTAGACGTTTCAGGGAAAAATTGTACATTACATCGTGTCGCGAAAGTGAAAAGGAGGGAATTAGTAAACCCCTTTTTAGGTCCCTAGGCCAGTAACCGTCCTCATTTCTGTTTCTGTCTTACCGGACCTTGCGATCACCTCGAGGTCGTCATTCCTCCGTCGTTTAATACTTCTCGGTCCCTACAAATGTAGTCAAAATAAGTTTAATGGTTTTAAGCCCTCGTTGATTCTACAGGAAGGCATCGACTTGCCTAATCATTTGACACCAGGTAGGTCTGTTTCCTTATAATGAGTCGTTATTTTGTTTTAATAAACAGTTCGGTACTTTTCTATACCCTCTTGGAGTTTACGTGTGATGGTGGACTTTTGTCGACTGCCTCTGGAAGACCTTTTCCACTATGGTACCTCCGGACTATTCGAGTCGTGAACGACGTCCCTCCCTCCCTCGTGTCTCCTGAAAATTCCGTCACCTTTGTGTGCCACACTACAGTGTCGTTACCTCTGCAGTGCCGTGCAGGTAGATTTGGGTGTCTTGCCTGCGGTAGTCCTCGTTCGGGGCCAGCGTGACACCTGAGACCCTCCACTAGATAGTTGTACCCAAGTAGGAACGAGAGCGTCCGTGGCAGGACGACTCTCTACGACTGTTTCCTCCTCCGACATGGACACACCCTTGGGTCCCATGTCCCCTTTGGAACCGTGAAGGAAGAGTTAAAGTAACACTTGGATTTCGACGAGAATTTTTCGACAGAATTCTCAGTCTCCGTACTGGGTCGTCGACGTGAGACTCGGCCTGTGGTGGGGTCCCGGTGTCCTCCCCACACTTCCCGGGTCCCATCCGCGAGGTCTCGACGAGTGTGTCGGGCGGACCGGGGTTCGTCGGGTCCCCGCCCCGGTCTGTGGGTTGGGGTTGCTCGAAGACTTAGTCCGACGGGATGAGGTCCTCCCAGATAGAGATCCACCCGCTGACACAGAGTTGACCTTTTATTGGGAGTAAATCGAACAATTTACCGTAAATCAGGGACTTGAGACTTATCGAGTTTCTTAAAAAAAAAAAAAAATTATATTCGTACGACCCTTCTAATTGTCCCGTACAAAGAGGTACTAAAGAAGGTTTGAGTATTCTGTATTTCAGGAGAAATCCGAACCTCTTTTTAATGTGTATACCATTCAATATTCAATATTAAAAATTTTCGATAAAATAACTCTATATTGAGTGTATGTCATTTGGCCTGGGTGGACGTGACGTACCGAGCCACGACTCCTCAAAGCTACCGACCCATGTGAACGCATTAGAGAAGAGGTCATTCTGGACCTTACAGAGGTACTGGGGCCCTTCAAGAGAGAACGAGGAAGGGTCAGTTGGGGGGAGGGACGAGCCGTTGATGGTGGGGATGGTGATCGCCCAACAAATCGGAAAAAGTTGAAAATAAAACATAGCCCCATATCGGTTAATTGACCTCCTTCTTTGACGTTGGGTGAGTGAGGCCATGAGCACGGACCTTTTAAGGTACCTGTCTCCTCGGACCCCCCGATATCTGGTGCCCCAGTGTTCCCAGCCTGTGCTGACTCGCGGACTTGTCGTTGTTGACATCGGTTAATTGTTACAGCACGGTCCAAGTCCACTCGTCGCTTCCTCGAGTCGGTACGTATGCGTCCATAGTCAAGAGAGGGTTTGAGGGGAGGATAGGTCCGACGGTGTGTTGTGACTTGTCTCAAGGGACGTCCAAATCGGACAAAGTCTTGAAGTCCCAAGAGGTCTCTGTGTATCGGTTGGCCTATATACTCTGTGTAATTCTCTGAGTAGAATTCGTTTGTCGAGTGAACTAGTGTCCTCGACCGTGCAGACTTCAGGCACAACGTCCGACCTTTGAGCGTGTCGCCCCCCCAAACGTCAGAACTCCGTCTTGAAGAAGGGACTCTCTGGAGTCATAAACAGCACTTCAAAAGTTGGCTACCCCACTCCAGGTGGATGTAGTGGTCCCCAGTGGAAGAAGGGAATTTCAGTCGACTAGGGTCCCCAATTGGTGCAGATGCTTTATGGAAGTGTCGTTGTGGATCTAAGGGTGCACTGAATGAGGACCAGGATACGGGATCACTTCGCCTGTGTCTTCTGAGTTGAGTAGGGCGTCAACCTTAGTGTGTCGCACACGAGAAGACCCAGGCCCAGGAAAGGAAGACACCGTTTAAAGACTGGGCAGGGACAGCAAACAGAGGCATCATCCAAGGGATAATATCCATAGGAGATCATACTTATGTCACTCGATCTAAGACTATGTGTGGTCCGTAAAGCGTTAAATCGGTTCTCTAGATGTTTATTATTTTGTTCTTTTAACGAAGCACTGCGGGTCCCTGAACATTCTTAGGTGGTCTCATTGAGCGACCCATAAATTTCAAGTGACCGTAATATGTTGTCTTGCCAAATTTTATAGAGTTATAGTCGACTTCGTGTTACCCTGCGTTTCCGCCACCGAGTTGGGAAAGCCCTTCTGTAAGTAAAACACAACGAAAACAACAAAATCCTAAAATTAAATCACCGTTGATTAATTGGTTTCTTATGTCAGATTTGATTTTGGTTAAGAGAACACCAGTGAAGTCTTCTGAAGAGAAGTCGTGTGTGATTTCGTTAACGTACATCCTCTCAGACTCTCACTCGGACCCAAAGGTCGACGGGCCCCTTTCTGGTTGCTCTAGATGGTCAATTTGTCCTCCAGTGGCGGGTGGCGTGAGGTGGAGTGTTTCCCGACGACGGGGAGTGGCGGAAGAGAGAAGGGACTGAAGGGAAGTGGGGAGAGTGTCGTCCGACGTGGCCGGTGGGACCGCACGGCCGAGAGTCCAGTCGCTCCCGTGCGTGTGCCGGTGTGCCGGGAGGTCGTCTCGAGGAGGGGTCCCCGAACGCTCGCCCGGGGAGGGGTGGGACAGGCACGAGGACCAGGAGGGTGTCCCGAGGAGGAGTCGGAGGAGGACCGAAGACTGGGGTCAGGAGAGGAGGTAGAAGGGAGGGAGGTTCCACTCCTCGAGTGGTCCGATAAGACCGAACTTTGCGGAGATGGAGGTCCCGGAGGCCTTGGATGTGGAGGTCCCGGAGGAAGGGGTTCCGACGTCTAGACATGGACGTTGGAAACGCTGGTGAGGCGTTCAAGTGCTGGTCAGAGAGGTGGTCGGACGTGTGGACGCGGCCGGGTCGACGGCGGTAGAGCCCCGGTCCTCTGAGGGACCAGGGCCCGTGAGTCTGGTTCCGCACGTCGTAGGGACTCAGGGAAAAGAGAGTGTGACGCGGATGAAGTGGTGTCGGGGTTCGCGAGGTGAGAGTTTTACGGCGACTGGGGACTGGTCGTGAGTTCAGGAGAGACATGTTAGTGGTGTAGGTACTGCCGACTTGGGAGTAGGGAGACGGACCTGCCGGAACCGAGGGATGTCACACAAGAGTCGTGTCGTCAGTACCACCGGGACAATTTGCGGTTCAGTGGGTACTGGGAAGAGACGAGTACCGGGGTGTCGAAGGACAGAACGGACCTGAGGTAGGGTGAGGGGCGTGTGTGAGGAGGGTGCGGCCGCACCGAACGAGGGAGTAGGAGGACTCGAGAAGAGGTCCGTGGGACAAATTTTGGCGGTGGTAGGTTTGTCCGTGAGGGAGCTCGAGGAGGGGGGAGGTAAAAAGACAGGTCGAGGTAGACTAGATGATGTCCTAAACGAGATAAGGACAATAAAAGACATAGGGATTTGGTTCTACGTAGGCGGACGTTGCGTCCTCTGGGGTCAAGTTAAGGACCCAGTCCTTCTAGACGACCTCCTCCCTATCCGATGGGCGAGGTCATAAGAACCCGAAGGGACTACCGAGTCGACCATCTCTTAGACGGGCGTTACGTCCTCTGGACCCAAACTAGGGACCCAACCCTTCTATGGGACCTCTTCCCTTTCCTATGGGTGAGGTCATAAGACCGGACCTCTTGAGGTACCTGACACATCAGGTACCCCAGTGTTTCTCAGCCTGTGCTGACTCCCTTGAAGTGAGTGAGTTTGGTTCTACACGCGAGGGACTCCCGTCCGTAAACGACAAATGGGAGGTCGGAAGACCCGGCACTCGTCACACCGTGTGTCGGACTCGCTCAGTTTTTCGAGATAAACACCTGTTCACAAGGACTACAGCCTCTTCCGTTGCCGTGGGGTGAGGTCATGAGAACGGACCTTTTAGGGTACCTACCTCCTCGGACCACCCGACGACAGGTACCCCAACACTTCTCAGCCTGCGCTGATTCGCTGACGTGGAAAGTAAAGAGTGAAAGTACGTAACCTCTTCCTTTACTGTTGGGTGAGGTCACAAGAACGGACCTCTTAGGGTCCCTGCCCCCTCGGACCGCCCGACGGCAGATACCCCAGCGTGTCTCAGCCTGTGCTGACTGCGCTGACTCGTCGTCGTCGCCGTCGTCAAGGACTACATCCTCCCGGTAGAAGATCACACTGTGCGCCAGTGGCGGTCGAAATGTCATAGTGACTTTCAATACTGAAGCTTGTGTATTTGGGGTGTTTACTTATTAGAGACGCGTCGCGTGTGTTTTGTGTGGGTGCTTACTTCCTTCCGACCCGGTGTGACGTGACGTTGTGGTCAAGGGGTTCTAGCACGTGACTGCCCCCGCGCCCCCGACTTCCTTGGGTCCGTCTGGTCCGACGGCAGTTTCGACCTGTGGCCGGGGCCAGCGGCCTCGGCCCCCGCGCATGCCGGTCTCAGTCGCCCGGCCGTTCTACGGGAGTCCACTCCCTCCGGGGTGCACCCGGTCCGCCCGGGCCCTGGCAGAGC
The DNA here is from genome assembly GCA_006410555.1 of Capra ibex. Lineage (NCBI taxonomy): Eukaryota > Metazoa > Chordata > Mammalia > Artiodactyla > Bovidae > Capra > Capra ibex. The sequence continues at coordinate 1,274,739 of SJYO01004576.1, read as the reverse complement.
GCCGGAGGTTTCGACGGGCCGCCCCGCCTCCCGGTCGTCGTCGGGGCGCCGCCTGGAAGTCCCGCCGCGGTCCGGACGACGTCGCGCGCGCCGCCGGGCCTGAGGAGGGGCGTCCCCCGCCCCGCGTCGCCCCGCGCGTCCGCGTCAGCCTCGCGGGCGGCGGGACGGCCGCCACTCGGGGCGGGGCGCGCCCGCTCGGAGGGCCGCCTGGGCGGGGGCGGGCCCCGGACTCCTCCGCCCTGCCACTGCAGTAGCGCGACCCGCGGTAAAGCCTTTCCCTACTTTCAGAGCGCCGCCGCCGCCGCCCCGACTCCACGGACTCGCCGCCGCCGCGCCGCCGACCCCGAGGGCGACGCGCCCCTGCCCGCGCGGACTCCCTCGCGGCTCGCGGGCCACAAAGGCGCCCTCGGCCTCGGCCGCCGACGGGCCGCCCGCCGTCGCTGATCGGCGCCACGCCACCCGTCCCGCACCGCCCTCCGCCCGACCGCGGGGGACGCGAGCCGCACGCCGGGCGGCCGTCCTCCGCCGGCGCCCCAACGGACTCCTCGGGTTCCGGTCGGAGTCTCGGGCTCGCCTGCGGCCGAGAGGGGCGACGCCCGCCGACGGCGGACGCGACCTGGCGAGCGAGGCCAAAGGACCGGCAGGGAGGAGGTCCCTACGCCGCCTTTCAAGGCTGGCGTCCGGCGCGACGACGTCGAGTACCCCGATGAGCTTCGGCCCGCCAGAAAGGGGAGCAGGGCCGCGTCTCGAAATCCCGCGCCCCGCGAAGGGCGGCGGAACACACAGCAGAGTCTGGGAGGGGACCACGCGTCCCCCGCGCCAAACACGACATCACTGACACAACACACACTAGTGCGATGAGTCGATCCCTGGGAAGTCAAGGCAAGTCAGCCAGTCAGCACAGTCTGAAAAACCCTGGGGTACCTGACGTCGTGCGTCCGGAGGGACAGGTAGTGGTTGAGGGCCTCGAACGAGTTTGAGTACAGGTAGGTCAGCCACTACGGTAGGTTGGTGGAGTAGGAGCCAGCAGGGGAAGAGGAGGGCGGAAGTTAGAAAGGGTCCCAGAAAAGTCTACTTAGCAAAGAAGCGTAGCTACGACCTCGAAGTTAGGAAGGTTGCTTATAAGTCCTGACTAAAAGAAATCCTACTTGACCAACCTAGAGGAATGCCAGGTTCCCTCAGAAGAGGTTATGGTGTCAAGTTTTCGTAGTTAAGTCGCGAGTCGAAAGAAATATCAGGTCGGAAATTCGAAGAGAAACTTTTCACAAACAGAAGGGTACTTCATATGGAAGAAACGGGGCTCCTTGATTGTCGGAGACAGGTCGACAGGCGGGGGAAAGGAGGTGGAGCGGGGGAGGGTACTGGAAACCGACGTGGGAAGAAGTGAGACGTGGAGAGGGACCATCTTACTGAAGACCTGTGGGAACCGGACCCTCGCTTTGTCACGGGTCTAATGATTCGTCCATTTTGATACGAACCCTGTAAACACGTCTACATATAGTAAACTCTAGCTTAACAAAGAAACATAAGTCAATTGTGTAAAAAGTAAACGTCAGAGTTTACTCATTGAAGTCAAGTCAAGTAAAGTCAGCGAGTCAGCACAGGCTGAGAAACGCTGGGGTACTTAGCGTCGTGTGGTCCGGAGGGACAGGTAGTGGTCGAGGGCCTCAACTGGGTCTGAGCACTGAGCACAGGTAGCTCAGTCACTACGGTAGGTCGGTAGAGTAGGAGCCAGCAGGGGAAGAGGAGGACGGGGGTTAGGGAGGGTCGTAGTCTCAGAAAAGGTTACTCAGTTGAGAACCGTACTCTACCGGTCTCATAACCTCGAAGTAGAAATCGTAGTCAGGAAGGTTTCTTGTGGGTCCTGACTAGAGGAAAGCTTATCTGACCAACCTAGAGGAACGTCAGGTTCCCTGAGAGTCCTCAGAAGAGGTTGTGGTGTCAAGTTTTCGTAGTTAAGAAGCCACAAGTCGAAAGAAGTGTCAGGTTGAAAGTGTAGGTATGTACTGGTGTCCTTTTTGGTATCGGAACTGATCTGTCTGGAAACAACCGTTTCATTACAGAGAGGAAAACTTATACGATAGATCCAACCAGTATTGAAAGGACGGTTCCTCATTCGCAGAAAATTAAAGTACCGACCTTAGTGGCAGACGTCACTAAAACCTCGGGGGGTTTTGTTTCAGACTGTGACAAAGGTGACAAAGGGGTAGATAAAGGGTACTTCACTACCCTGGTCTACGGCACTAGAATCAAAAGACTTACAACTCGAAATTCAGTTGAAAAAGTGAGAGGAGAAAGTGAAAGTAGTTCTCCGAAAAATCGAGGAGAAGTGAAAGACGGTGTTCCCACCACAGTAGACGTATAGACTCCNCCAACCAGTATTGAAAGGACGGTTCCTCATTCGCAGAAAATTAAAGTACCGACCTTAGTGGCAGACGTCACTAAAACCTCGGGGGGTTTTGTTTCAGACTGTGACAAAGGTGACAAAGGGGTAGATAAAGGGTACTTCACTACCCTGGTCTACGGCACTAGAATCAAAAGACTTACAACTCGAAATTCAGTTGAAAAAGTGAGAGGAGAAAGTGAAAGTAGTTCTCCGAAAAATCGAGGAGAAGTGAAAGACGGTGTTCCCACCACAGTAGACGTATAGACTCCACTAACGATAAAGAGGGCCGTTAGAACTAAGGTCGAACACGAAGAAGGTCAGGTCGCAAAGAGTCCTACATGAGACGTATCTTAAATTTATTCGTCCCACTGTTATATGTCGGAACTGCATGAGGAAAAGGAGAAACCCATTGAAGTCGAATGACTTTTAACGAAAACCCTCATTTCGTTTTGGACAACCAAATACCGATCTCTCCACCGTCCCGAATGACAGACAGAAGATCAAAGAAGGGAAAAATATTCTTCAAAATCAACTATTGGACTCACTTAATTTTAAATTCAGATTGAGATTGCCAGACAAAATTCACAACTACAATATGAAACTTTTACCATAAAAATGAAAATTTGTAGAACTGTTTTTATAAAACAAGAGACTTGATTTGAGTCTGAAAAAAGGNAGAGTTTACTCATTGAAGTCAAGTCAAGTAAAGTCAGCGAGTCAGCACAGGCTGAGAAACGCTGGGGTACTTAGCGTCGTGCGGTCCGGAGGGACAGGTAGTGGTCGAGGGCCTCAACTGGGTCTGAGCACTGAGCACAGGTAGCTCAGTCACTACGGTAGGTCGGTAGAGTAGGAGCCAGCAGGGGAAGAGGAGGACGGGGGTTAGGGAGGGTCGTAGTCTCAGAAAAGGTTACTCAGTGGAGAACCGTACTCTACCGGTCTCATAACCTCGAAGTAGAAATCGTAGTCAGGAAGGTTTCTTGTGGGTCCTGACTAGAGGAAAGCTTATCTGACCAACCTAGAGGAACGTCAGGTTCCCTGAGAGTCCTCAGAAGAGGTTGTGGTGTCAAGTTTTCGTAGTTAAGAAGCCATAAGTCGAAAGAAGTGTCAGGTTGAAAGTGTAGGTATGTACTGGTGTCCTTTTTGGTATCGGAACTGATCTGTCTGGAAACAACCGTTTCATTACAGAGAGGAAAACTTATACGATAGATCCAACCAGTATTGAAAGGACGGTTCCTCATTCGCAGAAAATTAAAGTACCGACCTTAGTGGTAGACGTCACTAAAACCTCGGGGGGTTTTGTTTCAGACTGTGACAAAGGTGACAAAGGGGTAGATAAAGGGTACTTCACTACCCTGGTCTACGGCACTAGAATCAAAAGACTTACAACTCGAAATTCAGTTGAAAAAGTGAGAGGAGAAAGTGAAAGTAGTTCTCCGAAAAATCGAGGAGAAGTGAAAGACGGTGTTCCCACCACAGTAGACGTATAGATTCCACTAACGATAAAGAGGGCCGTTAGAACTAAGGTCGAACACGAAGAAGGTCAGGTCGCAAAGAGTCCTACATGAGACGTATCTTAAATTTATTCGTCCCACTGTTATATGTCGGAACTGCATGAGGAAAAGGAGAAACCCATTGAAGTCGAATGACTTTTAACGAAAACCCTCATTTCGTTTTGGACAACCAAATACCGATCTCTCCACCGTCCCGAATGACAGACAGAAGATCAAAGAAGGGAAAAATATTCTTCAAAATCAACTATTGGACTCACTTAATTTTAAATTCAGATTGAGATTGCCAGACAAAATTCACAACTACAATATGAAACTTTTACCATAAAAATGAAAATTTGTAGAACTGTTTTTATAAAACAAGAGACTTGATTTGAGTCTGAAAAAAGGCTTAAAATTTAGGGATGAAATGATTTTAAAACTTATATAGATTTTCAAACTATAAAACTCAATAGATAAAAGAATCTAGTGAAACACCATTAAAAACCAACAACATACATAAGTTTCGAACGACAAAATGAGGTGTATTATGAAGCCAAAATCACTAGGAAGTCCCAATTGTAACTACTGTGAGTAGCAAAATAGTTTGTCCACACTGTGACAAAATTTAACATAGTAATAGAACTTTCAGGTACTCTTTCCTTCTTTTCATTTTACCGCACTAACAATTCGTTGGTCTTAATTCTTCGGTTCAGCCAGGACTTCGACCAACACGGGTCTGAGTTGGAACCACTTCTTTACAACTAACAACAACAAGTCTCATGCGAGCCGAAGAGACAGGGAGTAGTAGAGGGTCTCAGACGGGTTCAAGTACAGGTCCCTGAGCCACTACGGTAGGTTGGTAGAGTGGGAGACAGCGGGAGAAGAGGAGACGGAAGGCAGAAAGGGTCGTAGTGCCAGAAAAGGTCACTCAGTCGACAAGTGTAGTCCACCGGTTGCACAACTTCGAAGACGAAGTCGGGAAGGTTTCTCATAAGTTCAACTAAAGAAAACTCTGACTGACCAAACTAGAGGAACGAGAGCTCTTTGGAGAGGTCGTGATCTCAAGATTTCGCGGTCAAGAAGTCACGAAACGGAAAAAACAGGTGGACAGGAAAGGTATGTACTGATTACCTTTCTGGCCTCGCGACTGATCTGCCCAGAAACAACCGTTTCACCATCGAGACGAAAAACTGTGTGGCAGACCTAAACGACGTCGAAAGGACGGTTTTTCGTCAGCAGAAGATTAGAGGTACCGAGGTCAGTGGTAGACGCCACTAAAATCTTCTCCTTCAGACAGTGACGAAGGCGGAAAAGGGGAAGACAAACGGTGCTTCTACGGTACTAGAGTCAAAAAAAATTAAACTCAAAATTTAACCGAAAAGGTGACAGAAGGAAGTGTGAGTAGTTCTCCGAGAAATCAAGGAGAAGGGAAAGACGGTAATCTCACCATAACAGGTCTATAGACTCCAACAACTATAAAGAGGACCGTCAGAACTAAGGTCGAACATTGAGTACGTCAGACCGTAAAACGCACTACACGAGACGCACATTCAACTTGTCCCACTGTCATTCGTCGGAACAAAGAGGAAGGAGGTAGGACTTGGTCAGTCAAGAAGGTATGCCCCAAGCTTGACCGCAGAGTTGGGAGTATGTACAAAGAGTCTTCTTACCGTCTTAGCATCAAATTCCCTCCACTAACATGTGACAGGTAGACTTCCTCTAGTTGGGACCCCAAAGAAACCTTCCTTACTACGATTTCGACTTTGAGGTCATGAAACCGGTGGAACACGCTTCTCAAGAGTAACCTTTTCTGAGACTATGACCCTCCCTAACCCCCGTCCTCCTCTTCCCCTGCTGGTTCCTACTCTACCGACCTACCGTAGTGCCTGAGTTGCCTACGCTCAGACTCACTTGAGGTCCTCAACCACTACCTGTCCCTCCGGACCGCACGACGCTAAGTACCCCAGCTTTTCTCAGCCTGTGCTGACTCGCTGACTTGACTTGACTTGACTAGCATGTGACTAGGAACCTGAAAGCCTGATCTCCACGTCACTTAAATAAACAAGTCTAAACACCGACCACTCACAAAACAAGGAACTCCAAAACAATATGAGGTTCGAGGTGAAACTTCTCACGAGACCATTGGAATCTCAGGCCTCCAGTAAGACGAAACGCGACGCGACCCCTACTCTTCCCCTCCGATTCGACTCGCGCCTGTCACGACTCACTCGCACTTCCGTGCCCCACCGCACCCGAGGGGACTGAAGACTTCCGACGTCCCAGTCATGTCACCTCTCTTCGAAAACTAAAGGAAAGACAAAAATTTTGACAATTAAAAACCTCTGAGGACTTCTTTCATAATATTACACATTCTAAACTACCACCGAAAGAAAGAAAAATTTATTGTCCCATAACAAACACCCAGACCGGTCGACAGCACGAGGGGAGTCCGTCCCTATCTCCACCTGAGTCCTGCATCAGTCGCAGACGACGACCACGGCCCTATGCACTCACTGCCAGGGACCTCCGGACGGGACGGAGGAAGGGGACGTCGTTCGACCGGGACCACCATCCGGTCGGACTTCCACCTCGTCGACTCGTTCGTAGTGTCATTGTTTCGGACCCTCCGAAGGTCTTCCTTCACTCCTCTCGACAGTCGAGGACGAGGTCCAGGAATCCGGGATCTGTCGCTGACGAGAACCCTTCGACAAGCCATGACGCCGTCTAAGAAGGGTGCACCACGATGAGCGGCGGAGGGTCGTGAGAGGGAAGGGAACCCGGCGAGAGTGGCGTGTCTCCAGAAAACGTCCACAGGGGGCACAATGGGTCTCTTCCGTCACCGCGGGGTGAGGTCAGGAGATCGGGCCTTTTAGGGTACCTGCCTCCTCGGACCACCCGACTTCAGGTGCCCCAGAGCTTCTCAGTCTGTGCTGACTCGCTGAAGTGAAAGCGAAAGGTGAAAGTACGTAACCTCTTCCTTTACCGTTGGGTGCGGTCACAAGAACGGACCTCTTAGGGTCCCTGCCCCTCGGACCACCCGACGGTAGACACCCCAGCGTGTCTCAGCCTGTGCTGACTTCGCTGCGTCGTCGTCGTCGTCGTCGTCGTGCACAAGGTCAAGCAGCGAACAGGCAGAGGTCATCGCTCGCGAGACGAACTTCGACCTCCCGACCCACGGGGGAAGGGGCGGGGTGGTGGAATATCTCGGCTCAGGGGTTCGCAAAAACCGTCGTTTCCGACCAAAACACCTTTTGTCACAAAGACGTCTGGTCCCCACCCCCACCCCAGTCCCACTAGGTTCGCACAAGGTAAATGACACGCGAAGTAAAGATTGGACTACGGTGGTGCCCAGACTGTCCTCCACGGCCAGGTGCTGGGCCTCCCACCTCTGGGGACGACATCTTCTGGGTTGGGTCCCAGCAGCTCAGAGAGTGCGGGTCTCGAACGACGTTCCCGGAACACAGGTAAACACGTCGGAAGTGTGGAACCCCCTCCCGGAGAACGAGAAGGGTCGACATCTGCGTCTTCGGTTCCGTACCCCCGTCCCGTGAACCAGCCGTCCCACCGGTCCGGCCCCAAATGTCGATCGGTCGACCGAGGGCTCGGGTGCGGACGACCGGACTCAGTCGCCGGCAGACACCGGTCGTGACTACTTCGGGGGCGACACCCTACACCGACGGGTCGAAACGCTAACGGGACAGGAAGTTTTCGAGCCCTCTCTAGAGGAGTCGTTCTTAACGTCTTTCACTGGAGACTTTTTTTCACTTTTACTCTACAGAAATTTCCTCCACGAATAGTTTTACTACACTCTACTCATTGTTCCCAAAGGCTCTCCGGTAAGAGTTTCAGGACCCTCTTGTGTTGTGTCTGTGCAGTCCACGGTTCTACCGGAGAGCGTCCTGGTGCCGGCGGGAGGACGTCCCTTCGAGACCGAGACACGAAGACATGCCAGTGACGAAAAGGACTAAAGGACCTCCCTGTCACCCTTTCTCTCCTCCCCGAACAGTACCTGACCAAGTCAAGTCAAGTCAGCGAGTCAGCACAGGTCGAGAAACGCTGGGGTACCTGACGTCGTGCGGTCCGGAGGGACGGGTAGTGGTCGAGGGCCGCAAGTGGGTTTGGGTACAGGTAACTCAACCACTACGGTAGGTTGGTAGAATAGGAGACAGCAGGGGAATAGGAGGGCGGAAGTTAGAAAGGGTCGTAGTCCCAGAAAAGTCTACACAGTCAAGAAACGTGGTCAACCGGTGTCATAACCTCAAAGTCGAAGTTGTAGTCAGGAAGGTTACTTGTGGGTCCTGATTAGAGGAAATCCTACCTGACCAACCTAGAGGAACGTCAGGTTCCCTGAGAGTTCTCAGAACAGGTTGTAGTGTCAAGTTTTCGTAGTTAAGAAGTCACGAGTCGAAAGACATATCAGGTTGAGAGTGTAGGTATGTATTGGTGACTTTTTTGGTATCGGAACTGATCTGTCTGGAAACAACCGTTTCATTACAGAGACGAAAAATCATACGACAGATCCAACCAGTATTGAAAGGAAGGTTCCTCATTCGTAGAAAATTAAAGCACCGACGTCAGTGTCGACGTCACTAAAACCTCGGGCGGTTTTATCAGAACTGTGACAAAGGTGACAAAGGGGTAGATACACGGTACTTCACTACCTTGGCCAACGGTATTAGAATCAAAAGACTTACAACTCGAAATTCGGTGGAAAAAGTCAAAGTAGTTCTCCGAGAAATCAAGAAGTGAAAGACGGTATTCCTACCAAAGTAGACGTATAGACTCCAATAACTATAAAGAGGGCCGTTAGAACTAAGGTCGAAAACGAAGTAGGTCGGGTCGTAAAGAGTACTATATGAACCGTATATTCAATTTATTCGTCCCACTGTTTTATGTCGAAACTGCATGAGGAAAGGGTTAAACCTTGGTCAGACAACAAGGTACAGATCAAGATTGACAACGAAGGTCTGGCCGTATATCTAAAGAGTTCTCCGTTCAGTCCACCAGACCATAGGGTAGAGAAAGTCTTAGAAGTCAAATAACACTAGGTCAAACAATACTAGGTGTTCAGTTTCCGAAACCGTAGTAGTCATTTCGTCTTTATCTACAAAAAGACCTTGAGGGAACGAAAAAACTACTAGGTCGTCTACAGCCGTTAAACTAGAGACCAAGGAGACGGAAGAGATTTTGGTCGAACTTGTATACCTTCAAGTATCAAGTACATAACAACTTGGGACCGAACCTCTTAAAACTCGTAAGGAGATGATCGTACACTCTACTCACGTCAACACACCATCAAACTCGTAAGAAACCGTATCGGAAGGAATCTCTAACCTTACTTTTGACTGGAAAAGGTCAGGACACCGGTGACGACTTAAAAGGTCTAAACGACCGTATAACTCACGTCGTGAAAGTGTCGTAGCAGAAAGTCCTAAACTTTGTCAAGTTGACCTTAACGTAGTGGAGGTGATCGAAACAAACATCACTACGAAGGATTCCGGGTGAACTGAAGGTCTTACAGACCGAGATCCACTCACTAGTGTGGTAGCACTAATAGACCCAGCACTTCTAGGAAAAACATGTCAAGACACATAAGAACGGTGTAGAAGAATTATAGAAGACGAAGACAATCCAGGTATGATAAAGACAGGAAATAGTTCGAGTAGAAACGTACTTTACAAGGGAACCATAGAGATTAAAAGAACTCTAGGGATCAGAAAGGATAAGATAACAAAAGGAGATAAAGAAACGTAACAACGACTCTTTCCGAAAGGACAGAGAGGAACGACAAGAAACCTTGAGACGTAAGTTTACCCTTATAGAAAGGAAAAGAGGAAACGAGAAGGCACGAGAAGAAAAGTGTCAATAAACATTCCGGAGGAGTCTGTCGGTAAAACGAAAAAACGTAAAGAAAAAGAACCCTTACCAGAACTAGGGACAGAAGACATGTTACGGTGTTTGGGAATAGATATACTTACAGGTAGGTATCAAGTAGTCCGTGAGATAGTCTAGATGAGGGAATTTAGATAAAAAGTGGAGGTGACATTCCCTAAACTAAATCCAGTATAGACTTACCAGATCACCAAAAGGGGGTGAAAGAAGTTAAATTCAGACTTAAACCGTTATTCTTCAAGTACTAGACTCGGTGTCAGTCGAGGGCCAGAACAAAAACGACTGACATATCTCGAAGAGGTAGAAACCGACGTTTCTTATACTAGTTAGACTAAAACCACAACTGGGAGACCGCTACAGGTACACATCTCAGAAGAGAACACAACAACCTTCTCCCACAAACGATACTGGTCACGTAAGAGAACCGTTTTGAGATACTTGACAATGGGTCTAAATTTGTAAAAAAACATATTAGTCAAAGAATTAGGTATTAGATTAGACAAGAAAACTTAATCCGTAATTAGAAAAAGACTCCTTTATCACGAATTGTTTTAATTTCCAAGTAAACGATTTGAGTTCGAACTTAGACCCTTCAACATATTTAGTATACCCATAGACCCATTAGACCATACCGGTCGGAAGGATTTACCCAAAGGTATCTATAATACTTTCTTTCTTTGTAAATTTAACCCCTTCCTATTGTTTTTAATTCTCGTGAACCCGTAGTCATCGTCCCTACAAGTCATACAAAGTGACTGACAATCTATGTACACTAAAGTGTCTGCAATTTTACTCTCCTCTACCCACTTTATGGTATAAACACTTACGTATGCAAAAGTCAGTTCCAGTAATAAAGACCTCATAACTCAACAAAGGACACCCTTTTTTTTTTGTTTCTACGTCAGAAATAGTAAGTAGAAAAAAAAAATTCAGTGTCACCCTGTGGAATAGACTAATAAGCTTAGCAAAAGTCAGACCACAGATGGAAGGCAAAATCCTAAGGGTAAATGAATTATAAATATGGACACAGTGATTTTTCTCGGAAGTCCTTTCGTAGCGCATCCCTTCCGGTAGTTTGTTCTTCTGTTAGACCATTGTAAGACCGTCAAAGTAAATCCTCTAAGACGGAAATCCTTTAGTCTCTGTCTACCAAAGGAATTCTACCTACGCAAGCGACGCGGACGACTCGCGTCGAGCAACAGTCACAGACGTCAGTCCGACACGGCGGTCCTTCGACCCGGCTAGGATCAATGTATTAGTCCACGTCCAAGCGTCCCAAGTACCGTCCCCGTCTAGCATAGGGAACTGAAAATTTTAGAGAACAAAACTACCCTTCAAGACCCAAGTCAAACACAGACGATAAATAGTTCAAACATCCGGGAAAGATCTGGAGTCGAACGAATAGACCTTTAGTGTATTATTCTAAAAACAACTCTACTTTGTCACGTCACGAAAACTCGAACATTCCACAACAACCTCACAATCCAGGTCGACAAGTAATTAAGAGTACATAAAATTCCACAAACCCAAACCAACATGGATAAAAATTTGCACTTTCATCGTCAAAGAATAAAAAAGGACTGGAGGGGAAGGTGAGTGGGTCCAGGGAAGGCACCCCGGACTGGAGAAAAAGACAATAATAAATTACTAGAAAGGGGAGCGAACGAGAACCGAGGACAAAGAAAGGGTCACATCTTATGGACAAAGGGGACGGTAGGAGAGACCTTCTCGGACAGATGTCTCGGGTAGGATAGACGTCTCGGAAGACATTCGACTCCACCACACTTCCCTTCTCCGTCAACGAATTCTGTGTACAACGACTACCTTCGTGTCTCCTCGGCTCCACCTCGGGTCTGGGAGTCTGTGTCAGGTCTCGAGGCGGCCGGACTGCGTCTCGACGACTCACACCGAGGACCTCTACCTCGAGCGGCTCGGGGGCGACGAGTCCCAAGCGACGGACACACTAGTGAAAGACGTTTTGTCAGCGACTTCCAAAACAACAAAAAACAAAAAAAAAAACGATTTCACTATTAGAAACCCATAGAAAGTCAATCGTTCCTATCCAATAACTGCGTCCAGAAAACAATTTCATTTTATTATATGTCGTTCGAAAGTTTTTCATCCCTTAAAGAGCCCTTAAGGGACCACCAGATCACCAACTGTAAGGTCCGAAAGTGACGACCCCCGAGTCCAAATTAGGGACCAGTCGCTTGATTCTGGGACGTTTGGTTCACCCCACCGGTTTTTTTTTTGGTTTGTTTGTTTGTTTGACTTCACCGTCTAAAGACATGACGAAATCGAAGGACAGGAGGGAGGTGTGGACGAGTAGGTAGATTTACGTAGAGTCTGACCTAGGTAGAGTAGAGTCACTTGGTGACGGGTCGGTGAGAAGTGTGGGTCATAAGGCAGAGTCTCGGACTGGAAGGACAGTGAATCGTCCAGTGCCACAAACCGGAACCGACACAGGACGAACAAGAGGTCAAAATAGAATGTCCAAGCCGAACGAGAAGATGAACCACAATTAGTTCTATGTCTGAAACCATACTTAGGGAAAGCCGAAAGACTGATCGAAACACGATTGGACCGTCCAATGGACGGCAGACAAGGAGTACTCATTGTTGTCCCCACGAGAAAGGACACTGGGAATGTCCGAACAATCTAAGGTCTCTTGCGTCCCTCTCGAAGCCGTTTGACCGAGTGTCATTGACTAATGACACTTCTACGACCACAGAAATTTTTGTCAAAAATTATGTCAAAAATTTCCAATGAAAGGCAAATGTCAGTAATGATTTGCAAGTGACATGAGGGGTCCAACGTGTCACGCGGGAACTCCGACGGAATGTGACGTGTCGGACACGGAGAGCGGGGGGGTCCACGGGGGCATTGGAGACGAAACAAGACAATCGAGGAAGTAAAACAGGGGAAGTAAGCGAACAACGAAAACCTAAGGTGCATAGTTACTATTGCACGCCACTGGCAGACTGAAAAGTGATTCGTGTCAGGGGAGGTTCCGGTAGACACAGCGACGTCTGCCGTCTGGGCGGAAGGAGCACCGGTTCAGTAGCGGTGACGTTCATACGTGGTGCAGCAGAAACAGGCACGCGGATACTCACCTGTGACCCACCGAAGGTAAAGAAGAGATAACATCACTGTGACGGCACTCGTAACCCCGCGTACATAGAAAAGTGTAATTGCATACAGAAACAGGAAAAGTCCACACACGGGTCACCACCCTAACGGCCTGGTGCTCCACTCGGGAGGACACCGAAAAACTCTGAGGAGGCACGACAAAAGGTGTCGCCGACGGGGTCAGGTGTAAGGGTGGGTCGCCCTGTGCCCCCGAGGGAAAAGAGGTGTGGGACCTGTAAACAACACAAGAAAAACTACTGTCCTTTTACAGCTAAAAAAAAATTCTCTGGGAGAACGTATCTTCTTGTTGGATGAGACCACCACTGCGATTCAGCACAGGCTGAGAATTGTCGGGGTACCTGACATCGGGTGCCCGAGGAGACAGGTACCCTAAGAGGTCCGTTCTTATGACCTCACCCACCGGCAAAGGAAGAGGTATTGAGTGAGACAATGGACTATTGAATGAGGTCCTTCGGCCGGACCCTCTTACTTCCCACAATACCCCCGACTGAAGATCGAACCAAGTCGACGTGTCAAGCGTCGCCTCAGGACTTCCCCGACGAACACAACCCTACCTCTCTGGGTCACAGGCGGAGCCTTGGAGGCAAGTCTGCCTGACCGGACGTCTACCCGGGAACGGGGTGTGACTCCCGTCCCACACACCTCCCTTCCGTGGGCACACGGGCCATGTGTCTGAGTCCACCCCTCACTCTCCCTCAGGCCCACAGCCCTCTTCTTCTCGTAGGTCCCACTCCCGAACCTCACCTTTAGTCTCTCCCACTCCACCCACGTAAGACCCGTCGTCCTGGACCTCCCAAACCGTCCTCGCCTCCCGGGCTCCACCCTCCCCCGCGGACCTCAAGGCACGACTCCTGGAAAGTCTACGGTTCCTCTCCGCGTTGTAGTCGAAAAGCCTTCCAGTGAGACCGGAAACCTTTTACCCACCACTACCCCACTCCCACCTCCGGCTTTACGAATCCCGACGCAATGACGTCGTCATTTCCGACCCTTACGCCCGAATGAGATTGAGTCTTCCAAAAGTCAAGAAAAATTTCACGGGTTCGCATTCAGAAGGTCTGAAACGTCCGGACAGACCAGACACAGAGTAGACGAGTCAAGTCGATACGGAATCCTTTCGTCGGCGTCCGGGGTCCCCGTACTCACGGGACTCGGGTCTCGTTGCTCCCACCCCGGCACCCGGCCCTGGCCATAGATGGCTGGCCGTTCCCGGTCCAAAACTAAAGTCCACCACCAACGGACGGGATACGATTCGGTCACCAAGAGTTTCGGAAAACCAAGTTTTTTCCAAGTATAAGAATCATTAAAAACTTCTGGTACTCCCAATATAGATAGTTATAAATGACACAACCTTTAATCCTGTTGACTTTTATAGATGATAAAGTGACACTATTCGATAATGTAGAATTGTATAAAATCACTTTTTGTCGAAAGAGCTTTCTCTTGTCACGGAGACAGAATGTGTCGCGTTCGCAAAATTCACACCCGAATTATCCTACGTCGACCTAAGGGCCTAGACGAAGACGTAAGTCAAACAATTGTCAACAAATAACTTTATGCACTTTTACACCGGAGTAGGAATGTACGGCAATCCTTTCCCTCCCTGCCAAATTGTCGGAAGAGCACACTAATACCCAAAGGGTGACACAAACAAATGAACAAAACATAAAACTGGCACGACGTACCACATGTCCTAGAATCGACGGGGTGGTCCCTAACTCACATACAGGGGACGTTACCTTCACCCCGCAGAATCGGTGACAAGGCCGTTCCCTCAGGGATTACGAGGGGAAATCATGGTCATGGTGTTGTGTTCACCCGTCCACTACCGAAGAAATTCAATCAGAAACCTACACAACCATAAGTGAGTGTAGAAGACGACGACGATCCAGCGAAGTCAGCACAGGCTGAGACACACTGGGGTATCTGCCGGAGGGTGGTCCGAGGGGGCAGGGACCCTAAGAGGTCCGTTCTTACGACCTCACCCAACGGTAAAGGAAGAGGTTACGTACTTTCACTTTTCACTTTCACTTCAGCGAGTCAGCACAGGTTGAGAATCGTTGGGGTACCTGACATCGGATAGTCCGAGGAGGCAGGTACCCTAAAAGGTCCGTTCTCACGACCTCACCTAACGGTAAAGGAAGAGGTCCCCTAGAAGGGCTGGGTCCTTAGCTTGGGTCCAGAGGGTGTGACGTCCGTCTACGAAATGGCAGATTCGGTGGTCCTTTCGACTTCGGTGTCGATTTTACGTCTCCACACTGAAGACGTAGAACTCGACGTGAATCATCTCACGACCGAGTATCCTTTATGGAATTATGTGCCACCGAAGAATCACTCAGTACTCCCATGGACGGGGTCTCCAGCATTCAAGGGACTCTTTCTACACCTTTTAAATCCACTTTTTTTGTTTACTACTCAGGAGTAAAAATTGGTATAGACATTCGTACAGTAAGTGAGAATTTTTCCCCACTCTTTCAATTATGTCTAGTAGTTTCTTTCCCGTAATTACTCGTATTTGTAAAATTAATTTCGTCACTACTCCAAAATAAAAACGAAATGTAAAGACCTTTCTCACCCGAAGGGACCATCGATCATTTCTTAGACGGACGTTACGTTCTCTGGAGTCAAGCTAAGGACCCAGTCCTTCTCGACGACCTCTTCCCTATCCGATGGGTAAGGTCCCAAGAGCCCGAAGGGACCACCGAGTCGTCCATTTCTTAGGTGGACGCTACACCCTCTGGACCCCAGTCAGGGACACCCACCTTCCAGGAGCCCTCTTCCCGTGCCGGCGGGTGACGCCACAAGACCGGACCTCTTAGGGTACCTGCACATCAGGTACACATCCGGCACCCCAGCGTCTCAGCCTTTGCTAACTCGCTGAAAGTGAAAGACCTTTCTCATAGAACTTGAGTAAAAAGACCTCCCGTCAAAGTACAATAGACAGTTTGAAATTCGTTCCCAACCCTCGTATACCGAAGCAATGGCCTTATACAGGCGTAAAGTACTTCTGTATAAATCTCAACACGTAACGTCGTTACATTATAGACCTTTTCGAATGCACACGGTGTCAGTACTACATTAGTTTGCGACACACAGTGTGGGTACGACACCCAATTCCCCGGGCACGGGCAGCCTTTCGTCGAACACCTTACGACCCACTCAACCCACTCTCCGTCACGTGTCCAGTCACTGGGGTACATTGGACTTCCCCACGTTTACAGCCCTCCCGTGACCCACCGACCGCAGACCCCTGGGCCCCGACTCTCGAGTCCAAACGTCGTGTCTCCCCGAGACCGAAGATAAGACGTGACGGAGCATAATTACAAGGTGCGACGCCTCCGCGGCAAACACTACTATGTTTCCGGTCAATTCTCCTCCCTTCCTGATCGAAATACTGCTGCCTCTTTCAAGGAGAAGGACGACGAATACTTGTGCATGACAACTCTGACGGTGAACAGTGGGACCTGTACCATTCCTAAAACTAGAGCTCCCAAAACCCAAAACAAAGAACCTCAGATCAACTAAATGTTAGGGTACAATCAAAGTCTACATGTCGTTTCAGTAAGTCAAGACACATAAAAAAGGGTCTAATAAAAGGTAATATCCAGTAATGATATTCTACGCTCTGTCACCGATATCCACACGATGCGTCACTTAGGACGAGAGTGGACAAAACACACATCATCAAACATAAGCAATTGGGACGAAAAGGCTCAAAATCGAGACGGGGTCCATAGACATTGCTGTTTTATCTACGGGCACTTGTGTACAGATAATGACTTCGAGATCACAAACATTGATCCACACTTTGTTCGTTTTACTATTCGGACAAGTATCGCTAACAACCCTCCCCCGGAAGCCCCGGACGCACGCAGTCACGCACCCATTTGTCTGTATTGAAATAATTGGCACCCCCGACAAAGACCGAAACAACGTCGGTAAACGTGACTGGACCTTTAGACGTACAAATTTCTTTACAGTATTAGAGTAACAAAGAGACCACGTGGAATGTATATCCTCTTTATAAAATTTAGAACTCTGGTAGTAAACGGTGGAGCGTAAAACCGTTGATATCAAGCGAAAATGGACCGAAGACATTAGTCTAATTTAAGTACAACCTTCAAATGTAAAATAGCCAGCATAATAAAACAATCATAAATCAAACAAATAAAACTAGAATCTCGAGAGGATTTTCGATGTCACCTATAAAGATTAAAATCTGAGTATGCATAAATGCATCGAATTACTTTTATTAAAAAGAGTGACGACCGTCAGTACCTTAAAGAGAATTTTCTAAGTGTGGTAAAATTAATTCACACTCTTAGTGACCGTCTCGACCTATGGTAATTAATATATTATAACACGTGGGGGACCCATATTCACTGTATGTGAAAGGTAGGGAAAATCAGGTTATTCTGATAAAACCAAAGTAAATTCGTTTAAACCAATAAAGTGTATTAAATTAAATTTTCCACTGTGAAGATTGTTTTTCGAAATAAGAAAGGGTTCCGAATGACTTCTAAATTTTTTTTTGTTTTGGGTCGACCGTCTTAAGTCATGTAAGAACGACAAGAAGTCAGCGATTCAGTGCAGACTAAGAAACACTGGGGTCCTTGCCGTCGTGAGGTCCGAAGAGACAGGAGTCATAGAGGACTTCAAACGGGTCTAAGTACAGATAACTCAGTCACTAAGGGTTGGTAGAGTAGATTCATTCTTGAATAAAAATCCTTCCTAGAGCATTTAATTGTTTATATACAAACACGTCTAGAAATTCTCAACCCGAAGTGAACACCGAGTCGATCATTTCTTAGACGGACGTTACGCCCTCTGGACCCAACCCTTCTAGGGGACCTCTTCCCTTTCCGGCGGGTGAGGTCACAAGACCGGACCTCGTAGGGTACCCGAGGCATCAGGCACCCCGACGTCTCTCGGCCTGTGCCGACTCGCTGACGGTGAAAGTGAGTTCTCAAGGCAATGAAACACCGGGGGAAAGACCCTGTAAGAAGTTCAGCAAAGTTGAAGCCCCAGACAGAAGGCAATCATCCATTCAACACATAGTGTCGACAAATGTGGCGTACCGAAACTTACGAGAGAAGGAGACATTACGCCTCCATCCTGTGAGCGAAACTCGTCCGGGGTCGGCGTCCGAACCCAGAGAACACGAGGCTGGGAACGTGCCTCGTCGGCCTCTCCTCTCAGAGACGTCGTCGACTGATTCTACTTCTCAGATGAAGACCAGTCTTTTGTACGAGTGTGGTCGGAGAATCTTCTGGTCTGGGTTCCGAAACAGGTCAGCCAGACACGAGTCGTTTCGACTTGGGGTCTCTTTCACCTAAGGGGACTTCGGGTTGGACCCACAGGAAGGGCTAGTCTTTAGATACAGTATTTGGGTCCAGGTGGAGGAGACGGACTTCACGAACGGAGACTTGTGGGCTCCGGAAACGCCAGACCCGAAACGAGAAACAAGGACACCGAAATGGGGGGAGGCTCACCGACAGGTCTAGAGACACGACCGGCACAGTCTTTAGAGTCGCAGGGTGATCCACTGCTACGGTAGGAATAGTTTCCGTCACTGAGGGGTCTGGACTCTGAAAGCGACCACGAGCGTCACTGCGACGAAACAGGTCTTCGACTGGCCAGTGGTGTGTCTCCTTGCGTGCAGACAGAGACAGTGCATTCGTAGTCCAAACAGAAATTTCACTGCGGTCCGTACCTAAAATTCAACCCGTCGCCAGAAGATCTCGGTCAAGAGGCAAAAACGAAAGAGAGTTTTAATTAAAGGATTTAAAGATGAGACATAGCTCATCGTTCTGTCGGGTCAGATCTCTTTACGACTACACGGTCCCTGGGTACTTGGGTATGCCTGAGACCCGAGGTCTCGGTCTTTCACCTACGACCTATTAATGTCCAAAGAGCATCTTTAAAAGAAGTAGGTTCCTCTTTTGAAGCATACACGAGTAGAACAGGTCCGAGACGTGAACCTGAGGGGTCGGTGGACACACTGACCCACGAGGGGCGTCTGCCACTCACAGAAGTCGTCTTGTAGTCTCGAGAACTCTTTCAATGAAAGGCCAAGACACTTTGGTCTGACCGGAGTGAAGAAGCTAATAACCACTCACTCCTACGGCAGACAATGGACTACAGGTAAAGACACTGCGAAACACAGGAAATAGCAAAAGAGAGTCATTAGACACTCCTGACAGTACGCACTTCCCAAACAAATACGTCAGCGTAGATAGCACCAACAGCATTTCTAAGACAGGGGGGTAGTCCTAAGCCTACGGGCAGAACACTGGTTCGAGTATTTCGACCCTTGACCGTACACGAAGGACCCCAGACGACCGTGAGAACACGGAACTTAGGTGAGTGTCCCCGCTCGACCACGGGACACCGAGGAGCGGAGGGCGAACTGAAAGTCGGTCATGGGTTGGAACGGGGAACCGTTCGAGAGAGGACTCGACCCAGTGGTGACAGAGTAAAACCCCCACCAAGGAGGGGGTCGGTCCCCCCACCCCCCCACAGGAGTTTCCGGACACGACTGGTCAGGAGGCCTTGGGTGACCGGCGAGCCGGGCTAAGACCCGACCGGACCAGGGGTGAGACGAACCGTGGACCGCTACGGACGTCGGCCCACGACCCGTCGTAGCGCGAGGTCACGAAGCCCCGGGACGCGCACGACAGACTGCCGACGTCTGCGACGACGCCCCAGTGGTCCATACAGTCGGAGGAGCAGGCAAGGACGTGCGGACCGGCCTGGGTGTCGGCCCAGGTGAGGAGGAGCACAAGAGTCAGTTCGTCACAGACAAACCGTCGGACGGCACACTGGAACGAGACTATCGAATCTTGTACGAGAACTGTAGCCCATGGAGCTGGGACAGCCCTAGGAAACCTCAGACCGTTACGAGGACGCAGACACGGCAAAGCACCGACAAGTACACCCTGAGCTCACGTCACCCGTGAACCGGCGAAAAGAAGGAATAGAAAATTACACACAATACAACGAAACTTTCAGAAAGTATCTTCCGATCGTCAGTGTTGCTCCACTTCCGTCGGGGGAGAGGGGTCCGCAACGACCTAGACTAATCAGGTAATTGCATGTAGAAGAATGCATCGTCTAATGTCACGGACATTAGCGGAGGAAGTTTGTGGATTCGAGAATTTGGAGGACGGACGCTCGGGACGGAATTGGTACGCGAAGGTCTGTAGTACCTGTCTTCGGTCGGTTGTACCTCCTCGACTGCCTCCGCCAGTGTCACCGTCTCGGACTGGGGGAGGTCACAACGGACGAGTAGGTGTCGCCTCCGGCTGGGGGAGGTCACGGCGTTCGGGTAGATGTCACCTGGGACTAGTGATGGTCACGGCGGACGATGCAGGTGCCGCCTCGGACGGGGGGAGGTCGGGCTAGGGGAGGTCCCGTCGCACGAGCAGGTGCCGTCTCCGGCTAGGGGAGGTCCCGTCGCACGAGCAGGTGCCGCCTCCGGCTGGGGGAGGTCCCGTCGCACGAGCAGGTGCCACCTCCGGCTAGGGGAGGTCCCGTCGCACGAGCAGGTGCCACCTCCGGCTAGGGGAGGTCCCGTCGCACGAGCAGGTGCCGCCTCCGGCTGGGGGAGGTCCCGTCGCAGATGTCGTCGTCGCGTCCCGGCAGACGGGGACACTGTGCGCCAGGGGGCGGGGCGCGACGGCCGTGCGGCTCCCAGTCACGACCGCTCGAGTCCGTGGAGCGTAAGTCTCGGGCGGAACAGATCCGCGAGTGGTGGAGGTCTCTGGAGCGCCACGGAGGACAGCGGACGCACGGACGGACGTGCCTCCGGGACGAAGGACCCATGGGCGCCACCCCGGACGTCCAGTGGGGCCGGTCGGGGAGACACGTGCCCCTGGAGACGACTCCGGCCTCCGACAGAGACGCGGACCCTACCCGAGACAGGGACGTTTCGAAACGACCGGACCTTCGGTCAAGGGAGTCCTTTCAGGTCCGAAATCGGGTGACTCGGAACTCCAGGAAGACCCCCTTTTCTCGAAACCCAAACAATAAAAATGAGCATTCCTTGTCCGGGATGAAACATCTTTTGGTTAATCAGACACACAGGACTGTCACACACACAGGACCCTTGAGACGGTCGTACGGAGACCCGCGACTCGCGACCGCGTAGGGCCGAGTCTCACGGCACCTGACAGGACAAGACCTGCGAGACAGGACGTCACTTCAGTCCCATAACCAGTCAGGCAGGTCTCACAGAGGGCGACATTTCACCCAGTCGAGGTCGTCTCGGACGTGTACACGGGACACAGAAGTTCTGTTGTGAGAACTCATTTGTCCGAATCTAAGGTTCTTACCAAAATAAACAGTCGGTTCAATAAATACACTCATTTGTGAGTCATTTGCGAGTCATAACGGCGATCCAACGAAGCCTACTTGAAGTCTACGTCTCAGTTATTTGTATATCCAAGAAACATTATGTATTTAAAAAAATTTTTTCGTCGTCGACTTCTACTTTCGTTCATGTCTCCAGGAACGAGTGTCGAGGGACTCGGTCCTGTCCGCGACCCCAGACCGCGTGCCCGCCCACCCCCCATTCTGTCCGTGAACTCAATAACGACTATTTCGTTTTCACGACCCCTTTCTTTCCAGACGGGCCCTTCAGAAGTCTTAGAAAGACTTCCGTCATCCACCCAAAACGACGTCACTCAGAGCGGGTAGCTTACGACTTCCTTTGGGGAGAGGGCTGCCCGCCATCGTCCACCCTGACGACACCGGCGTCAGGGCGGCAGGAGTCGGTTCCCGACCGGGACGTCGTGGGCACCGAGTCCTCAGTCTCCCGGGACCCGGGTGCAACCGGAGAGCACCACGGGCCGCACTTCAGGCGGTCGGTCACGTATGGTCCGGGGCCGGGGCCCCTCGGTGTCCGACACGCCCCGCAGACGCCCCGCGGGCTACCGAGAGGTCCAAAGTCCGGTCCCGGACCACTCGGGCCCCCGGAGCGAACGTGACGTTTCACCCAACAAGGGACCGAAAATTTGTCTTCACCTCTGTGACACAAAAGGCCAAAACCTTCTCGGGTCGTCATCCAGGAAGAGTCTTTAGTAGAGGAGGCACAGGCTGTACTTTAAGTCGGCGTCGCTAGTCATACCCTACTCGGTCCTGACGGACAGTCACCTCCACACCCCGGAGCTGTGCCTCGCGGCCGGGCAGCTCTGGGTGGCCCGCTCCGGAACCCCCGGTGGTGGGGCTGGAAGGACGCGAAGGTAATTCCAAGTGCTCGTGGACGCTTCGTTCGGCACAGGTGAGACGCTTTTACTGACGTAGAAGCTATTGACTCACGACGACCTCCCCGAGGTGGTCCACTCCGGCCGCACCCCTGGACCCGGAGGTCCCGGTCCCGACCGCGTCCGGGCCGGCGGGCTCACCTTTGCCGCAGACCCGTGGAAAGAGCGGCACGGACGCTAAGGTAGGTACAGACTTGTCGTTCGTGTCGCGATCCAAGTGTGACCGACACAGACTTTACGAATCTCCTACTGTTAAAGAATAAAACATAATAAAGGTTCTTCTCACTTTCCTCCTCCACTCCTCCCAGCACACCCGCCCACCCTACCGGAAACGGAACCCCTGCTCACCTCCTGCTCTGGGTTCTTACGCCGCACACACCTGCCGTCACGCCCCGACCACCCTGCGGGGAGAGACGGCCCCGATGCCGGCAGAGATACGGAGACCAACAGACACCCGTGCACGGAATCTTCACTGTCGGCGTGACCAAGACGGATCTCCAGACACAAACTATTGCAAACTTCGGAGACGACGGCACTCTACCCTCCTCTACGACGGCACCCGGACCCTACCCCGACACACGGTACACCCCGAACTCGTACATAGGCTTGACTCCCGGAGGGCCACCACCACTCCCCGACGGTCTGCAGGGCTCCGCGAGACGCCGTGTCTGGGGTCCTGACGACCGGCGCTTCGGCGGTAGGGAACGCGTACTTCTCCCTCCCCCTCACTTCTCCCGCGCCGTGACCGGAGCCCCGGAGACGTCCTGGCTCCTGGGTCCTCGGGGCCGCCCTCCTCGGCACTGACCTGGGCGTCTCCAACCGAGAACTCTGCCTCTGGGAACCCTAGACATCTTCCGTGGGTAGACGTAATCTGTCCGGGGTTCCCTCTGCGCACACACTCTGGAGCCCGACCCCACCTGGTGCAGGGGTCGTGACCACTCGGGGTCATACCGATACACACACACACATGCACACAACTACACCCCTCGTGCGGGGCGCTCGGCGAGGTCCGTGTACCCCGCGTCTGTACAGTCCATACCCGCGGACGAGAAGTGTCCGACTGCACAGGGTGCACCACGGTCGTCGCCCACCTGCCACACCACGGGCCCCGTCTCTGTCCTGAAGCGGGATTCGGGGCGTGTCGGCGGACCCGTGGCAGTCTCGGGACTCCCCTCGGGGTCCGGTCCGCCCCGGCGGGAGGACCGCACGAGCCGCAGTGCCGTTGTGAATCTCGAGCCCCAGGTGGGCCGAAGTCTTCCACCTTTTGTGTCGATCCCGACGCTGTCCGGGTCTAGGTCTCGGGAGTGCTTCGCGAAAGAGTCGTCTGGGCGACTCCCGTACGTCCCGGTGCCTCCTGAACGGGAAGGGTCCCGCGGTCCCGGGTCCCAAAGGGACCCAATTTTGGGGACTTTGGTCTCGAGTGTCCACGTCTGCCCGTCCGTACGTATCCTTCCCGTCACGTGTGTACGGGGGCCTTTGTTCTCGCGCGCCGCGAGGCTCTTGGGACGAAGGTCTCCGTGCGCGTCGCCGTGCACGCGCCACGCCCTCCCCGGCGGGAGGGCACGCGTGCCGTGAGTACACCGGGGGTGTGACCCTCCCCTGGGGCCGATGACGAACCCTGCGCTCGACGCAGGACTTTTGGGTGTCACCTAAGTCGTGGGGGACACGTCGACTCCTCTGGGACTTAAGTGACTTCTACCCTTTGTAAGATCCCTCTTTCAGCTCCAAAAATGGAAAAAGTTTTTGTGTAACTATATTAATTTTCACATCTAAGGAATGACAGGCGGGAAACTAAGACAACATAAACACAAATGACTGTACTGACACATACCCCAAGTCACTCTGTCAGAGTCGTGCCAAGAGAGGACCGGCAATCAGAAAGGACAGACTACAGACCTCCGCCGCTCGGCGAAGTAGGCCCCGGCCGCCCCGCCCTCCTTCCCGGGGAGCAGCGACTGTCCAGGAGTAGGAAGTACGTCGCGACTGGAGTGCCCGGGATGTTGTCGAGGAGGACCCACAAGCTGGCCAGGTGGGGATCCCAGTTCTGCGGCCTCCGGACGTCCCACTTGTCGTTCGGAACCCGGTCGGACGTCGGAGCGTCCCATACACACCCGCCCTCCGTCTTCCCACTCCACTCGCACCCGTCGTACCTGGTCGTCCTTCTGGGACGTGTGCGTCCGTGGGCCGGTTCTCAGTAACGATACCGGCGGTGGACATGTGGAAGGTCCTGCTCCAGTCGATGTCGTGTGTCCCGGGGCGCAGACGTCTTAGTGCGGACGAACGACAGTCTCGAGCCACCGGCGGTACGGAGACTCTTCGTCCCTACGGGAGGAAGGAGTCGTGTCTGACGGACCCCGAGGTTCGCCCCCGGGGTCGAAGACGAGGCCCCTCGTCCCGGGACCCACAGCGACGAGTCCACTCTTAGGTCGACCTTCGTCCGGAGCTCCGGCACTGATTGTGTCTGCGGAAATAAATCCAGACTCGGACGGAAGGTCTAGTCTCTGGTCTGTGAGTGTGGGTTCTCCTCAGCAGTCCACGTCGGAGAGGACGGTCGGGAGGAGGGGGGGACGGTAGGGGGCCCGGAGGTGGGTGCACCGGTGCAGGCGGTAGGTGGGTGGTCGGAGCTACCGAGACACAGGGGCCACACCGGGGCCCGTCGACGTGAGGGGTAAGGACACAGGTGGCAGTGGGGAACACCCCGTCGGCGAATTCTTTTCGTTGCGTGACATTTCTCACAGAAATTTAGGTTTTATTCGTAGCAGAGAAATGAACGAAAGTAACGTGCATTACTTTAATACGTCTTAATTCTGAAATTTTGAGAAAATATGAAGCAACTGTCTTGCCACCTTACATGCATCACGGACTCCGAGACTCGCACACGTAGGGGTTTGAATACGTTGGGAACAAAGACGTCTTGACCATGGCGGCTGGGTGGTCCACTCCTGACCTGCTTCGGAGTCGACTCTCTCTTCTAGTATCCCTCGTCGGAGTCTTGACGACGACTCTTCGACTGTGCCCCAAATTTCGTGCGGCGTCTACGTGACGGCAACTTTTGAAAGCACGAAAAAGATTTGGAAAAAATTTCATGATCCACGCCTCACCTCCCTATTGTATGAAGAAATTTTACGATTTTAATATGAGACCTAAAGTGTGAATTTCCGTCGTTTTTAATTTGGTAAAATTAAAGATAGGGAACTACCAAATTGTCATCCTAGAAACCACAGTCTCTAGTTCTAAAGGGGACGGGGGGAGTTTTTTATGTCTCCATTGTTATTCAGTGACCTCGAACGAGACACCTTAAGGTGTGACCTCGGAGCCGGGGTCAGGAGGCCCCCCGCCCTCCGACCCGGGTGCGTGACGAGCACCTGAGTGACACGACCGCCTCCGGGGTAGTCGCGTGTAAAGTCAACGTTTAACTCTTGGTTTTGCATAATCCACCCACGCTTGTATTAACGCCAAAAACGTAACAACTTTGTCTCTTCCGTTACCGTGGGGTGAGGTCATGAGAACGGACCTTTTAGGGTACCTACCTCCTCGGACCACCCGACGACAGGTACCCCAGCGATTCTCAGTCTGTACTGACTCGCTGAAGTGAAAGTGACAAGTGAAAGTACGTAACCTCTTCCTTTACCGTTGGGTGAGGTCACAAGCCTCTTTGGGTCCCTGCCCCCTCGGACCACCCGACGGCAGAGACCCCAGCGTGTCTCAGCCTGCGCTGACTTCGCTGAGTCGTCGTCGTCGTCGTCGTAACGACTTTAAACAGCAAACTATGACCTTATGTAGGAACTACACCAATACAATATATAGTAAAGAAACAAAAAGACGATTACTGACTGACGACACATAAAGTATAAACTCTGATCCCTTTACTACAATCTGCTTTTCGTTTAAGGTCGTTAAAAGAATAAGTCCAAGTTTTACCCAGTCTTTCGTCGCCGCTGTCGAGCGTTGCAGATGTCGCGCAAACCCGGTCCTTGTCGATTACTCGTATGTGACGTCGCCCCCAAGCAAACGTTTCTTCTGCTCTCGGAACTTCTGCCTCACGTCACCGGCAGTCTTCGACTGTCACTCGTTGCCTCCCGGTAGTAGGTGCGACTAGGCGATTGATGCATTCTTAGACGGTGTCTTGAGTTCACGGTTGACACGATGCCAGTAAACCGTAAACTTCGTTTAACTTCTCCATTTTTCCGAGTGATTCACCCACGGAGCACTCCACTGGTTTGTAAAAAAATATTTACCAGTAAAAATTCGGAACAGAAAGAAGAGAATGACATACGTTTTGGATTCTTGGTGTAGAGTCAACCTAACACTGCCCGCCACTTTTCGCCTAAAATATGTTGACCGTCACTGGTCGAGTCGCCGACCTGACTCTTCTTCGAGGTCTCGTGAAAGGTCTCAGTGTGAACGTGGTTTTTATCCAGTCCAGTGACCACCAGACGACGGGGAGACTCGGTGCTGTCGAAAGTCTTAGGGTCACTTTGGTAAGGTGGACTCTTCATCCGAGTCGTCTGGTTCCTTTATGTGGTTGTTGACGTTGTGTTCGGTGGCAGCCAGTTGTCTTTCCCGGGTCCAGAGGGGTCGCTGCGGGCTGGTGCAGAGTGTTCGTCGCGAAGCCCTCGACTCGCTGACCCGACACCTCAAAACGCAGGGAGTGGTACAAGTGGACGGAGAGTGGTTGTCTGAGACGGAGAAGTTCGTCGAGTCGCTGAAAGACGTCTCTTTCGTAAAGGTGTTGGTCGCCCTCCGTCTTCGATAAAAGGTTCGCAAGTAGTCTAGGGTTTTGTACCTAAAAATACGATGTCTTTATAATTGATATTGATAAATAACGAGGAACCTTCTTTTCGATACTGGTCGGATCTGTCGTACAAGTTTTCGTCTCTGCAATGAAACGGCTGTTTCCAGGTAGACCAGTTCCGACACCTAAAAGGTCACCAGTCCATACCTACACTCTCAACCTGGTATTTCTTCCGACTCACGACTTCTTAACTACGAAAACTTGACACGACAACCTCTAAGAACTCTCAGGGAGCCTGACGCTCCTCTAGTCAGGATTCACAAGTAACCTTCCTGACTACGATTTCGACTTTGAGGTTATGAAACCGGTGGACTTGACTCACTAACCTTTTCGACCCTTTCTGACTTCCGTCCTCCTCTTCCCCGGCTGTGTCCTACTCTACCAACCTACCGTAGTGACTGAACTACCTGTACTCAAATTCGTTCGAGGTCCTCAACCACTACCTGTCCCTCCGGACCGCACGACGTCAGGGACCCACTGACTATTGCTAAATTTTAAGTACCAGACTTTAGTGTTAATGAAAACGTGGTTGGATTGTGTGAATGAACTTTCCATTAAGAAAATGAGACAACCAACACTACGTCAAGTGTTTAGACTATAACTTGTTGACAGAATTCAGGAATTCGTAAAGACCTTTCTACACCGACATATATAAACAAAGCGATAAAAGCGGTTTTCAAATTATTTAAAGTTTACAAATCGACCTAAACAGGACACATTAACCTGTCAAAAAAGGTATAAAGGAAGTTCTGTATAAAGGGTGGCTTGTTCTTTGGTCGGAAGACGGAGAGTCTCCCGGGACTCGACCCCACACGTACCGGTCCGTCCCCAGGGACAAACCCCGACTGCCGGGAGTCTTCACGAGAACTCCTCATACTCTAAATTCTCTACGGGTCGTTAAAGAGGTCCGAAGAAACGGTCAACTGTGAAAACTAAGGTATGTTCGGAGAAGGGGAGGACTACTGCATTCTTAGGACACCAAGTAGCCTGAATTCAAGTGGAATAAAACCGACGTGACCGGGAATCGCCGACACACACTCGAAACGGACGCACACGACTCGTGTCCGAGTCCTCAGTACCGGGTGCCGGAATCAACGAGGTGTCGTGCACCCCAGAAGGGTCTGGGCCCTAGCTTGGGCACCGGGGACGTGTCGTCCGTCCAGGCTGGTGACCTGACCATCCTTGTGAGGGTAAAGTTATCACGCGAAGGGACAATGGTGGCTGAACTTGACTGCTGAAACCGGGATTTACCTCGTCGGGACACCCGGACGCTCCTCCAATAAGTCTCCCAGGGTGGGGGAGAGGACCAGTGTGGGGTGGGCACGTCTGTCGGTCCGAGTGAGTAAAGACCGTCTAAGTAGGGCTCAAAAACCGCGTTTACTCGTCTACGCGTCGGAGACCGAGGAAAGACGTGCAACGAGTCAGCGAGTCAGTGCAGACTGAGACGCTGGGGCACTTTGACGTCGTACGGTCGGAAGTGAGAGGAGTCGACAGAGGGTCAAACAGGTGTAAGTAAAGGCACCTTAGTCACTACGATAGATTGGTCGAGTAGGGGACGGTGGGAGAAGAAAACGGAAGTCTTAAAGGGTCGGAGTCGGAGAAGGTTGATCAGTTCAGAAGTTTAGTCCACCGGTTTCATAACCTCGAAGTCGTAGTCAGGAAGGTCACTTATAAGTCCCAACTAAAGGAAACCCTGCCTGACCAACCTAGAGGAGTGGTGGGTCCCGTGAAAGTACTCAGAAGAGGTCGTGTTAGGTTTGCGTGGGCAAGACGTCCTTGTTATGCTTTGGTAAAGTGACCGTGTGTGACAGGGAGTCGGACGTCAATCCCGAGTCGTCTGAGTCGGGAAGGGGGCCCCGTCGAGTCGCCCCATACCTGGCCGGGACACCGACGGGCTCGAGAGGTCCACCCGGACGAGTGGTTGCCCCCACCCCACCCAATTTCGGGCCCGGAGTCTTTTGGGCCGTCGACGAATATTTTGCCCCGTGACCCTACGAGGGACTGGCGAAGTGAAGTACGACCGTCGGCGTGCCGTGGCCGAGCCCCTGGGACAGTGCAGACGGTTCAGCAGTAGAAACACGTGTGCGCAACAGCTCACGATTTGGTGTTCACCGGATCTGTGCACGGCGACTTCCACGCGGGGCGAAGGGTGGTCCCGCCCGGGTGTCAGACGTCCGCGCGGTCCGTTCCCAGACCAGCCCTTTGTCGGCTCGTGTCCGAACTTTTAGAAGACCTACAACTCATAAAACACTTGGACGAAAAGTCAGTCATTTTACTTGCTTCGCACTAGACGCAATTGTCCTCCCACACGCCCTCGACAGTGTCACGACAGAGCAAGTTTTTTCACTTTTGTGAGTGTGTGTGTGTCAGGGTGTGGAATTTACCTGGTCTGCGAGTGACATTGTAGTGTCACTGCCCTCTCTTCGAAGTCCCTGGGACCACTGGCACAAACCGTCGAGTCGACACAGGTGTTGTCGCAGTCAGTCACCCGTCTCGACCCTCTTTCCTATACGTTGGACCCTCCCGTCCTTGTCTCTTTATTAGGGCGGTCTTTTGTTCTCTCTTGGTGCCAAAATTTTTTACTTTGGTTTTCCTTCAATTACCTTAGTTAGTACCTAATTTTGACCACAAGGTCTCTTCTTTCCCTCCTATGGGAGTTCTCGAATGTTGAGGAGTGGGGTCTCGTGGAGGAGCGTCGGAGCGACGTACTTCGGCGGAGTAAGACAGTGCCGGGTTGAGTGGGCACGAGAGGTTCTACTCGACCGGGACCTCTGGGGACCGGAGTGCCCTCCGTGACTCGTGTCGGAGTTGGTACGGGTGGCGCCACTCTGGACGGAGACCGGTCCTGTGTAGTCGTCCTGCGTCCGAAGCGGAGAAGTTCTGATCAGCACATTTCTTCGACTGCGGAGCGGAGGTCTACCTTCCGGACGCCCAATGGAGGTTCCAGTAACAAATTTATATTTGGTTCAAAAATGTTTAATCTTACAATGTAAATAACTTGTGTTGACTTTAAATCACACCTTTTCACTTCGTTTATGTTGTCGTAAATAAATATGTCACATACTTTCCCGTGGGAAATTGGGGGGCCGTCACCCCTATGTGGACCGAAGTGGTTTTTCGAACATACGGCAAATCAAAGTTTGGTATACAATTATGGTATTGGTTCCTAAACCGTTTGTAAATAAAAAAAAGATAAAGGTCGGAAAATTTCATCTGTCTTATCAAATCTTACTTCGACTATGATTCTCGTGTTTTTTGACTTGTGTCTGATTTGAGGCACTAGGCCTCTGCGCTCCTCTGTCACCAACAGGTCACCGACGACAGACCCCGCCGCGACTGTCAGAGTCCCCCAGGTAGGTCGTGACGGGTTGTCGGGCCCCACCCCTGGCGAGCCACGACGGGCACAGTACCGGACCTAAGATGTCCGACGCGTGGTCTCGGTCGTCTGTGAGTCACGATTCCCGACAGACGTCGCCTGCCTGCGCAGGTGGCTTTGCAGGCGTCGTCCCTCATTCCGGTGCACAAATAAGTCCATTTGGGGAGTCCGTCAGGAAGATCGTAGTCGTCGTAAGGAAGGGAGTTTTATCACAGATTGCGCTAGTTCCAGCGTCCATTAAGTAATTTTATGATGTATGTTGTATTGATCTCTAAAATTTTAATAAATATGAAACTATAAATATTATAGACTCCTTCCAATGATGGTTTAATAATGTCATCCATAATTAGTTACTGTACGAACAGCGAGCTAGGGGTTCAGACCGACGCCCTCTCGCACCAAATGACAGACAGAGACTCAATCCCTCCGCCGCGACGGTCTTCTTTGCTGCGCACCCCGTCGTCGGGTCCTGGCTCTGTCGACGAAGACACGCGACACGCCCCGTGCCCGGGGGCGCCGCACCCCTGTGACCCGATGTCGGACGTAGTCTTGCACGACCACCTGCACCAGTCCGCGGAAGGATACATCTAGGACTGTCTCTTTCCTCCGCCAGCAGTGTACCGTCGCGCGGAGGGTCCCCGCGCGCGACGACTCTGTCGTCGACTGGCCGGGTCGGGTAAGTGTCTTCCCCGGACCGACGGTCGTGAGTCACCTGTGCCCGCAGTGAGAGTGGTCGTGCGTAAAGTCGTAGGTTAAGTCTTTTTCGGTCGACGCGCGATTATCGAAGCGTTGCGTGTGTGAGCCGTGTGTGCTTCCGGTCGACGAGGACTCGACTCTCCGAGGGAGAGCGGAGTGAAAGACTGGACTAGTCGGTCAGCGGGTGCCCTGTCGACTGTCGGGGTCCAAATGGCCGTGTAGAGTGTCTTTGGTGACGACGTGCCCTGCGGGGTCCCCCGGGTCTTGCCTCCCCACAGCCCCCCTCCTGTGGTTCCCGGACGTCCGGTCATCCCTCAGAGGTGTCTCGTTGCCCTGTCCTCCCGAACTAGGACTGGGGGCACTTCAGAGTCTCCCGTCTGTGTGGACGTCTTTAGGTGGGGTTTCACTTCCGACTTCGGATTGGGGCGATCCGGGATCTCCTGGACTTACGACCAAGACCTGTTTCGAGGGACGTCCTGACCGTCGGGCTGAGACTCTTCGTGACCGGGTTTGTCGGGTGTGTGACGCGATTCCCCTTCCGTCCCGTCTCGGGTCTCGCCCCCGTCCGGTGCCCGGCCCCGCGTCCCCCTACCCACCCCCGGGGCGAGGGCGGAGGGGCTCGGTCGCTCGGGCCGTAGACGAGACGGGGCAAGAGCTCGGGCCCCCGGGTCGGGCGTGGTCTTCGGGTAGGACTGTCGGCCCCCGGGTCATCCGACGGGTCCTCTTCGGGCAGGTGGGCGTAGTCCTGGCCCCTCTGGTCGTGGGAGGTGCACGCTCGGAGGGGTCGGACGCGGGTTCCGGCCGTGCCCGCTGTGAGTGGGGTCGGGCTACCGGTCGTCCACCCTGTCGTCGTCGCTGCCGTCCTTCTGGAACTCCTTGAGCCGCCTCTTCTACGGCGGGAAGAAGTACTGCGACCACAACGCGTACGACTCGCACCCACGCGCGAAGCCCACGGAGTTCTCGTCCTCGAGGGACGCCCCTCTCCGCCAGTCGCCCGCGGTCGAGGGCCGGGGTCTCCGGGGGCGCCTGCGTCTGAGTGAACCGACCCCCCTACAAGAGACCGGCTGACCTGGTTAGGGTTTAGGTCAGACTCAAAAAGAAGTCCTACGAAAGCTGGAGAAAGGAGGAGAGGTACATCAGAAGGAGCCTGACGTCCTCTGCTCCAGCCACTTGGGCGACGGAGGTGGGGTCCTTCGAGCGGCGGGGGGCGGTGTGGGGGACACCTCCCGGGCGGCCTGAGGTCGCCGGGACTCGACGTCCGTGACGGGGTCCCCCCGTGGCCGGTCACCCCTGTCTGCAGGTGTCTCTGCGGCCGACACCAAGACCCATATTTTCCTTTTTGTCTTTAGGGGCTTTTCCGGGCGTTGTCCCTACACGGACTCGACTGCCGTGTGCCGACGTCACTCGTCCACGTACAGGCGCAGACCGTCTTCTCTCCTGGTCTTCGGGTGCGTGTGGGGACCAGAGTCACTGGAATTTCTATGTGCAATAATTGTCATGCGATTAATTTCCCGAAATTTTTCCACGTAAAGAATCTTGAAATTTTTGAGACACGGACTAGTATCTTAAGGAGAAATTTAAGTCCCCCCCTTTAATACCTTTATAAGATCTTGTGCCATGGTTTTGGTTGGTTTGTGGACCTGTGTCGTTTCGACCCGACCTGGGACGTGTAGACCCTCGTCCGTCCGTCGTGGGACCTCTTCGGGCTCGTGTTCCTGACGACTCGGGGACCCCTCCCTCTCGGACTCCCCGTGGGCCGTCCGTCGTCCCCCTGGTCACCGTAGCCGGCCTTCGAGCCAGGGGTGTCGAGAGTGTCACTCCTTCCCTCGCCCCGGAAAGGGAAGAGGTCTAGAAGGGCTGGGTCCTCACCTTGGCCCCAGAGGATGTGACGTCCGCCTAAGCAATGGTCGACTCGGGGGTCCTTTCGTCCCCGGGGGTCCAAGGATCTAGGGCTGTGGGGGCTCGTAGTGTTCTCCGTCGTCCGTCCCTCTGCCGGACCGCTCCGGCGTGACCGGTGACCGGGTCGGGTCCAGAGTCGTTCCGTCGAGCCCGGTGTCGGGTGGGACGAGAGTACCTGAAGGGGGTTCGTCCCCGATGCCGGGGTCGTTGAGTCTCTAAGAATTTCCTTTCAGTCTTTTGCTCCGAGTCGGAGGTGGTCAGACCAGTCGAGGATTGGGCTTGGTGTGTTCGCGCTCAGTCACTTCGGGTTCCATGCCAAAGACCTTCGTTGGTCACGGCAGGGTCACCCCTCCGGGACCCGTCCGGAGGTCTGGGGGTACCCGGGGGTGGATAGGGCGGGGCGCAGGGGACCTCCCACACACCCCGTCTCCCCCGGGACCCGTGTGTGGGACTTGGTTTACCGGGCCGACGGAGGCCAGGTGAGACACTTCACGACCTCTGCGGGGTGGGGGTGCCGACTCTCTCCCAGACTCCTTCGTCTTCAGGCCGAGAACCCGGTCCAGGGGGTCGTGGGCCAAGGCTGTCTAGTGTGTCCGTCTGGCTCGCGTGGGATGGACCCTCGACAAGAAGAGAGGCTCCGACACGCACAGACAGAGTCTTCGAGACAATCACAGGACGCCCCAGACACTCGCCCCGCCCGAACCCCCTTTGTCGTGTGCAAGTGGAAAGGTAGTCCTGTGTGTCTGGGGGGTGTGTGTGTGTCCCCTGTCGCAGGGCCCTCTTCCTTAATGAGGGCGGTCGGGGCCCCCCTGGTCCCGGCTTCTCAGTGTCGCCGGGGGACGGAAGGGTCGACTCGAGCTCCGGGTCGTCCGTCGTCGGTCGGGGCCCCCCTGGTCCCGGGTTGTCAGTGTCGCCGGGGGACGGAAGGGTCGACTCGAGCTCCGGGTCGTCCGTCGTCGTCCCCGTCCTGGGGTGCCGACCACAGGCGGCTGGGCTCTCGTTTCCCGGGCGGCAGACCCGCGACCGCCTCCGGCCCGTCCGGGCGCCTCGGTGCGGCACTGCGCGCGTAAGTGGGTGGACAGTGTCACCCTCGAGAACCTCGACGAGGCCGGCCTGAGCACGACGCGCAGGTCGTCCTAGAAGAGGTACAGCGGCAATATTTATCTTCGTCTCAGCCCTTGTGACGGGGGCGAGGGTAATGACGGCTTCACATTGAGATGGGTCCTCGGACCGCCCCTTCTCTCTTCCTGGCCCAACGTTAAAAGGCAGGTAGGGCCTCAGACGACGATTCTATGTCTTGAGTGGGGCAGACAAAGTTCTCCACGGTCTCTGAGGGTGCCCGGGGGCGCCCTTAGACCGGCGTCGCGGGGGTCCGGGCCGAGCCCGGGACAGGTGTCACTCGGAGGTGTCCCTGGGAGCCCTCGGCGTGGGGTCTGGTAGGCGAGGCAGTCGTCTCCGGGACACCGGTCCTGTTCGGGCGTGAGTCGAGAGTCGTCTTTTTCCCGAGTTGGTCGTGGAGCCCCTGAATCTTTAATTCCTTTCGAAATTTTAAAGTTGTAAGGTCGGAGTGTAAGACTGGGGCTCCGGGGTGTCTAGTCACTGGCTAAGGGTGCCGAATCGTGAACTATTGAAGTGGTCCCGTTGCCGTCGACTCGGTCGCCCGGGAGGCGAGTCGCCCGGCTCGGGGAGGGCCGGGGTCACTCCCCTCCTCAGGGGTCAGGTCCGCGGCGGGGGCCACCCAGGACCGTCCGTCCGTCACGACGACGAGGACCGGCCCACGACACCCCCGACTGTGCCCCTGCTTGAGTCCTCCTCTCGTCGCACCGTTCAGGTGCCCGCCTGCCCCACCTGTGGCCTCTCGAGGACTTCGTGCTTCCAGACGGACGCCGCACCTGGCCTCCGGGTCGGGCCACCGGGGTGTTCCTCGGCGACGGGTGAGGAGGCGCGAGTCGACGCACCGGCCGACGGTGTCCGAGAGTACAGACTTGGTGAGCCCCGCGACCCACACCCGCCCCTCGGGACGACACGTAGGTTACACCCTGGTGGCGCCGGGACTCGTCGTCTCGGCGGGAGACGCGGAGGCGGACCCCCGGTCAAGACTCTGTGCCCGTGCCCACCCGTACCACTCCCCGACCAGGAGTGGCGCCCGCGTGCAGTCCCCACGCCCCTGTCCTGCCGGCCGAATAAGTCACGACGACGGAAGAGTCCCCAACCCGTAAAAGGGTGTCCGGACGACCGGCTCCCCTCTCGAAGAAAAGGTGCAATCGACAACTTTGGGCGAGGAGAGAAGGCGTCTCGCCGGGCAGAAAGACGTAGCTCGAGTTATAAGCTCTGAGCGTCGAAAGGAAAAAAACCGGTGTACCCTTCCGGACGTCGTGACTCAGGTCGGACTGGTGACCCGGTGGCCCCGGGCGGCCGTGTGCGGACAGAGGTGGGGTCACACTACGACCGCTGACTCCTCTCTGACGGGAAGGTCAGTCTAGAAGTCCACTCTCCTGCTTTGTGAGAACGAAAATTAAGGCAGTTTGGACTCCGGTGCTTCCAGGTGACGTGGCGGAGCGAGGCCCCGGGGGACGTGCACACGCGACCGCGCCACTCGAGTAGGGCCGGGAGGTGACGGGTCGAGTGATTGCTGTGACGGCGGGGTGGGGTCGGAGAGGGCTCGACCGGCGAGCGTGTCGAGAGAAGGGCCGGGTCCTGACAGGTGACGCCCAGTGCCAGGCCGGAGGGGTCCACCCACGTCCGGCCCTCGTGGGTCCGGCCACGGTCTGGGGCCGGGAGGTCCGGGTCTGGGGGCGGAGTGGGGAGAAGACTGTCAGGACGGGGCTGTCGACGGCCGACGTCTGTGCAGTGTCAGTAGTTCTTTCCGGCTAGTGTCCTTATTTGCAGGTGCGTGTCGTGTCCGTCGGAGGGTGACTCGACGGCTGGTCTACCAGTGTCGACGGTTGACTTGCGTGGTAGAAGAGAAGTCGGAGAGGTCAAAGGAGTGTGGCCGGACCGGGTGTGGTCCGCCCGGTGCCACACAGGACCTCGGACCCCGTGGGACCTGTGACGGGCGGGGGTCGGAGACGTCCAGTCGTCTTCCTTTCGGGACTTCGAGTGACTCTCGTCGAGGCACACCTGCGGAAGTGTCGGGGGAGGAAAGGCCCCGCTCCCCTGTGACGGTCGGGCACGAGCGGGGTGTTGTCCCGGCCTCGGGGTCCGGGAGGAGGTCCGCGTCCAGGGGAGACGACCCAAGACCCCCCGGGTCAAGGCCCGGACCGACGGGTCTGATGGAAATGTATACCGCAGACTGTGGTGGAGCCTGTACTTTAACCCCCCACCCCCCCCAAAATATAGTTATTGGTCAAAAGGTCGAGGTTGTCCGCCGGGTCGTTAAACCAAAACTGTGATGGACATCACCAGAGTCAGGGGGTTCTGATAGGGGCGTCCCCTGTGGAGTTTACGGACTGTTGTTCTTAAGTCCCCAAGGGTGTTGGGAGGGAACAGTCGTTGAGGGACCCTGTTCAGTGTCTTCAGTCCTGTTATGGTACGGACGTGCTTCCGGAAGAGTCTTCCCGTCCGTGTGTCCGTCACCACCCGCTCCCGTCAAGACGCGGGAGAGGGCCACGCAGGATATTGGGTTGGAGTCACGGGAGGGGTCCCCCCGGACCCCTCCCGTTCACGACTAAAGGCCGGTAGGGGTAGGGTGGGGTGGGACTCCGATGGCTCCCGGATCCGTCAGTGGAGTGATCGTGTCTGAGTTCACAAAAGGTTTCTAGAGTTCTGTCAGGTTCCCAAGGATCTCGGCTCGACACCTAGACCTTGGTCCCTGTTTCTAATTTGTGTAAAAAGTTTAATTTTATGTTCCCTGTGTGTTGTGACAGTCAAAGTCCCGAACCGACCTCCAGGTCACCGATTCTTAGGTGAGACGTTACGTTCCCTGTGTCCAAGTCGGGGACCAGGTCCTTCTAGGGTGTAGGGGCGTTTCGTTGATTCGGGTGCCCGGAGCTGATGGGTCGGACACACGGCCTCGGGTCCTCGGTGCCGAGGACTCCGGGACCCCAGGCACGAGGTGTTCCCCTCTGCGGCGCCCCTCCTCCGGCGGGTGGCGTTCCGGTCCTCGGGACGAGCGACGTCGATCTCTTCTGGGCCCACGTCGTCGATTCCGGGTCGTCCCGGTGTTCCGTCCTACAAGAATTTTTTTTTTATTGTTGTGCCCCTCGAAGTCCGTGTCCAAATCTAAGGTGAGGTCTGAGGTACCTCTGTTCGTGCGAAAAGCCTTGGTAGAGTGACTTTCACAACCCGTGGGAAATCTTTCTGGAGGTGGGCCCGACAGATGTCGCCTCGAGACAGATGTCGTGTCGAGTCTCCGACACCAAGTGATTGGCTGGTCTCAAATACTAATTGGACGTCGTTGACGTGTCCCCTCGTCGAGGGACCTTTTGCTCCTGTTCCCCGGTAATTAGAAGAAAGTGGACGTCGATTCTAGTGAGTGGAAAGATTCGTTCTTTCTCCCCAAAGTCCAACGAAGTAACAATCAGTGATCCAGCCCAAGGTGAGAAACGCTGGGACACCTGATATCGGTCGAGGAGGCAGGTACCCTAAGAGGTCCGTTCTCGTGACCCCACCCGACGGCAAAGGAGGGGCCTAGGAGGGTCGGGTCCCTAGCGTGGCGCCTAGTGTGGACGGTGCGGAGGACGTGACGTCCGTCCGAGAAATGGCGGATCCGTGGTCCCTTCGGGAGCTCGACGAAATGTTGGAGTCTAGTGAAGGAGTCTTGGGGTTTGTCGGACACTCTATTAGCCCGGCGCCCTTTTCCCCGCCACCAACGACTAGGTCCGCTCAGAACGGGACTGAGTCCGGTGACCGGTGTGACTGGACATTAAGTGTGACTGTTCTGTACCCCGTCCCCCTGACCCGTCTACTCTGCCCGCCCCTCGGAGCCGGTCACGGGGCGGTGCCGTCTTCTCTCGATGTTCGGACGTGCTGTCCGGTAAAGAGTGTATTTTGGAGGACGGTGGGGGTCCTATGAACCAGGGTTTTCTTCTTTTCGGGCGTAGAACTTACTCTGCTAAGCACCCGGGGTTCTTCTAGACATTGGTGTTGCGACAGGGCAGAAGTTCGAGACCTCTCCGGTGTCTTGCTGGGTCTGTCTTGGTGAATGACTGCCCCGGTGTTTACGGTACTTAAGTCGACTGGAGTTGACGGTCATTGGCCCGTGTTCGACACTAGTGTACCTGTCACAATTTGTCAAGGGACTCGGTGACGAACCGTCCGATCTGCCAACTGATTTCGAAGGTCAAGTGGGATCGGACTTTTGTCTGTTACGGTTAACAGAAAGAATTGAACACCTCGGAATGGGATAGTTGATTGGAGTTGTGTCGTGGGTGTGAAAGATAGGATAAAACGTGTCTCGAAGAGTGTCAGGGACGGACGTGACTCTGAGGGACGAGGACCGGGGTCCTGTTGTAGGGAGAGGTCGTGGGGGGCGTCTCGTGGGGTGTGGGGTCAGACCCCGTTGTCCAGTGTTGGGGCCGATACTGTTGGTGGAGACCACGAAAGGGACAATAGGTCGTCAGAGTGGGTGGTCGGTCTTTTAGGACTAAACTTTACGATGTTGTCTTGGGACCATGGAAATGAAACTTTTTCGGTGTTGCCACTGCCACCCGTCGGTCCCAACTTTTGATGTTCCCGTACTGGATGTTCTACAACCCCAGAAACCCTGTCCACCTTGGGCCTCCCGTCGGGACCCCGTCGCGTTCCCGATGCGGACCTCCGTTCCTGGTGGGCGTAGCCTTCCGAAGAAGGGATCCTCTCCACCCTGAATTCTTTAGGGCCAAAAATTCAAAGAACTCCACCATGTCCTTGCTCTCCGAACCGTAGACCCGTCCTTGACCACCCGTGGGGAAGGGAGACGGACAGACGGCGGAAGACAGTGGCTTCGGCCTCTTCGGACCGTGGGCTTCTCGGGATTGACGACAGTGGACGGACGGCACACGAGACGGAACGGAGTGCCGGAGTGACACCGGTAGACTTTACGTGTCCCATCCGGGCCCAGAGTGACGGTCTTTGGGGCAGGGAGAGTTTCACGTCCTGCGCTCTGGACGTACAAGACACGGAGAAGCACGTGGCGCGGAAGTGGGTGCCACCCCCGGACGTCGTTGTGTTGGGAGACTGACCGACGTCTGTCTGGTCGTCCACTCTCCACCCCCGGTAGAGCCCCATTCGGCCCCGGTGGACGATCGTGTCGTGACCCCCCGTGGGGACCCTTCAATTCAAAGCGTGTGGGTGGGTGTTACGACGCTCTAATGTAATGTCTTGAGGTGGAAGGGGGCCCCGTGTAATCCCCCACAAATAGACTCTGTCCTTTCCGTAGATCCTGTAGAGCGACGAGCAGTGGTCGAAATTGATCTCGCCTGGTCCCTCGACTCCGTCGTCCCGAGTCCCTTTCGTAGACCGGTCTCTGTTCGTCTCCCCTCTCGCGACCGGAAACAGAAGCCGGAGTCGCTGGTTGACGCGGGTCAAGAAAGGCTCCATTTGTTCTCCATTAGTTTAGTTTTGACTCGGGTCCCGTTCACAGGCGGGTCGGTGGTTAGGGGCGGGCCTAAGCCAAAGGGTCCCGCCGGGCCGGGTGCACTGGGGAGGGTGTGCCCGGTCTCCGCGCTCACGGGCCGACGTGCATGGGGTCTGGCGCCGGGTTTCTGAGGAGCTGTCAAAGGGGAGCGGCACATTGGCAGAAAAATATCTTATGTGTTTTGGCTCCTCGCTTGGAAAATGGGGTACTCGACCGTGAGACGCAACGGTTACTGAGTCGTCAACCCAGACGGTTGGCTCCCGATCGCTACTTCGGCGAGACCTGTGACGCCCGAGAAGCCTGGCCACACCGGCGATTCCCTTGCGTGGTGCCATCCCCGTCTCATCAGACGATTGTCCTGACTAAACTTCCGCCAAGTAGTTTGTGAGAAATCTAGAAAATATTCCGTTTCTAAGTCAGGGAATTTGATAGAGTTTCTTTTATTGGGTACAGCTTTAAATTCTTTTCTAATATCCTAAAAATCCGACACTAACGCCAAAGTGTTATATGCTGCTTAAAACGGTTCAGAACCGCTCATTTTACGACAAAGTTGCTTATGTCTTTTAATCACCGAGTTTAAGTCCGTCACACTACTAAAAATTTAGAATTATTTGGAAATTTTAAGAGATGCCACAGGTGCCAGGAGAGGTTTGGAATAAATGCGCGAGGGCGCAGGGTGAATTGAGAACGAAGTCTCTTCCCAGCCGCGAGCCGGGGAGGAGGTCGGCGCCGGCCCCTCCCCCAGGTCCGACGTGGGGGCAGGCCAAGGCCCCCGCCCACAGGCGAGCCCTCAGACGTCACGCCGGTCGACGGGGCACTAGGGGCCGTCCGGTTGGGCGCTGGGGCCTGCTCGCTAGCACCTCCTCCTCGCTGGGGGCGGCGAAGGGGAGTCCGGCGGGACGGGGCTCAGGGTCTCGCGCAGGAGGGGTCAGAGGGGCCCGGCCATGGCCGTGGCTTTGGTCGTGGCCCGACGCGGAGCCTTCTGGTCCGTGGGCGCCCGAGGCCGGCGGACCCCCCAGGAGAGGCGTCCGGCGGGGCAGCGGCGCCCGGGGAGCGGCGCCCGGGGAGCGGGCCCGGGGGCGAGTGGCACGTCCGAGAGGAGGACGTCGGGCCCCGAGAGCGAGACGCTGTACTGCCGCCCCGCTCCCGCGGCACCGGCCGCCCAGCCCCAGACGCCCGCGCGGTTCCCTCGCGTCCCCGGCCTCGTGGAATCCGTCGCCTGCTTCGCAGCGGCCGGGCGCCGGGGCTGACTGACTGCGGCCGCCGGCTGCGTGTCGTCTATTCGTCGCCGCGGCGGGTAACCGGCGCCCCGCCCCGGACGCGCACGCGCTGCGCGCCCCGCGCACGCCGCGCACGCTGCGCACGCGGTCCGTCCCCGCCCCGTCCCGCCCCCCGCGGACTCCTCGCCCGGCGCGCACGCGCCGGCCCCGCGCCCCCTCCCGAGGCGCGCACGCGTTAGCCCCTCGCCGCGCCCTCAGGCCGTCCATGCGCGCCCTGCACGCCCTCGGCGGATCTTTGACTCCGCCCGCCGCCTGCCCCGGACCGCCCCGCCGAGCCGGCCCGCTACGTCGGACTCCGAACCAACGGCCCCTCCCCGGCCGTCCGACTGGCATTTCGACGGCCTTCTCGGCCCGGCCACGGACACCGGGGGCGGGGCGTCACGCTCCGGCCCTCCCCGGCCGGGAGTCGCCGCCACTGGTGGGCGGCAGGGCGTCCGGCCGACGGCCGTCCTGCCACAGACGCCGGCGGTGGGAAGCCGGGGGCACTGCCCGCCCGGCGGCAGGGAGTCCTGCCCGGCGTCCTTCGGTCTGCACTGGTTAGTGTCGGGGGTCGGGGCGGAGGCTCGCGGGCGGGACTCAGACACGTCTGCACCCCGCGGGCGAAAGGCAACCCCCAGAGGAAAGCCCCACTCCTGCGCGGATTCCCGGCAGCCGGAAGGGCCGAGAGACAGGCCTGCCCCTTCGCGGACGGAAGAAACTCGACCTGGGAGTTAGGATCGACGAGTGACACGGACGCGGTCTCGGACAGGGTCGCGACGCGACGCGATCCCCCCCGCCGGACCCATCGTCGTTCGACGCGGGTCGTCTCCTGCTTACTTTTTCGGGGCCTGGAGGCCGAGCGGGCCGGAGGGGGCGTCGCGGGGAGGGGCGGACCAGGAGGCGGGGTCCCTCGACGGACGGGAGCTTGCGACGGGTATACCCCGGAAAGTCAGGGACTTGTGGAACAAAGGACTGAGTTCGGAAGAAGTCGAATGTCCCGAACGAGTAGAAAAAAGTCTACATAGGGATAAGTATATAAAAATATTACACTAAGTCAAGTGAAGTCAAGTCAGCGAGTCAGCACAGACTGAGAAACACTGGGGTACTTAGCGTCGTGTGGTCCGGAGGGACAGGTAGTGGTTGAGGGACGCAAGTGAGTCTGAGTGTGGGTAGCTCAGTCACTACGGTAGATCGGTAGAGTAGGAGACAGCAGGGGAAGAGGACGGGGGTTAGGAGGGTCGTACTCAGAAAAGGTTACTAAGTTGAGAAGCGTACTCCACCGGTTTCATGACCTCAAAGTCGAAATCGTAGTAAGGAAGGTTTCTTTAGGGTCCCGACTCGAAGTCTTACCTGACCAACCTAGAGGAACGTCAGGTTCCCTGAGAGTTCTCAGAAGAGGTTGTGGTGTCAAGCTTTCGTAGTTAAGAAGCCACGAGTCGAAAGAAGTGTCAGGTTGAGAGTGTAGGAATGTACTGGTGACCATCGGAGCTGATCTGTCTGGAAACAACCGTTTCATAGCAGAGAGGAAAACTTATATGAGAGATCCAACCAGTATTGAAAAGAAGGTTTCTCATTCGCAGAAAATTAAAGTACCGACGTCAGTGGTAGACGTCACTAAAACCTCGGGTTTTTTTATTTCAGACTGTGACAAAGGTCACAAAGGGGCAGATAAAGGGTACTTCACTACCCTGGCCTACGGTACTAGAAGCAAAAGACTTACAACTCGAAATTCGGTTGAAAAAGTGAGAGGTGAAAGTAGTTCTTCGAAAAATCAAGGAGAAGTGAAAGACGGTATTCCCACCACAGTAGACGTATAGACTCCACTAACTATAAAGAGGGCCGTTAGACCTAAGGTCGAATACGAAGAAGGTCGGGTCGCAAAGAGTACTACACGAGACGTATCTTCAATTCGTTCGTCCCACTGTTATGTATAGGCACTGCGTGAGGAAAAGGATAAACCTTGGTCACAATATAAAACAAACCAACGAATGACTACAGACGAATCAGGGCATCAGCACAGGGTGAGACACTGGGGCACCTGACATCAGGTGGTCCGAGGCGACAGGTACCCTGAGAGGTCCATTCTTATGGCCCAACCCAACGGCAAAGGAGGAGGTCCCCTAGAAGTGTTGGGTCCCTAGCTTGCGCCCAGAGGGCGTGAGGTCCAGTGAAAAAGTGACCGACTCG
Organism: Capra ibex; assembly: GCA_006410555.1. Lineage (NCBI taxonomy): Eukaryota > Metazoa > Chordata > Mammalia > Artiodactyla > Bovidae > Capra > Capra ibex. The sequence continues at coordinate 1,231,793 of SJYO01004576.1, read as the reverse complement.
GTGGTCCCTTCGGAGACTCTCTCCCACACACACAAGAGCGTCGGACTAGTCGAGTGACCTTAGACCTGAGAGATTCGGGAGACTTCAGAAGTATCCGTCAATGGACCTTCACAAGTCTACTTTTACAAAGAATAACGTGGACCAAAAGGGAGGGTCACACCTCGGGAGGTGTCACGGGTGGCTCAAGACAGTGACCCTCCGACGGTACTCTCCCTCCCCCTCCGGACTCCGGATCTCTAACTGTCCTAGGAACATTTCATTGGACGGAAACGTTCCCAATTTCAATCCCCACTCCATCAAAGACCCCACCGTTTCTTGGACGGACGGTAAGGTCCGAATTCTCTGCACCCAAGGTAGGGACCCAGCCCTTCTCGGGGACCTCCTCCCGTACCGTTGGGTGAGGTCATGAGAACGGACCTCTTAGGGTACCTGTCTCCTCGGACCGTCCGACGTCAGGTGCCCCGGCGTGTCTCACCCTGTGCTGACTCGTTGACCCGTGTCGTGTGGTGTCAGACGGGACCCCTTCGGGTTCCTCGGGGTTCAGTCTCGACCACCGAGGTCTTTTTGTCTCCACCCCTTACCTTTTCGCCCGAGTCACTGACTTCTCCAAAGGGACGGGACGAGAGTGACGGGACGGGACTTTTTCATCAGACCGAAAACTCCGTCACGAGTAGTTTGAAAAATGAGGACATCAGGGACTTTTTGAAAGTTTTTAAGAAGGAAAGTATGAAGTTCACCTGTAGATTCAAAACGCAGTATTTACATTTACGAACACTTCCTACAATAAAGACTGTATGACATAAAAATTAGTTTGAAGTGAAAGTCAGTGAGTCAGCACAGGATGAGAAACACTGGGGTACCTGACGTCGTGTGGTCCGGAGGGACAGGTAGTGGTTGAGGGTCTCGAATGAGTTTGAATACAGGTAACTCAGTCACTACGGTAGGTTGGAAGAGTAAGAGATATCAAGGGAAGAGGAGGACTGAAGTCAGAAAGGGTCGTAGTCCCAGAAAAGGTCACTCAGTCAAGAAATGTACTCCATCGGTTTCATAACCTCAAAGTCGAAGTCGTAGTCAGGAAGGTCACTGATAAGTCCTGACTAAAGGAAATCCTACCTGACTAACCTAGAGGAACGATAAGTTCCTTGAGAGTTCTCAGAAGAAGTTGTGGTGTCAAGTTTTGGTAGTTAAGAAGTCGTGAATCGAAAGAAATATCAGGTTGAGAGTGTAGGTAGGTATGTACTGATACTTCTTCGGTATCGAAACTGATCTACCTGGAAACAACTGTTTCATTACAGAGACGAAAAATTATACGACAGATCCAACCAGTATTGAAAGAAAGGTTCCTTCTTCGTAGAAAATTAAAGTACCGACGTCAGTGGTAGACGTCACTAAAACCTCGGGGGGTTTCATTTCAGACAGTGACAAAAATTACGAAGGGGTAGATAAAGGGTACTTCACTACCTGACCTACGGTACTAAAATCAAAAGACTTATAACTCAAAATTCGGTTGAAAAAGTGAGAGGAGAAAGTAGTTCTCCGAGAAATCAAGAAGTGAAAGACGGTACTCCCACCACAGTAGACGTATAGACTCCAATGACTATAAAGAGGGTCGTTAGAACTAAGGTCAAACACGAAGTAGGTCGGGTCGTAAAGAGTACTACATGAGACGTATCTTCAATTTATTCGTCCCACTGTTATATGTCTGAACTACATGAGGAAAGGGATAAACCTTGGTCAGACAACAAGGTACAGGTTAAGATTGACAACGAAGGACTGGACGTATGTCTAAAGAGTTCTCCGTCCAGTTCAATATTGTGAAAAACTTTTTATAAATAAACCGACGTGAACCAGAATCAACCTCGTACTTTCTCGAAATAAACGTCGTACACTTGAGAATCAATACCGTGTACCCTAGACCAAGGGAGTAGTCCCGAGTTTGGTCCCGGGAGACGTGACCCTCAAGTCAGAATCGGTGGCCTGGTCATCCCTTTAATAAGTAGGGTGAAAATTTCCATATGTCACCGATGATTGATGGTTTTGTTAAGCTAAAAGAGTAGTGAGTCAAATTTACACGTAGCCATTAATAGGAAGAAATTGTCCTTTAGAATATAGAAAGTAAAAAGAAGAACCTGAAGTGGAAGAGGAGTGTTCAAATAGCATTGCATTAGAAAAGACGAAGGCGACACCGAGACGGTCGCGTCCTTCACACCCGAGGTAGGGACCCAATCCTTGTAGGAAACCTCTTCCCTACCGTCGGGTGAGGTCATAAGAACGGACCCTTTAGAGTATTTGTCTCCTCGGACCGCCCGATGTCAGGTACCCCACTTTTTCTCAACCTGTGTCGACTCGTGTGTGTCTTATGGCAAAATGAAAACTTTCAGAAAGTAACTAGTGGGACAGTAAAAAGACAGGCTACTGGTACCTGTATGTAAATTTACATTATTTTTTATAAAGAATCCTGGGATTCCGAGAAAGTTTTAAAGAAAAACTAGTCGAACAGTAAGACTACCAGTTGTACTATTGTTCAGAGTTCAGAACCATTCATTAATAACTCTTACTCTGTCTACGTCGTCGTAAGTTAAATCTTAAAAGGAAGAATGTCGACATCGAGGCCTCTTCGGAGTCAGTGTATTTCTTTGTTCACTCTCGTCTTTCACGAAATCCGAACAAGCTCACAATTGTCAGGACTGTGAGTCAAGAGACTTGGGGCACTCAATATATGGTTTCCAGTGTACAACTAGAAAGTGGTTTTTTAATACGATTAACTCGAGAGAAGTTCAGACAACCTTGATTTTTTTAATCTTAAAGAGACTGAACGACTTCCTCAGTAGTCGAGGATGCTTGTAAGAGTAACAGTCGTTTTTCCTTGTGTAAAGTTTAACAGGGAACCCTCGAGGACTTTCAACGTGTCGAGTCCCGTTTTGGGGTGTCGTAGATTACCTAACCTCACCCTTCTCTACTACCAGTTTCCCCCAGCCGTCTTTGACAAGTTTCCGTCTAGTTAAAAACCTTTCTTTAACTAAAGGAAGTTTGATAGACGGAGAGGGAGGGACTATTCACAAGTGTGCATGGGTCGACGTGGGGTCGAACTCTTGTGTCGAGTCCTACAATTGTTTTCGGAAAGAGTTCGACCGGAGTTACTTCCCCTCTCCTCCTCCACCCGTCCCGTCCGGAGGGGTCAGTCCGTGGGACTGTTCATACCGTCTGATCCGACCCTCTTCCCGTTGCCCTTCACAACTCCGAGACAAAAGGGAAGATCCCGTCACCTGTGGTCTTCCACGACAGATTTCAAGTACCTTAGTCTTTATCTATGAAATAATAAAAATTTTTCTGGATTTCTCTTTTGGATTTATTTTAGTTGTTGGAGTCTATACGTCGTCTGTGATGGGAATACCGTCTTCACTTCTCCTTGATCTCTCGGAGAACTACTTTCACTTTCTCCTCTCACTTTTTCGACCGAATTTTGAGTTATAAGTTTTTTGATTCCGTCACCGTAGGTCAGAGTAGTGAAGTACCGTTTATCTACCCCTTTGTCACCTTTGTCACTGTCTGAAGAAAAGAACCAGAGGTTTTAGTGATGTCTACCACTGACGTCGGTACTTTACTTTTCTGCGAATGAGGAACCTTCTTTTCGATACCGGCTGGATCTATCGTATAATTTTTCGTCTCTGTAATGAAACGGCTGTTTCCAGTAGATGAGTTTCGATACCAAAAAGGTCTTCAGTACACATCCACACTCTCGACCTGACATTTCTTTCGACTCGTGTCTTCTTAACTACGAAAACTCGACACCACAACCTCTTCTGAACTCTCAGGGAACGTGACGTTCCTCCAGTTTGGTCAGGTAAGATTTCCTTTAGTCAGGACTTATAAGTAACCTTCCTGACTACGACTTCGACTTTGAGGTTATGAAACCGGTGGACTACGCTTCTCGACTGAGTAACCTTTTCTGGGACTACGACCCTTTCTAACTCCGTTCTCTTCCCCTACTGTCTCCTACTCTACCAACCTACCGTAGTGACTGAACTACCTGTACTCAGACTCGTTCGAGGTCCTCAACCACTACCTGTCCCTCCGGACTTCACGACCTTGACGTTTCTTAGCCTGTGATGACGCACTGACTTGACTTGACTTGACCGGTTTCGGTCACCTCGTGCAAGACACATTGGACCTTTACTACTTTTTCGGAGTGCACACCGAAGTGGTCCTGTCCCTCCTCGACGGGGTCCCTTCCTATGCGTTCAGTGACCAAGGGGATCCCGGGACCCACAACCGTCTCCCCTCCGCCGGTCTACCTGTACGAACTGGGACTGGCACCCCCGGTCTTGGAAACCCCTCCCGAGTAGGAAGCGGAAGATCCTAGGGACGGTCCGCAGGAGTGCCTCTACGGCGGGCCCCGAGTCTCGACCCGAGACTAACACGACGAGACGAAGGGTATGAGGAGGTCCTTTCGGACCCGAAAAGGTGCTCCGGGGGCACCACAGACGCACGGCGCGGTTCGACGAAAATCCTTGCCGGCCGTACTACTGTGAGATCCTCGACATTTGTCGCACGGAAGTGCCCCAGACCGCACAGGGTCGAGGGCAGGTCCGCCAACTCCTTACCCTAGGAAAGGTTCCTCTCCGACGCGGAACTAATCCCCGGGGCGGACGGGACCGTAATTTGTAAGTTTTGTCCTTTCCCACGGACCTCGCCTCGGTGCAAGGACGGTCCGGACCTCGCTCCAGGGCCCCCGAGCCGCCCCGCCCGACAGGCGGAGAAAAGACTTCGTGACCGCGTCGACGAGGACTCGAGCCCCGCCCCCGTGTGTGTCCGTGTGTGGGTGGTGGGGGGGGGGACGGGCGTCCGGGTCGTCCACCGGAGGTCGTCCGCGAGTCGGGGGTTTGGGAGGGTGCGGGCGTCGTACGGTCCCCGGGTCCCCCTCTCCGACACCCAGCCCCCCTGACACTCCCCGACCTGACTGCCGAGAGTTTACGAGCTTTCTGACCCGACCCTCGTCGGGGTCCCAGTCCGGCAGCACACGTATTTTTTACGAATCTGAAGGGAACTTCCGTCTCCAGACGCCCCATTACGGGAGGTGACCGGTGACGGGTTCCCCCTGTGTCACAATGTTCCTCTGACTCTGAGCCTCTCCAGATACTTGTTCGGTCTCAAACTCTCGTCTGGAAGGACGAAGTTCCGGACCAGAATGGTGTGACAGTAGGGATTTTTCTGTCCCGGACACACCCGTCGCGACGTCGGTTCCCCTGGTCACACTTTCCGGACCCTGGTGCCGGACCCCGTCACCTCGGTGTAGTACTCTGACCCCCGGTCTCGACCTGCCAGGACCTCGTCGCCCGTCCCGGGACGGGGGCGGGGGGCACCCTCGGGGACCCGCGTGGTCGGTCCGTCTCGGGAGTCGGTCTCGGGAGGAAGAGTCGGGTCGGCTGAGGGACGCGGGGACGGTCACCCCTCCGGACCCCGACAGAGACCCCGTGGGGTTCCCCGGGCCGTCCCGACGTCCCTTCCGGTACTCCAGGGGCAAGGTCTCGCCTACAGCTTGGGCTCATCGTCTCCTGTCCCGACTGAGCCACGGTCCAACCGACGACGATTCAGTGCAGTTCAGCACAGGCTGAGACACGTTGGGGTATCTACCGTGTGTTGTCCGAGGAGACAGGGACCATAAGAGGTCCGTTCTTACGACCTCACCCAACGGTAAAAGAAGAGGTTACGTACTTTCACTTTTCACTTTCACTTCAGCGAGTCAGCACAGGCTGAGAATCGCTGGGGCACCTGATATCGGGTGGTCCGAGGAGCGAGGTACCCTAAGAGGTCCGTTCTCATGACCTCACCCCACGGTAACGGAAGAGGTCGGACCAGCCGACCTCCCTACGATAGACGACTCAGACCTCGCGCCGAGTCCTCGGACGACTCGTCCTCCACCCACCCGTCTCTCGACCACGAACAGGTGGACCTCCAAGAGTCAAGTGTATGACAACTTCGATCTCACCGGGGACGAGCGGTGTCGATGTCTTTTCGGCGTAGGACGACAACGACCCTCCCTCTGGGGTAGGTCCCGGACTCTCACCCGGGAACAGATTGTGAGTCTTTACTCAACAAACTCCTCTGTGCGTACGACCGTTTCGTCCTCGGAAATAACCCTTCCCCGCGGCCCATCTCTCGTCGTCCCACTCCCTCGGGTCCTCCGGACGAGGCGGTGCACCGAGCGCCAGAACCCCGAGTACCACTACCCCAGTCAAAGGCCCGACACAGACCGGTTAGACCGAGTCTCGGGCAGGACCACCACGTACGCGGCGAGTCGGTCCCACCTGCGGTCACTCCTCCCAAGACCCCCCACGGTCCCGGACGTCGCAGAGGACGACTGGAAAGGGCTTGAGAAGTCGAAACCCCCGAACAATCAAGGGACAAGGAATGGTCCTGGAGGACAGCATTTTAGTGAGTACGCTTATCAGTGACACTACGAACAGGTCTCACCCGTCAAAGTCAGTCGGGCAAAGGGCCTTGCGTCGGTACTTCTAGGTCCTGTCGGTCTTCATCTGTTTTTATCAAGAGTATTTTGTCGGAAAGACGCAGTGTGAGGTTCGGAGTGAAGAGAGCAGGTCTACCTTGAAGAGGTCCCGGAAGTTCGAGTCCTGTGCGGGGTCCTCGCTGTCTGCGAGTGGGTCTTTATGTCTCCAGTGCCTCGCGGACGCCCTCGGGGCCCCGGGGGACCCCTGAGGCGCTCCTAGGGACGGCGTCTCGTGCACCCCTCCTACATGTAGGGCCCGGACCGCTCTGCTGTGGGCACCCGTGTAGGCGCGGTCCAGGACTGCGCACGGTAGGACCAGGGTAGGAGGGTCCGCCGGAGGGAGCGACCTGGTACTCCTGGGGAGGTGCGCACACCGTGGGCACTGTAGGCAATCTGTTGACCGAAGACTACTGAATCCAGACTGTTCAAATCCCAAGCTGAAGGCGGACGCTAGGGGAAACCCATGGGGGAACCACCATGGTTCCCACGAAGAAGGAGACCCCCTCTTAGGCCAAAGGTAGGTAACCGAGTGCCTGCGGGGGACGACAGGTTCTGCGTCTTAGGCCGGTCGCGGGCCTGGCCCTCGGCCACGTTCCTACAACTGTCGCCAAACAAATAAGTATTGTCTGGGGTCCACCCTCCTGGGGTCGACCGGGAGGTGTCCTCTGCTCTTTGTTTGGCACCACTTAAGTGCGTTCGTAGGGCACGTCACAATCCCTGTCTGACAACTAGACACGTCGGGAAACCTTGGGAATGTGCTTTCTAGCAGATACACTGCGAGGTCCGACTCGATCAGATACCACTTGTCACAGCCTCCTGCGACAGAGACCCTGCCCCGGGACCTCGCGCGACCCCTCCGCTAAGGTCTGCCACTCGCACACGTCCGAGTGCCCGGGAAGAAAGTGCGAAGGACACAGAAACCCTTAAAAGTATCATTCTACAGGTCCTCCACGAATACCACGGACGGGATCCCGTACCCACACGAGTCCAGACGTAAACACCTTCTACGTGTCGCACGACTTCCTGGTCCTTCCGACCTCTCCCACGCCTTTTCGCACGGGCGACAAACGTGACCAGGAGCGCGCCCAGACAGGACGAGGGACCGCCCGTGACGGGATCCAGACCTGTGTCGCACTCGTCCTGACTCTGTCGGACACGGAGCACCCCTCTCTGTGTACCTCTGCGTGCGAGTCCCCTCGCGTCGTGCAGAGCCCGACCTGACACGTCGCCTCTGTCTGTGCCGCGCCGTTCCTGTGCCGACCCCCAGGGGACTCCGGTCCTCCTTCGTTCCCTCCCTCAGTCAGTCGGCGACAGCCCCTTTCCCTGTCGACCACGTCTCCGGGGCCCCCTCGACGGACCCGCGCGACCCGTCTCCGTCCTGGTTTACCCACCCTCCCCCCGAAGCCTCCGGTCTCCGTCGGTGACCCGTCTCCGCACCGTACTTGTATGAAGTCGCCGTTCCCACCCTCGCCTGGTGAGGAGTCCCCCGCCGTTCTCGGGTCCTACCGCCGGACCGGGACCCGACCCACCTTCCCATCTTTGACAGTCCGGACTTCCGTGTCACCAAGATTCTGTCTCGGTTGCCCTAAGGAACTACCTAAGCTGCGCCCCTGTTCTTTTCTTCCCTTAAAGGGGCCTGGTGTTCGAACGACAGACGTGTCGTTCCCCTCAAGTGACGACGCCCTTTCTGCCCGACCCTCCTCGACCCTCACCCGGACCAGTTCAAACTCCAGACGTGCCGAGTCGGGATCCACAGGTCCGACCCTACCTGCCTGTCTGCCTGACACACCGCCCCCTTCCAGTGCCACTGTCTGGCTCGCCCGATTTCCGACTTACTACCCGGAAGTCCACGACCCACCCCCTTCCACGGCGACGACCACCGGACCCCGGACGTCTCCCGTCCACGTCGGTCGGGGGACGGCGACTGTCCTCCTCGCTCGTCGTTCGTCGTCCAGGTGCAGGTCCACTCCTTCGCCTTCGGGTCTCGCCGTCGAGACACTCCGACGACGGGTGGACCAGGGCCGGGACCGCCCGCAGGCCGCGGGGCCCCACAAGTCAGACACGCGCTCGAGAACCGCCCGGGTGTCGCGGAGTCACCACGAGTGTGCCCAACCGAGGCCGCTGACGTCGGCAGGGCCATGTGCCGCCGGCGCGAGTCCAGAGGCGCGACGGACGGCGACAACCCTACGAGGGGGAGGTCTCGGGTCGGGACGAGAGAGAAAGAAGGACGAGTGAGTCTACACCGGAGCAGTCCGGTCGACTGGAGGAATCACTTTATCCTTGTGTGTGTGGGGGCGGGGGGTGGTGATAGCGACCCAGAGGAGTGACCGAAATGGACGCACTTGGAGAGAGGTTTCGGAATGGTCGACTACTGAATTGTAGAGGGACAGGGGGGGAGGGGGGCCTTGTACTCGAGGGACTCCTGTCTCCGACTTTGCCGTAGACCATGGAACAGGTAGGAGGTGCTCGTGGACGGGTCACAGTCTTGTTGGTCTGTCGGACCACGAAAAGCGAGTCTTTCCCCCAGAGTTCACACACTGCGACGCCACGCCGGGGGTCCTGGGGGTTCCCCGACTGAGTGGCTCAGACTCAGTCGAAGTTACTCAATGTGACTTCTTACCTAGCGGGTCTCGGCGACTTCCCACCACCACCTCGTCTGTCCCGAGGAAGGTTGAGTAGGGTCACCTACCAGGGGCGACAGAAACGGGGAGGACCCAAAGAAGACCTTTATGAGAGACCAGAGACTCACCGAGTCGGCTCGAGTGTCCACAACGGGGTCTGGGCACCCCTTACCAGGCCCCACCACCAACAGGTCCCTGACGTCACGGGCTGGAGGACGGTGGACCTTCTCGGGTGTGCACCCGTCTGCGGCCTGCCTCGCGTCTCGGGTCTCCTACCCGGTCTGGAGCAGGACCCACGAACCTGAGTCGGTGCTAGACAGAACGACCTATAGCGCGCCGGTCGTGCAATCGAAAAGGTGGCCTCGTGTGGACTTTCGAAGGGTGGGTGGTCGTCGCCGACGGACCCGGTCGACAGCTTCGTCCCCGGCCCCGGGACGCCCCTGTTTCACGAGGTCGTCGGAGCCCGTGTCTCGGGCGGAGGGTGTCGGGGTGGCCCTGGGGGTCCTCCGTCTCCCCGGAGACGGGGGTCCAAGGCGACGATGTCGCACCAGCAGGCAGATTTCTACGACCGTAAACTTGAGAACCCAAAGTCGGTCCCCTAAGAAGTGTTATTGTGTAGTCATGAAGGACGTAACTTTCCTGAGACCCGACCCTGAGTCCTTCCGTGTCCCCATGTCGACCTCCGTCCCGTGGGGGAGAGAGACCTGAGTCAAGTCACAGCCTTTTTCCCTCCCTCTCCCCAGTAAGCATACGAAGGGAGGTGAGACCACTATTTTTGGTCCCATAAAGAACGTTTTACCCTTTTAGATATCCAGTATACACACTTTGCATTTCTTATTAACATTTTATTTGTGAGTACTCGGGTCCTGGGGTCAGGCCTTCCCTTACACGGAGGGGCATTCGGGAGACGTCCGGGGACGGGGTTTCCGCCGGCGACAGGACTGACTGTCGTGCGCGGAGGAGTGAACGAGACGCGAACGTCGTGGAGTCTGTGGACTCGTTGCAAACTAGACCGAATCAAAACCTAAAACACACTATGTGACATTTTCCGCTTCCTAAGTATACTAGACTTCTCTTCGGTCTCATATGTGTTCCACAACCTCTTTTCTTTCTCGGAAAGAAAGAAAATTTTGAGCACATGTGCTGATAGTAATGGGTCCTGATACCGCAGATCCCGGGCCCGTCTCACATCTTATCTAAGAGACCGACACTCGTGTGAATAAAGAGCAGGAAATAAAATAACACTACGAATGAGGTGACACTACCAGGAGTTCCCACCGGAAACGAAAAGAAAGAAAGAAAAAAAAAAAACTATATTAGGAGTGGTAGAAATTTTTAAGAGAAGTTTAAGTTTAAACGAATCTAAAAATTTTAATACCTAGCCACGACCTAAAGTAGGTCGACGTAAGGGACGTAGGTCAGGGGGTGAGTGTGAGTGAGCCAATGATCACCCTGTGACTGGACACTGAAGGGACGGAGACCGACGAGAACAAAACAAAACAAGACTACGTGCGGAGTCGCACACCCCAGAAACAAAGGGTTGGCCCCTAACTTGGGTCCGGATGCCGTCACTTCTGTGGGTCAGAACTAGTGACCTGGTAGTCCCGTGGAGAGGGCGACAAGAGTAGTCCAGAACGACGAGGGCACTTTCCTCACCCCTGACAATCGGAAAGGGGACAAGGGACTTCCTCGAGTCCATTCCAGAATAGAAAACAAGGAAAGTGTCATCCACCTTTGACGGCTATTTCGGTGGACGCGAGCCCCAAAATAAACCCCCTTCTGAAAAGTAAGTACAAGATTTTTAAGCAAAAAAAGACTCAGTCAAAAGAGTGACGTCCCTCTTCGGGTGTGGGTCTCTCATCGGGGGCGAGTGGTGCTCTCTTTCGGGTCACGTCGGTGTCTCAGAGTCCGGTCGGCGTCTATTTGTCTCTTTGTGACGCTAAGTTTGTGTGCGCGCAGAAGTGTAGGTGTCGCCGTGGTCAGTGTTATCGGTTCTGAGCCTCTGCTGGACTCGCCGGCAGCCGCCTACTCGCGTACTTCTGCACCACGCGGCCGATTCGGGGAGGTCCGAGGAGGTAGGCACCCCAGGAGGTCCGCTCTTGTGACGTCACCCACGGCAGGGAAGAGGTCCCGCAGGAGAGTCGGGTCCCTGGGTTGGGCGCAGAGAATACAGAGGACACAACCGTCCACCTAAGAAGTGGTGATCGCGGGGGACCCTTCCGGAGTACCTGATTATGAGCCGGTTTTTATTAGTATTATTTCTTTCTCACGGCAAACGTTGTTACACCTACTTTGATCTCTACTAGCGTGACTCGCTTCCTTCAGTGTCTCCTTTGTTTGCAAGACACTATAGTGAATATGCACCTTAGCTTTGGTTGCTCGAATACATGCTTCACCGCTGTCTGAGTGTCTCTCGAGCTCTTGTCTGAACACCGGTCCTTCCTCCCTCAGCCCCTCTCTGCCCAGCCCTCAGACGCCAGTCGTCTGAGTTTGGTCACGTGCGTCCCACGTAGTGAGGTAGTGAAACGACGCGTGGTCCTCGATTGTGTCGTAACATTCGGTTGACGTAAAGTCGTTCTATTCAACCTTTTGTTTCAGTTCGGACTCTTCTCGGTGTAAACGCGTAATTTCTTTAATCGTCTGAAACGATTATATAACACTGTTAACACCCCTCATACACACCTTTACATTATATGCCCGTAATCCAGTACCACCCTCGTCATATTGATTTTTTTGAAAGTAAATACGCTAAAAAATTTTAAATAACTTCATATCAACTGAATGTTTCGACACAATCAAGTCCACATGTCTTTTCACTTAGTCAAAAGGTGTATATATATTTTGTATATATATATATTTAGAAAATTTAAACTGTATCAAAATCTGAACGACTTTTAACGTGATTATAATGTTTTTTCAACGACGAGTCTAAGGGGTGTACGACTATAAAATGGTGAAACGAAATAGAGAGAGGTAAGTGTACGTATACACGTATATATACAATAAAGACTTGGTAAACTCTCATTAAAGACTCGTAGTTGGGAGGTGGGGTTACGAAATCGCACATAAAGGACTTTTGTTTCTGTCCGAGAGTGGATTGACGTCTCATCGATAGTTTGAGCCCCCAAAGTGCACCTGTACGATGAGCGATAAGGTTCAGGCGTGCGAGGATTTGTACGAGACCCCCTTTGTCCGGGCCCGGGACTCGCCGGCGCCGACGAGAAGGCGGAGGAAACAAACCATATCAGGGAGCCGAAGACCGAAAGTGCCGGAACACAAGCTCCGATCGTCGATCAAACGCCTCTGCAGGGGCCACACCCAAACAGCTACAAGCGAGTGTCAACCTAAGCCCACACTTGGACCCGCTCGCGAGTCGCCCCTGCTCGACACGAAAGGAGCTGAGAGGATAAGACTCCGCGACCCAGACGTCCGACGTCCGCATTGAACGTAAAGGCCCAACTAAACCACAGACGGACGAAGGGAGGACACCCGCGAGAGAAAGGGGACACAATACTGATTCATAGGTACTCGCCTCTGTAACTTTGATGAATAGATGGGATGTTGGCGGTAAAAAGTCGTCTGAAAGTCGAAGGTCGGGAAAATTTTTATGCAAACGATTTAACCCGAACTAAAGAGTTGTACCTAAACGAACGAGTACTTATTCGTCTTAAGGGACCCGATCGGCCTCGTTAGACTCACCCTGAGTCACAACCAGGAAACCAAATTCGTTTTAGGTTTGAGTCACACCTTACTTCAACTCTACTCTCGTGAAGGAAATCCTCGGCCCGCACAACCTACCTGAATGGTGCACGTCTGTAACCACTCTGTTCGCGGACTGGGACCCCCTTCGCCCCGTCCATCCCCGACAAGAGACGCCCAGTCGCTCCGTCCCCGAAGGACCGCGGTCCCCTGGGGACGGTCGAGGAGGGGCGGTTCCTGTTCGCGTCTTACCCGACGTAAGGGAGCCGGCCGTCTTCCCGACCCACCAGCAATCTCTCTGCACTGGGTGTCGTCGGAGCCCCCCGTCGCTTGTGGTGCACCAAGGGTCCCGACTTCAGCTATCCTTTGGGTGACTCCCGGTGGAGCCAGGTAAATTGACTTCGTCGCTTGACCCAGGAATCACTCGTGTCGGTCGGGGACTCAGTGACACATCTTCAGTGCCGGGAGCGAGTCACTAGTCTGGACTTAGTCGAGCTTCTGGGCCTCAGGATTAATTCCTTTTCAACCCGTAAGGACCCCTTCCTAGGACACGATCCGGGGCCCACAATTTTTTTGTGTCGTCGTTGGAAGGAGAGTCCGAAAGACCTTTCTGACGTCGGTGCAGGGGCGTGACTCGGGCCCCCTCCCCTTCTGTCAGTCTGGAAGTCCCTTAGTGACCTGCGACTGGGATCGGTTGTGATTGGAAGTGGTCTCTCCGGGGCGGTCTTTGGTCGGGACGCCCCTAGAACTGGAACCCGAAGGTCCGAGGTCGTGACACTCTTTTGTGTGAGGACAACAAATTCTGGGACAGACACCCGCCATCGGGGTCGTCTCACTGGACTCAAACGGGAGTTCGAGTGGATTGCGGGTCCATTCGACGTCCTCGCCCGCCGAAGGGCACCTCCGCGGGAGAGGGGCGGGAGGTGAACGTAGACCAAAATACGACCACCACCACCACCAAATCAACGATTTGGCACAGGCTAAGACCCCTGGGACACCTGACATAGGACGGTCCGAGAAGACAGGTACCCTAAAAGGTCCGTTCTTATGACCATCTCACCCAACGGTAAGGGAAGAAGTCCCCGATCAGGGGTGGGCCCTAACTTGGGTCCAGAGGACGTAACGTCCGTCTAAGAAATGGCTGACTCGGGGACCAAAGTACCCCTAAAGGGATTTAGTCGGTCGACTGGTTACTTTTGTCTCAGACGACATTAGTACGACTCGGCGGTGGCCGGCCTTTTCCTGACTACCGAAGGGTCGGCCCGAGCTGACCGGGGTCACTGCCGTCCCTGCCCTCCAGATGGGTCACCCGGTGAAAGCTCGGCATCTAAACCAATACAGGGGACGAAAAGGAACCCCCGGCCCCCTCTCAACTGACTCTATAAACAGATGTGACTACCAGTCCCTGACTTCCTTACCCAAACCCTCCAGTCCCAATTCCTCCAGACCCCTTCTTCATGACCCTTACCTACCTGAAGTCCGTAGGGTGTGCGTAGAGTGACCTACAGGACGACGCGTCCCACACGACCTGTCAGTCCACCTCTGCTACCGGGAAAGACGGGCACAGCCGGTCGACGGAACAGGTCGGTCGGGTGAGAAACGTGTTTTTCGGGCACTGTTCGCGGTCACCTCCGCGTCTACGTCTGGCAGACCCCAGTGGTCGGACCCAGAGGGGCGGTTCCGGTCGGACCGACGACGACGGTGGGTCGCGTGTCAGACACCTGCCACTCTGGTCGTGCCTCGGCACCCCCCACACCCCAGGGTGGGACCCCGAGGTCGGACGACGGAGGGCACCCTGGACGCACGCACACACACACAATCAGTGAGCCAGCACAGGCTGAGAGACACTGGGGTGTCTGACGTCGGGTGGTCCGAGGAGACAGGTACCCTAAGAGGTCCTCTCTTATGACCTCACCCAGCGGTGAAGGAGAGGTCCCTGGAGGGGCTCCCCTGCGAATAGACCCGGACCGAAAGGGAGGACAGCCCTCCGAAGGACTCACGGGAGAAGTCAAGTGTGATTGGGATGGGGGGGTTGGGGGGGTGGGGGTGGTGCTAGCGAAGAGTGGTTCCTTGGTTCCCCGGACTGCGGGTACGCCGGGGCCGGATGGGCTACAGACAGTAAGTCTGCCCCCTGGACTGCCGGGTTCGAAGACAGAGAGTCTGCACAAGAGTCGGTCGTCGGCTATTTGGCGTGGCCGCCAGGACACGGGTCTTTCGTGCCGGCCCTGTGGCTCCCTCTCCGGGGCAGAGGCCGTGGGAAATCTCGGGCGTAAGCGGCAGACTCGAGGCCTGCGACCGTAGTCGGCCAACACGCAGGACCGTNGGATGGGCCACAGACAGTAAGTCTGCCCCCTGGACTCCCGGGTTCGAAGACAGAGAGTCTGCACAAGAGTCGGCCGTCGGCTATTTGGCGTGGCCGCCAGGACACGGGTCTTTCGTGCCGGCCCTGTGGCTCCCTCTCCGGGGCAGAGGCCGTGGGAAATCTCGGGCGTAAGCGGCAGACTCGAGGCCTGCGACCGTAGTCGGCCAACACGCAGGACCGTAGGCCCCTTCCTTGCGCAGGGTGGCCCCACGAAACGGGACTTGTGTCCGAAGCCTTTTGTGCTAAGTGACAAGGAAGGACGGTGCAAACCATCGACACGAAAGAGGTCGTTGAGGTTCTTCACCCCCACTCCGGCGAGGGGCGAGACGTCTCCCCGGGGGCCTCCTGCCTCGCCGCCGCCGCCCCCAGGACCGCGGTCCCCCGGGGCCTCCGCGCAGGATTGGCACCTAAACCCCTAGGCTCGGGTCTCGGTCCCGAGTAAACGAGGGGTTCCGAGGTTTTTGGTGAAGGAGGCTCCCCTCTGCCCGTCGCAAACCTCTGCCCGACGGCTCGCAATTGCCAATTTGTGTGCACGCCGACGAGAGGCTGACTTCACGACCACTCGCTAGAGGGGGCTGGCAGGCGTTCTTGGGCGCGCGGGCCGACGCCGCACGCCCGGCGTGCCTCGGGAGGGAGGCGTCGGCCCAATAAAAGCCGGTGCTCCAGAGGGCTAAAATTGTCTGGCGTCCGGACGGGGACTTTCCTGGGTCTCCCCGTCTTTTCCTCCGCTCCTCCACGCCGCCCCCACACCGCCCGGGCGCGCGGCCCCGCCCCTCCCGCCTCTCGCGGCCCCAAACCCCGCGGGCGGGCGCCACTGCGCGCGGGGGGCGGGCGGCGTCGCGGTGACGTTACCGACTCGGCCCGGTAGCCTGCGGCGGCGGGCCTCGGGCCCTCGGCGGGCGGACGCCCCTCGGAGCCACTCGTCGGGGCCGGCGGGGGCCGGGACGCGCGGCGGCGCTGGGACGGCCCGGAGGCGCGACGCGGGCGCGGACCGTGGCACTCAGGGGGCGCGGAACGCGCCGTCCCACCGACGCCCCACCTCCCGGCCGTCGCGTGCGAGCAGGGGCGGGCGTCGGCCCTCTGCCGGGCCTCCACCTGGCCCCGACTCTACCCTCACCAGACGTCCACCGGCATTCCACCGGGTCCTAACCAGCCCCCACCGGAACCCCACTGGGCCTCCCCGAGGCCCCCACCGGGCTTCAACCGTCCCACCGCCTCACTGTAGGACGCCCGGCCCCAGAACGCAGGGGCTCCGCGGGAGCGACCCCCGTCCCCAGGAAAGACGCAGAGGTCCTCTGGGGCGCCCGGGAGCCGGTCGCGAGACCCGACACGAACAAAGGACCCTCGGCCGCCGCGCGCCGCCGTCCACGTGTCCGGGGTGACGCGGCGCCGGAGCCCCGGGGCCACCCTCGCGTCCACCGGCGACCCCCGGAGCTGAGGCGGCAAGGACACAGAGGGCGGAGCCCTTCCGCGCCGGGGCCGCCAACAAAAAAAAAAAAAAAAAAACGACAGGTCAAAAATTGGAGAACGCAAGGGCAAAGGCCCCCACCGCTGCGTCGACAGCCTACGAGTGTCTTAGCCTTCGATGCCTTACTTCCCAAACTAACCAACAGTCCTCGGTCTCTCCTCCGGAGGTCAAAAGGATCTTTTTGGACGGGGAGGGAAACTGGAAGCAGAACCCTCTTCGCTTAGGCGAAGAGTCGTCGAGGAAGGACGACGCGTAGAATCCAAGACTAAGTAAAAGGAGAAGGACGCGACGGACTCGCGCACCCTCGAAGAGACGGCGAACGAGCAACAGACGTCCATAGCCCCCGGACCCACTGCGGCGTCCAGGACCGAGACTCGACGTCCTGTCGCCGTTACCCTTCACGGTGAGCTGGAGGTCGGCGGTCCCTCGTCCCGACAGTCCCCGACCCTCCTGGTGGCGGGTGGACCCACCTCCCGGTGGCGGGTGGACGACCCTCCTGGTGTCGGGTGGACGACCCTCCTGGTGACGGGTGGACCCCTCCCCCTCCCTTTCCACGGACCGTCCCACAGACGAGCCGAGTCTCACCTCATTTGTGTCCCCGAACCCTGGGAGGATCGGGAAACGCGT
Source organism: Capra ibex (assembly GCA_006410555.1). Lineage (NCBI taxonomy): Eukaryota > Metazoa > Chordata > Mammalia > Artiodactyla > Bovidae > Capra > Capra ibex. The sequence continues at coordinate 1,214,508 of SJYO01004576.1, read as the reverse complement.
AGAGACTTTCGACTAAACACAGGGACTTAATTCTGAGCTAAACCGTCGATCATTATGGACGTCATAAAGGGGGAGTCAATACCGTCTATCTGGCAGAACATAATCCCCGTTGCAAAGAGGGAACATAACTTCACAAAGGTCCCACCGATTTTGCCACCTCTTAGACGGATGTGACACTCTCTGGACCTAAGGCAGAGACCCTTCCTCTTCTAGGGGACCTCCTCCCGTACCGTTGGGTGAGGTCGTAAGAACGGACCTCTTAGGGTACCTGTCTCCTCGGACCGCCCGATATACCAGGGACCCCCAGCGTTTCTCAGTCTACACTGACTCGTTGATTGTGAAAGCGAAAGAGGTCTTATGGAGTGGTCTTCCAACCACGCGGAAGTCCTCCGTCAACCACCGCGGCGGTAGTCGTTCAGAGGCCCAGATCCCAAATCCTTGGGGTTCAAGAGTAAGTACTATGAACGTTCCAGACCCGTTGACACTTGCACCGTGTCGGTATTTTTGGCAGTGTTCTCTCTTTTTTCACTCTGTCTCCCTGCGGTGCGAGTTTTACGGTGAGTGGCGGGTCGGGACGACGTGCGGTCCACGGCGGGCCGAAGAGAAGGAGCCGTGTCCACAGTAGGACTCTCCTCCCGCGACGTCCCGGGTCCTCTCCGGGCCCGCCCCCCGCCACGCCGGTCCCTCGGTCCGAGCCCCGTGCAGGAGTCCTCGACCTTGTACGTCTTCCTGACAGAGTGTCACTTGGAAGGCCTTCACTCCCCGGACTCGGGTCCCGTGCTCTCCGGGAACAAGTTCAGTCTCTGCTCGTCGCACGGGGCGCAGAGAGTCCGTGTCAGGTCTCTGTCCTGGAGGTGGACCCGGAGGTGGGAGGGAGCCGGACACGGGAGGGAAGGCGGGACGGACCGGGCCCCGAGACTTCTAGGGGAGAGGGTCGTCTCGACGGACCGGACGTGCGACGGGGACGGGGCACCGCCCCGGGGCCCGGACCTGGGAAGGATAGTTCCGAGTCAGTCGACACTCGACCTGAATCGGGGTCATGGTACGACAGGGTCCGTATCAGGTCCCGTTTCCACACTCCCGAACAGGAATTCCGGGTCGGTCGTAAAGGACAACTCCCACTGGACGGACACCGACTGGAGTCACTGCCCCAGTTCGGAGAGCCGGGTGGCCGGGGGCCTTATCAACAGAAGTCCGGTAGTGTACCCACACGAGGCACGTTCGACGGCCGCGGGGGGCGAGGGAGGCACCACGACCCGTCAGTCCGACCGGTCCAGGGGATGCCGTCACAGGTCGCTTCTGGGGCGTCCGGTCCCGGAGGGAATGACCGGAGGAGGCTCTGAGTCTACTCGTGACCCAGGGGAGTCGAGGACGTCCTAGAGCCCCTGGGAGACACGTTCAGAGGGGTGCACGTTACCCGGGGAGGGTGAAGAAGTGTCCGTACGGTCCACTCGCGAACTGGGAGGCACCGAGGGGGGAGGGACTAATCTTTCCTTTAAGACTTTAACTTCTATTCCTACTAGGTCTATTAGTTATGACGAGGGTCAATTGAGGACGTGCCCATTGTGGGTGTGCGAGTGTCATGACGACACTTGGCTTAATGTAGGGGGGTGCAAGTATAAACTTCGGAACGCGGGATTCCACTACTCGACACCTCTACCCCAGAAACCCTCCACTAATCCCCGCCCACTCCAGCTCCTTGAAAGACGGACTGAGATGAAACGTTCCCAAACCTCTGCGTCGACTCGTCTCAAGTGGGGAAGAGACTCCTCGGAGGAAACCACATGCACAAAGTCTATATGAAAAAACTTCAAAATGTACATTGATTAAAACCTGAATGGCTTTTCACGGGTTTTTCGTGGGTCAAGAAGTCCAAGGGGACTGCAATCGTAGAAGTACATCAAACACGAGTCTCGACCCTGTCAGTGACCGTGAGGACACGCCAAGTGGCCCTCCGTCCGGAGGAGTGCGTCGGGGTCGAGGGGTGACTGGGGGGAAAAGACAGGGCCCCAGATGGGTCGTGGCGGGGGTTGGGGTAAGACAGTGGACCCAGAGGACGTCAGACACTGGGAGGCCTCGGAACGGAACAGAGGATACTTCGACTGTGAAAATACTTGACACACGGCTGATCAATGAACCATTTCACTTTCGCGGAGCCAGGACAGACTGACGTCGGAGTGCCTGACAGCGGGCGGTCCGAGGAGGCAGGTACCCTGAGAGGTCCGTTCTCGTGACCTCACCCGACGGTAACGGAAGAGGTCGCCTAGAAGGGTCGGACCTTGACTTGGCCCCAGAGCACGCGCCGTCCGTCTGAGAAGTGGGGGACCCGGTGACATGAGGAACTACACTCAAAGGACGAGGAAGACCCCTACCCTCACACTTCCCGTAAAAATCGGTCTGTGGAGGGTGACGTGGGGGGCGGGAGGCCACGGGTGCGCGGACCGAAGTGCCTGCGCGGACCTCCAGCGACACAGGAGAGCCGAGCAACTGTCGTCACAACTGGACGGTACGACCAAAGGAAAGAACCAGCCACGTGTGCAACCCCTCTACGAGACTCTACACGTTTGGGACCAGGGACCCAGGACTGAGTGGTCGCGTCGTGGACTGCAGGACGCAGACTCGACGCCGGCGCGACAAACGACGGCCCGGGCGTCCGGGACGAAGGGAAAGAGGAGCGGCCACCCTAAGAGGAGCCCCCTTCGGAACAGGAGTGGAGCAGACGAGTGGACATCGGGCGGTAAACAGACAGGGATAGACACCCGTGTGTCCCTACCGAAACGAGACACCCAATCCTAGGTCTGTCAGGTCGGGACCGAAGTACCCGTCGGAGTCCGACGACGACCCGAGGGTTGTCGGGGTAGAAAAAGAAAGAAGAAAAAAAATTTCAATGTAAAATAAAAGGAGAGTAAAGAGAGAACGAAGGACCTTGCTGTTCTACAAGAGCCGAACCGATCAAGGTTTCAGGAACCAAGTGTCAAAGGAAGTAACTCCAAAACACACACACGGCAAAATTGAAAAGTTTTTGACAAAAGGTGACAAAGAAACAAAGACACAACCAAAATGCACTGTGACCAGTGTAGGCTGAGACGAGAGACGGACCTCCGGAACTCCTAAAACAGAGACCGAAACTTCACATCGTCAAAACGACCTTTACAAAGTTTCGACTGACCAGGCTCAAATAGAAAGATCCGTGTAGGGTGGTCGAAACTCTACGTATCTAAGGTCCAGACAAAGGTACGGACCTATGGATCCCAAGTCCAGACAAAGGTACGGACCTACGGATCCAAAGTCCAGACAAAGGCACGGACCTATGGATCCAAAGTCCAGACAAAGGCACGGACCTATGGATCCAAAGTCCAGACAAAGGCACGGACCTACGGATCCAAAGTCCAGACAAAGGCACGGACCTACGGATCCAAGGTCCAGACAAAGGCACGGACCTACGGATCCAAAGTCCAGACAAAGACACGGACCTAAGGATCCAAAGTCCAGACAAAGGCACGGACCTATGGATCCAAGGTCCAGTCAAAGGCACGGACCTACGGATCCAAAGTCCAGACAAAGACACGGACCTACGGATCCAAGGTCCAGACAAAGGCACGGACCTACGGATCCAAGGTCCAGACTAAAACACCACCTATGGATCCAAGGTCCAGACAAAGGCACGCACCTTTCAAAGGGACCTAAAGGCGAGAGTCATAACCGAGACACGGTGTCGGAAGGGGAAGAAAGGGCACAAAACAAAGCAGACTCGGTCCGTCGAACACCCCAGAGTCAAGGGGCTGTCCGCAACTTAGGTGTGGAGTCGTCTCTTCCGTGCCTCAGGATTGGGGACCTGCGGGTCCCTTAAGGGCCAAAAGAATTCACCTGGAAACCACTCGTCTTCAATATGCAAACTATTTCACATTAACTAGTCCAAAGTACGCACAGACATACAACATATACACACACACACCAATAAAGAGAAACACAGAAAAGATTCTCTGAACGGCCGGGGGTGCAGGTTCGTAGAAAAGGGCGTACAAGAGCGACGTGGGAAGACTGGTCTGGGGAAGCCAGGACCTGACAGAGGAGGTCGAGACCAGACTCCCCGAGTGGACCGGGCACACGACGTCTCCGACCTTAGTGGTGAGAGAGACCCGCGTGGACCAGAAAAGTCGCTTTAGATTCTGGGGTCCGTCGACCCACGTCCCCTCGAGCGCTGAAGACGCAACCAGAGTTGAAGGGTCTAGCGGTCTCCTGTTCTGATCTTTACTAAAATTCTATTTTACATAGTACCAAAATATGACTTTAAAAATTAAGTTTAAATTTTGACGTCTATTAAGAAAGAAATAAAAAGGTAGAGGAAAGAGAAGCCGACTCTAAGAACCGAGGATTACTGAACGCATTCCAATGCAGAAGTGAAACAAGAGGGAACAAAGTTTTATTATAGTTACACAATTTTGTGAGACCAACCAAATTTTTTCCGACTAAAGAATCGAACAGAAAAACAGACATTAAGTGGTTCGAGTAAGCAAAGTAAAACGGAAGTGAAAAGTCCTGACCGAAATGAAAGGGAAGTACGGCTAAATTAAAACAAAATCAAGACACGATTTATGTGTCTCGACACTCGAGACTCGACTTCAGACGAGGCTCTCCTGAAGAAAAGCCGGTGGAAGAGAGAGGAGACGACCGTTGTAGAAAAACCGACGTGACCCGGAAACGGTGACGTGCGTCCGAAAGAGATCAATGCCGTCTGCCCCGACGAGTAGTACCAGCGAAGGGAACCCCTCGCGTCCGAGAGGCCGAGGCCGAGTGGGTGACTCTACGCGCCCGAATTGACTGGGCCTCGTGCACCACAGTAGGAGGGTCCGGTCCCCGGTTTGAGCACGGGGGCTGTAACCGTCCGGCCAAGAATTGGTGGTCTCACGGTCCCCTCCCTCACGAAATCTCAGCAGAAATTGATTACAAAGGTGAACCGGTAGTATGTCGGCTCGGACACATGACGACGGAGGGGCAGGACAAAGTCCCCTCTTCATCGGGTGACACGGGCCGACACGATAACGACACGGGTCAGACACGGTCTAGAGCCGCAGTGACCCACACCTCTAACGGACGAGGAGCAAGAGACGGCACGTCGGGAGGGGTCCCCCGACCCAGAATCGGAACAGTGACTCGAGAGTCAGGGGACCCCACAAAGGGCACAAAACGACGATTCTTGTCAAGACACTGATAGGGACGCGTGTGTACCGAAAGGATGTAAAAACTCCTATAGAATTGCTCGAAGAATCTTCACCTTAAAGATCCGGTTTTCACTTTACTGACACACTTTACTGACACCTACAGACAACGGTTTTGGGGGAGGGGTCCTCAGGGTGACAGCACACCGTAAGCTGGTCGGACGAAGAGTGTCGGAGCTTTCTCTGTCACAACAGTCTGCAGACCCCCGAACGGTCCATCCCCTCTCTGCCACTCCGTCACGTGCGGTAAGCGTAAAGAGAGTGGTACTCACTTCGACTCGGAGAAAAGGACGTAAACTTCCGACAAACGTAAAGTAAAATACACTCGTCAAATAAGTTTCGAGAACGGATAAAAAAGGAGGGGGGGGGCGGGGGCTGGCGGCGGCCCGGACAAACCTAAAAAGGAGAGTTAAAAGACTTCAAGGAATATATAATCGAAAACCGGATACTATATTCCACGTACATGTCCGAAGGGTCCACCGAGTCACCATTCTCTTAGACGGGCGGCCACGTCCCCTACGCCCTCTGCGCCCAAGCTAGGGACCCACCCTTCTCGGGGACCTCCTCCCGCACCGTGGGGTGACGTCACGAGAACGGACCTCTTGGGGCACCTGTCTTCTCGGACCGCGCGACGGTAGGGACCCCAGCGTCTCAACCCGTGCGGACCCGCGGACCCGTGTGCCCACGGACACGGAAGGGAAAAGACGGCAAGTGGCGACTCGAGACGCACTCCGTCCCGACAGGAGGCATCAACGACGAAAAGAGTACACTCGACGTTCACGCAAATAGGAGACCAGGTCCGACCGACAGGGAGGTTCGGAGACGGGGTCCCCCGGGAGAGGCAGAGCCCCAAGTGGGAGCGACCGTCGTCCCAAGTGGGAACGACCGCCAGAGGCTCGGGGGTCAGGACAGAGGCAGGGAGGGAGTGACCAAGGACACGGCGAAGAATCCCCCCACCACCACCAAACCTCTATTCCCGCCGCATAACTTCGACTCAGACCCGGGGACACCCCACAGTACCACTACGACGCTCCGCGACCCGACCCACAACCCCTCGGTCGTCGGGGACGTCTCGGGAGAGACGTCCGAGCGAGCCCCCCCACGGGTGGGACTCCGTGTCGGTGGAGTACCCATCACCGGCTCCCTGGGACGTGAGAGTAGGAGACGGGTTTCGTCTGGGGAGTCTTGGATCCGTCACCCTCGACCGCCGACCACCCCCACGTCGGAGAGGTCTGTGACGGTCCCCGTCCTTACTGGGGGTGGGGGCGAGTCGAAACGGGTGCAAGGACTGGTGCACCGGGGTCCCTCCATTCTTCCGACAGGATGTGGTCTCGAACAAGTCCGTGGAACAAGCCCGTTACACCTCGCTCCGCCGAGTCAGTGCGGGTCGAGAAACGCTAGGGTACCTGATATATCAGGTGGTCCGAGGAGGCAGGTATCTTAAAAGGTCTGTTCTCACGACCTCACCCAACGGTAGCAGGAAGAGGTCCCGTAGAAGGGCTGGGCCCCTAGCTTGGGTCCAGAGGGCCTACCGTCCGTCTACGAAATGGGAGACTCGGTGGTCCCTTCGGGAACAACTCCGTTATCATCACTAGCATTCTCTCCGTCGTGAAGTAGTAGGAAAGCCCCTTCTGCAAACTAAAGAATGAAACGACCAGCGATGAAAAACACAACTCTCCTCTAAGCCCCTCGAAGCTTTTACTACCGCAGCAGTGACGGTGAATCGGAGTCGAGTCTTCACACAAAGAAGCGAAGGCGAATTGTCGGGCTGACTACGCAAACGCGACCTTAGAGAAACTAAAATACACAAGACAAACGTGGAGAAAACGAGGAAAGAACGGAAGCAAACGCGACCGGCCCAAAAGGGGACAGAAGAGAAATTTGGACCATATAAGACTAAGGACAATAAAAGGACACGTACGTAGGAGTCAGTTCAGACTGAGAGACACTGGGGCACCTGACGTCGGGGGGTCCGAGGAGACAGGTACCGTAAGAGGTCCGTTCCTATGACCTCACCCGACGGTAAAGGAAGAGGTCCCCTGGAAGGGCTGGGCCCCTAGCTCGGGCCCAGAGGACGCGACCCTCCGTCCAAGAAATGACGACTCAGTGACCCCTCCAGACCGTCGTGGCAGTGGAATGGTTCCAACGTCACTCGGTCTGGGAGGAGGGTCTAGTGTGTGCCTGGGCCTTATGAATCAAGTGGAGTCAGAGAGGGAGATCGTCGAAACTACAAAACGACAGACCGTAAATCGAAAAAATTATATATTTAAATAAATAAAATTAACCTCCAACTAGTGAAATGTTATAACATGACCACAACGGTATGTAGTCGACCGTGAATCGAAAAGAGACAGACGAAACATCGTCGGGACCCTCAGTAGCGATCGAAGACGTCGAGGAGCCCAAATCGTGAAACGGCGGAAAGACAAGGGGACCGGAGAGCTTCCAGGTAAACCCTGGTCCGTAGGACCCCGATTAGGAAGTGAGCGGAAATAAGTCACAACAGTAGTGAGAGTTAAAGAGAGAGAGAAAAAAAAAAAACCATACTTTTACAAAAAGAAAGTTCTCACTCACACTTTCCCGAGCGGACCGTCAGGTCACAAATTCTGAGATACTAAGGTCACGTGCTCCGGGCCCAAACTCGGGACCAACCCCTCGACTGCGGTACGACCCGTCGTGTCGGTTTTGTTAAAATTTCTTTTCCTTCTTACTCCACTCATACAAATGTGACCCCTGTCTTAAGGACAAACCGTCCGAAAAAAAAAATTCGTGTAAATGAGGTAAGAAGGTGACAAGGCACCGAAGACGAGAAGACTACTCTTCAACCAGGCAACAGATTGACAGGAAGGAAACTTGTCTTCGAAAAAAGGAGACCGTCCAAAATAATAAGAGAGAACCAAAGAAAAAAGGAGTTCAAAGTAGCACTACACAGATCTAGAGCTGTATGCAACTGAGAAACCTAACAACAGAAAGTAGTTAAAGTCTCGGAAGAGTCAGTGTGGACGTGTCTAAGACGCAGGCTCTAAAGGGGAGGGCAAAGGAGGGCTCTCTGGAAGAGGAGGAAGAGACGGAGAGAGCGGAGACGCGCCAGACGGCAGAGACACGGGTGGAGACCCAGCAGAAGGTCGCGGGTAGGTAAGGACGTGGTGGTCCGGGGGCAGCCCAGACTTCAGGTCGAAATACGAACACAAAGCTCTCACGACAGACGAGATGAGTCCCGACCCTGGAGTACGCAGTAACAAAATATTTCCAAGATTGAATAAAGAAAATTTTTTTCGTCTTTATCTTGGCACCTTAAGGGACCACCAGGTCACCAATCCTGAGTCGCGAGAGTGACGGTGCCCGACCCAAGTCAGGGACCAGTCCCTTGACGCTAGGACGTACTACCCCGGTTTTTTTTGTCTTACTCTGAAATCACCCCCGCCCCACAGACCCCTGAGACGAGACTAGTCAACACGACATTTGGGTTTCGACGAGGTTTTTAACTTTAGATAAATTTTACGTCTTTCTCGCCCACGAGACTTAGTCTCGACAGTCAAGACGCAGACTTCCACGACACCCGGAAACCGGGCAGAAGTTCGAACCGAGAACGAGTGGACGGGGGCCGGAGGGACCGCAGCACTCGACGTGCAGGTAGTGACAGGGACTCCGGAGTCCAGTCGTTCGGGAAGAGTCTCCCTGACGAACGGGCGGACCTGCGGGAACGGGCGGACCTGCGGGAACGGGCGACCAGTGCACAGCACGCTCCGGAGACGACAGGTCCCAGGAGTCCCGATCCACAGACGACGTCGACGACGAGGCAGGTACCGTCTGGCAGACTCGGGTACCTGACCCTACCCCCGCCGTCACCCCGACTCGTGCCAAGAACTCACCGGGGGCTGCCAACGGGGGCTGACAATCGGGAAACCCGGAGAGAATCGGGACCCTCCCATAGGTCCCTCTGGGGTGGGGGGGCCCGGACCTCGTCGAGGTGAGAGGAGGAGGGTCTTCGACACCCGACACCCACTTTCGACGGAACCAGAAAGGTATTACACAACCGAGAGACAGGTCTGCCCGGGACCTTAAGCCGGAGAGTCCGAGAAACAACGGAGATCTACCCTTCACTCACTCAAGAGTGGACTGGTCGGGTGGCAATGGACCTTTTCCAAGCCTGTCGGAGAGAACGGGGGCACGTCACAGCGTCTCAAACCTCCATTACCGAAGACAGATCCGACCTCGGGACTCGTCTCTCGACCGACACCTTACCCCGAGTTCGAACTCCAGTGTAGCAGTGCCGAAGTTCCGGTGCGAACTTTGCTGGAACCCACCTGGTCCTCGGGCGTGGGACACTCGAACCTTCCCCACACCACACACGCGGGACTTTGTCGAGGAGTGGGGTCGCGGTCGCGACGCAGTCGGTACCGAACCTCTCTGGTCGTCCCGAAGACCCCTCTCAGGTCCATTACACTCCCCGCACGGGCCCTCCCCGACAGGCCGTTCTCGAAGTCTTTCCCCCCACCGAGACACTCTCGGGCGTCCCTCGAAGGGTGCACCTGTTCGAGTCGCTCGTCGAAGACCCGATCACAAGGACAACGGAGAGTAGGTTGTACGCGTCTGGTTGGTCCTCCGGGTCGGTCTCGAATCCCGTGACCGCCTGTGTCCCACCCTCCCGGCTGACCCGCCCGTCCACCCCGTACCTGCTCAGGTCTGTCTCGGTGAAGCCCCGGCTGCACGTTTCGGTCCACACTCAGTCCCTGGTCGCCGCGACTGACGTCGTAGGTGAGCCCACCCCAGTCGAGCGGGGACCCGCACCAGTCGCTCACTCCAACCCTTCTCTACCTTCTCGAGTCGTGGCGCCTGTCGTGGGAGAGGGAGTCCGAGGTTTGGTCCGGGAGGCCTCAGGACCTGGGGGCGGAAGTGGCTCCCGCAGTCGACGACACCCGGTGGACTCCGTCTGAGGAACCCTGGCACCGGCAGATGAAACAGGCAAGAAGGAGGACCTCGGTCTCACCGTCCACCCTTCCCGTCTGAGAAGGGACCATCCACGGTCAAGAACGAGGTCGCCCTTACCACACGGCTACTCGTGCAGGGGTACTACGGCACCCCTCCAGTGTGCCGGCGAGCGTGCATACGCACTGAGCAGAACTCTTCGTGACGAATCTCGTCAACCGAACTCTTTACCGTACTTAGTTAATCTTTTGTTGTAAAAAAAAAAAAAGGACCGTTGTAAACCCTTCTCTAATTTCGTTTCGAAACGGTTCTTCGGGCGTCCGGCACTACTTCAGTCCAAACCTTCCTCTGGCTTCCTGCACAGTCGCGCGGACGGCAGTCGTTCGACCACGTGGTGACCACCCAGGGTCGGGACGCTTGGCCGACGGACTCAAAATTAATTACGGACGAGGCCGAAGTGACAGAGAGAGAGAAAAAAATTTTTCTAAGGTAGACGTGAACCCTGGGACCAGTCGTCCCCTTTTGTTCGACGAAGGACCAAGAGACGGGTGGTCCAGACGGGTGGGAGAGTAAGGTACACCATTCTCTCTCCTCCCGGAAAAATTTCGTGGAACTTCCTTGTCTCCCTAAGAAAAGATTTTCGTCGTCTATTTCAGTCTTTAATTTCAGACCCCGAGGGGTCTCCCGACTCGCCATTTCTTAGACGGACGGTTACGTCCTCTGTGCCCAAACTAGAGACCGGACCCTTCTAGGGTGTACGGTACCGCGTCGATTCGGGCACGCGGTGCTGGTAACTCGAAACCGAGGTTTTGGGTCCTTGCCGGTGATGACTCGGGTGTTCGACGTCGGTGACTTCGGACTCGTGGGCTCCGGGCACGTGGCGTCGTTCCCCTCGGGCGAGTGGGACCGACGTCCCTTCGGGCAAGTGGAGCCGACGTCCCCTCGGGCGAGTGGGGTCGACGTCCCCTCGGGCGTGTGGGGCCGATCTCTCATTGGGGGCGAGTGGGGCCGACGTCCCTTCGGGCGATTGGAGCCGACGTCCCCTCGGGCGCGAGGGACCGATCTCTCATTGGGGCGAGTGGGGTTGACCTCTCATTGGGAGTGAGTGGGGATGACCTCCCATTGGGGACGAGTGGGGCTGCCCTCCCATTGGGGGCGAGTGGGGCTGCCCTCTCATTGGGAGTGAGTGGGGCTGCCCTCCCTTGGGGCGAGTGGGGCTGATCTCTCATTGGGGGCGAGTGGGGCTGATCTCTCATTGGGGGCGAGTGGGGCTGTCCTCTCATTGGGAGTGAGTGGGGATGACCTCCCATTGGGGACGAGTGGGGCTGCCCTCTCATTGGGAGTGAGTGGGGCTGATCTCTCATTGTGAGTGAGTGGGGCTGCCCTCTCATTGGGAGTGAGTGGGGCTGATCTCTCATTGGGAGTGAGTGGGGCTGGCCTCTCATTGGGAGTGAGTGGGACCGGTCTCTCATTGGGAGTGAGTGGGGCCGACCTCTCATTGGGAGTGAGCGGGACTGACCTCCCTTGGGGCGAGTGGGGCTGACCTCCCATTGGGGGTGAGTGGGGCCGACCTCTCATTGGGAGTGAGCGGGGCTGACCTCCCTTGGGGCGAGTGGGGCCGATCCCTTTTCGGGTGTGTCGTCCTTCTGGGTCGTACCAGATTAATTTATTTAGTTATGTTAAGATACATAGACAATTTTGCTTTCTTTCCTCTCAGACGACCACCCAGAAGTGGTCCTCGGTGAGGACTGGACGGGCGCAGGAGACGGTGTACAGAGGACCTCCTGGCTGGAGCACCGGCTGCGGGTGTCGACCTGATCTCGGGGAGAGCCGGGGGGCCCGACTAGGGGTAGCGAGCGGCTGGGCTCTCGCCAACAAGGTCCAGTTTTGGTCGACTGAGGTCCCCAAGACGACGTGCCGTCAAGGACATCCACTTTTACGAGGCTTAACCCCCTTCGGGGAGGTGCGTTGCACACAGGGGGGACCCGGAGTCGGGAACTCGACCCTGGGGGTCTGGTACACGTCGGTCCTCGATCACCCCCCGTGGGTTCTCCCGTGGTGCCAAAGTACCTCGAAGACGGGTTCTCGTCTGTGGTTAACTCGAACCGTCCACGCCTCCCCCGCGACGACCTCCCCCAGGTGTCCGTCCTCGGGACAGGTCACTGGACAAAGGTACGGAGGAAGCCCTATGGTGGAGGTGGCTTGAAACACACTTTGACCTACGAAAACTTGACACCACAACTTCTTCTGAGAACTCACAAGGAACCTGACGTTCCTCTAGGTTGGTCAGGTAAGATCTACTTTAGTCAGGAACCACAAGTAACCTTCCTGACTAGGACTTCGACTTTGAGGTTATGAACCCGGTGGAGTACACTTCTCAACTAAGTAACCTTTTCTGAGACTACGATCCTCCCTAACCCCTGTCCTCCTCTTCCCCTGCGGCTGCTGTCTCCTACTCTACCGACCTACCGTAGTGACTGAGTCACCTGCACCCAGACTTGAGGTCCTCGACCGTTACCTGTCCCTCCGGACCGCACGGCGTCAAGTACCCCAGCGTCTCAGCCCGTGGGACCCACCGACTCGTCTCGACGTGACTCGCCACGAATCGTGTAGTCAGAGAGGACATAAAAGAGCCGTGACCCAAAGCCAGAGCACTGGCAGAAGAGTCCCAGACCTACACCCCGAGCACTAAACCCTACATCAGACACCTCGTCCTTGGGGAAAGGACGGTCTCCCCAAGTCCCCACGGGCCCTTTGTCGTCAGGACCCCGTGGTCGCACCGACGCCCCGGGGAGGGGGCGGGACACGCACGCCTCAGGACCCCGGAAACGTCACAAACGGCCCCAGCGACAGGGGGGCCACGAGCACACAGGAGGGACGGGAGAAGGGGTGTACCGGCCGAGACCCCGGACCCCGACCCGTGGGTACCGCCCTTGTTCCCGTCGACACAGGTCACAAAGATTGGGGTACTGTCCCCGTAGACAGGTCAGGGTCGGACCCTGTTGTAGGTGGAGTGACCGGGTCTCACTTACGCGGATAAGAAACGGTACCGAAGTCTAATTTACTCGGTTAATCGCGACCCGTGTCACCCGACACAGGAACCGTCTGTCCGTACCCCTCCCCCCGTGGGTCCCTACGGGGTCGTCGTCCTGGTGCGAGGTCGGTGAACGTCCGGTCCATCCCCGAGTCAGTCGATGCACGATTTGGGGACGTACATTCGGCGTGGGTGAGAAGGGACCTAGCGTCCCGGAGCCCCGACGGACTACCCCTCACACCCGAAGTCTGGGAGTACTCTCGCAGTCCGCCCCCTGTACCCGACGGACCGACGTCTGGCCCTCACTGAGGTCCGCGTCCCGACGGGGGGCCCACTCCCTGGACGAGCCGTCGACACCCACCTTTGCCTTGTACCCCCGGCTCTTTAATCGAAGAAAGAGAGAAAAATAATAATAAAATATATATTAGCACAAAATGAAGGTTTAATATTCTAATGCTCTCGTTCAACCAAAACATAAATTAACCTCCCACTAACGAAATCCTACAACGCAATCAAAGACCTCTCTCCATCCTCAGTCGACGTGTATGTGTGCACAGAGGAGGGGGGCTCGGAGGGAGGGAGGACGGACGAGAGAGAGAGAAAAATTAAACCGACGCACCGTACACCCTAGAAGCGAGGGGTTGGTCCTAACTTGGATGCCGGGGACGTGACCCTCGCTCTCAGAATTGGTGACCTGGGTGTCCACGAGTAAAGACTGCAAGGCCAACTGTCCCTGAGACCTTGATCGACTCCACGTACCGACACAATGGACGTGCCCCCGTGTCCACACGGCCGCGGGGTCCACACCACACACGCCGGAGCCCTCCCGCCTCCCGCACTCCGACTCAAGGGAGACAAAGGACCCCCTTGCGGGGTGTGCGCGGGTCCTTAACTTCGAACCTCTACGCCCTGGGTGGTCCATCTCGATGCCTCCACGAAGGTTCGGGCACGGGTGGTACACGGCGTGCCCGACGGGACACCGACGTTCACACCCTTCCCCTTGTCCTAGCGTCACCCCGCCCTGCGCCCGACGACCCTCCAACGTTAACCAGGACTGCCCTCCGGGTGAGCCTTCGTCTCGAGACCGCTCCTAAGGCGGTGCTGGTCGACGGGCCGGTCGAGCCCCCGGGGGAGACGCCGAGGTATGAGTGTCCGGCCGCAGGAGCCAGAGCCCCTCGAACAGGGGGGACCCGAGAACCCCACCCTTGCCGAGTCCAGGTGTGGGGACCCACTGTCGAGAGAGGACGGACTAGGACTCCTGAACAAGTCGGCGGTTACTTTTCCGGAATCGAAGACAGAGCACACCACAAGTCACCGCCACGGGTCCGATCTTGTGTCTTGTGTGAAGCCAAAACGACTGGGAGGGACACCCGTCCTCCTCTCAGGAAGGAGGGGCTCTCGAAAGAAGACCTGCGTAGACCACGGCGGTCCTGGCCCCCTGTGTCTCTAGCCAAAGGTCCTCGTCCGGTCCACCATCGGACCCACGCCCGAGCGGGACCCGGACACCCTCCCCCACAGGGTAGAGGTCACACTCGACTCTAGCTGCCTCAGAGAGAGGAAGATCCCTCCCTCCAAATGACTCCTACTTCCACACTCACCGGGGGGCACGTGTGGTCCTCCCTGAGACTTTTGCGGTCGTAAGTGCACAAAGATTTATTTCTGTCGCGACATGCACCGTCGTGTACCTACTAGCTCGGCAGGACCCTCCCCCCGGCCCCCGCGACCGGAGACACAGACAGGGAAGGGTCGGACCCCTCGTCGGGGAGTCTGGCAGATTGGAGTCCCTACCTCGACGGTCCGAAGCCTCTCGACGTTGTCGCCGGAGTCCCACCTGTACCACCGACGGTCGTCACCCGAGAACCTCGACGCCGAGTCTCGTCCCCCGGTCCGATCCCAGGGGTCCGAGGTAGAGACGGGTGGGTGGACGGGGAGGACGGTCCGAGTGGGTGTCCCGAGTCGAGGGTCCTCTTTAGACTGGAGTGGGGTCTCGGCCTCTCCTACCCCTTCGCCTGTAAAAGTTTCGAAACACACAACCCCGTCCCGACGACGAACTCTATTTACCTCGACGACCGCTCCGCCGGTCACTCCCTCTAAGAGGAAGGAGGTACGGGAACTTGCACAACACCTTCGTTGGCCTTAAGAGGGCCGAGTAAAATGCCCCCTCCCACCTCTCTTTCTTCCTCCCCTCTCACCAGTCAGCTGGACCCTCGACCCTCTCCTTCAAAGTCGACGGCGGAGACGGGGGGTGGGGTGACCCTCGGGCCTGACGTCGACGACGACCACCCCTCTTCCCACAAAAGGGTCCCGTCCCCCGACGTAGAAGTACCCTTTCGTCTCTCGTCCGTTTTGCGTCGACCTACCTGACCCGAGCGTGCTACGAGTCTGGGAAGGACTCGCACCCGACTTCCTGGGTCGCCGGGGCGCTCCACTGGGCCTGGAACACTCAGACGAGGGAGGTCACCCCTTTGTAGAGTCCTCTGGGACTTCTCGGGCCAGGTACGGAGCGGGATCAAACTCCGAACCTTACTACACTGGGGTCGAGGGCCAGTCCTCCTTGCCCTTCCACCCAGGGGCGTTCACTGGGACCTCCCCCGCCCGCCTTCGTCTGTGTCCGGCCGAGGCCTTCTAGTCCCTCTTTCGTCACGTTGACAAGACTGTCTGGGTCATCTTCCCAAACTATTTCACGTCGGGGGTCGACGTTTAAATTTTTGGGCCGGTGAATCGCTTAGACCTCATGTCTACGGGACAAAGTGGACTATTTCCCTTGGAAGGTCTTAGGACGCCGCTTACACCAAACGCTACTGTCTGGTTCGCAAAGAGAAGTTCTTTCTTGTGTTCTCTTTCTACGATTACAGCGATGAGGGGGAGCCGTCGCACACCTCCTAGGGGGGTCGTGTTCTTGTGTCCTCCTCAGCGAACCTTCATGCTTCTAGCCTTTCCTTCTCTGTCTTGGCGGGAGGGCACCTGTGATTTCCTTAAGGTCACTCAGCGACCGTGTTCCACCTATATTTCTTAAGGTGTCGCAAGATAGGTGGGGAAGAGTGACCACTAGGTGCCCGTCCCTACATTATGTGCGTTTACGGAGAACACTCCCATCGTGTGTAAAGGTTACGAACCGTACTCCTCATTCACACAGTTTTCAACACGTTTTGGAAAGTCTCTTTCGCTGTGGTGTTTCTGTAAAGATTTTCAGCATCCATTCACCTCTTGACATGATACAGGTGCGTCTTCTTCTAAGTCACAGTTTCTCCACAATTGAGAGAGAGCCAGTTAGGTATTCAAGTCACACTAAAGTTGGTTTCAGGTTGGTCCAAAAGTGACGAGACCTGTTTAATTGCTTCTCTTTATTTACCGGTTCTCTCCGTTTTAAACTTCTTGTTGTTCCGCCTCCTCTTCCCGAAGTCCCGTCTCTAATTGGTTCTCCGGTCGTGGTCCCTTGTCCGTCGACTCTCAGACGCCTGTGCTCTCCGGTCCCACCTGGTCCGGTTGGACCGGCACGTCGTCTCCTGCCGCACGGGTCGGCCGAAGGGGCGCTCTTCGTGCAGCCACTCTACAAGTCTTCCTTTGGACCCTCCTGCAGAAGTACGCAATCCTTTCGTAAAGAAGTCATTCTTCGTTTTTGTAGGACCCTTTTTTCTCTATGTAACCAATGCAATGTGGTAGTTGTTTCCTATGACTGGTCTCACACATTACCCGAGGGAGGTTCGTTACTTCCCACTAGCTGCACCCTCTCTGTCTCCCACCTTCTTCCCAGTCTACTCGCGCCACGTGTCTGGACCGGGCGCTAGCCGAGCAGTTTCTGCTCGAGTACACAGTCCCTTTGTGTACACACACAGTCCCTTTGCGTTCCGTCCCGTTGTCATTCGAGAGGACGGCCGGGGCGTCTCACCGGCAGCCGAGTCACTCCGCGGCCCCCACCAGTAGAATGCACCAGGTCCACGACGAGGTTCTCGCCAAGTAATGGAGAGTCGTCACTCAGCCCCCGGAGGCGAGGGGTCCAGTGGGGGACGGTGGGGACGATCTTCTACAGACCCGTAGTCTACAGATACCCGGAGTCTGCACGTGCTCCCACAGGTGTCATCGTGAAAGACCTTCTTGTCTGACAAATAAGAGACAACTCCCCACCCCACCCCTACTCACACGCTACACGACATAAGGATGTATCCCCTAAGTCACGTTTGTTTACTTCTGCGTGTGCGGGTCACACATTCGAACCTCCTTCATTGCAACTAACTTTCTCTTTCACGTTTTCCTACGCTCGTCACACTATGGCAAAGACAAAAAGTTCTGTGCACGTCGTCACTACCACTGTTACCTATGTGTGAGCACAGCCCCTCCCCCGCCCTGGAGCCTCGTGACCCCACCCCCCAGTCGCGACGTCGTCTGTCTCGCCCGACCCCGCCCCCGCCCAGCCACCGTCTGCTCGACCGACACTCTCGCGGTCCGGACCCCTATCTCCACGTCCCCTCCCGTCCACAGACCTCGAGTCTGTCGCGTGCCGTCCGGGCCTGACCCTTCTTAGCACTTCGTCGGGTCGCGAGGGCGCCTCGTCCGTAGCGTCGGGACCCCTCCTTTCCACCTTCGACCCGCCCGCCGGCCGCCAGTCCGGGTCCCGGAGCCCAAACGACTCTCGACGCACCGGAGCCCGGAGTGAGCCTCCTCGACCTGCGACGCGGGACACCGGAGAACCGGGGAGATACAAGGGGAGTGCCAGACAGGACTTACGAGTCGGCACCAAAGGCCCTAGAGGTTCTCGGGGCCCCTAGAGGTTCTCGGGTCCAACTTCGGTCGTTGGTTTGAAGTCGAGGAGTTTCTTTCTGCCAGTAAAAGAATAAGTACATAAGGAAATGAAAAGTTTAAGTGGTATTAGTCGTGCAAAATGAAAGTCCTAATCTCTTTGTCCACGATAAATTTATTTGTTTCAAGAAAACTTCAAAGTATTTAAGTAGCCAGGAGTCATTGTGAAAGGAGCGGGGAGTCAGTCGCACCCGAGAAACCTCTCCGGTAACCAAGGAGCGGGGACTAAAGCCCCCCTGACACCCGTCCCCCACTTAAGCGTCGTACTGTATTTTACGTACACATATCCACACAAACTTTTACTTTCGGTTATAAAAGACTTAGGTTTTTGTTTACATATAAGTGGTAATGTTCCATGTATGTTAAGCCCTTTCATGTTAGGTTTTCAGTCGAGGGGACTCTAGTCTAGGGGACTGGGGCCCTCTCTGTAAAGGACGAAACCTCACGCGAAAGTCCGAAAAATACAAAGACACTGGAGTTGTGTGCGTTTATACATATATATATACGTGCGCAAAGGGGGTACAAAAATAACACGATTTTACGTATATTATAATTTAAATGGTAGAATTGGTGAAGTAAATAAAAGACCGGTGTGGTGTACCGAACATCCTAGAATCAAAGGACCGGTCCCTAGTCTGGGGTCGTTACTTTCGTGGGGCAGGATTGACGACCGGGCGGCCCCTTCACACGTCAGGTCACCATCGTGTGCGGGTGCAACGACGCGTTCAGTGGTGCGAGTAGACGTGCCGGGAAACGTAGAGAGTTCTACTTTCGGTGAGGGAGATTTGTCATCGAGGAGGGGGCTGGGGAGGGTCGGGGACCTCTGGGTACCTGAACGAGAGACTCGGACCGACGAAAATCCCTGGAGTATGCTCACTCTAAGACACTACACAGAAAAACCCAAACCTACCAGAGTGTATCGGAGCACAGGAGTTCCAAGTAGACGCAACATCGTATGACACCTTAAAGGAAGGAAAACTTCGACCTTATTATAAGTTAACACACATGTGTAGTGGAAAACGAATACGTGAGTAGGCAGGCCCCCGTAAAGGTGGAAAAGCGAGAACACTTGACACGACGAGACTTGTGTCTCTGTGTTATAGAGGTCTGGGGCGTAAGTCAAGTAAGCCCACACATGGATCTCTGCCTTAACGACCTAGTGCACCATGGATTGGGATTAAGACGAAGAAACTCCTTGGTAGTGCGACACGAGGTCGATGACTCAGTAGAATGCAAGAACGGTGCTCACGAGTCCCCAAGGTCAAAGGGGTGTAGGAACGGTCGTAAACAAATAACGAAGTAAAAAATTTATCATAGGTAGGACTACCTACACCCCACTACAGAACCCAAAGCGACTATCGAGTCAACCATTTCTTAGGTGGACGTTTCGTCCTATTGGGTCAAGCTGAGGACCCAGTCCTTCTAGGCGACCTCTTTCCTATCCGATGGGTGAGGTCATAAGAGCCGGAAGGGGACACCGAGTCGACCACTTCTTAGGCGGACGTAGTCCTCTGGCCCTAAGCTAGGGACCTAATCCTTCTAAGGGACCTCTCCATTTCCGATCGGTCAGGTCATAAGACTGGACCTCTTAAAGGACCTGACATAATCGGGTTCTTCAGTGCTTCTCAGTCTGCACTGACTCGCCGAAAGGGAAGGGGACTGTCAGTCACTGCGACTCCCAGGAAAGTGCCCGAATAACCGACAGACAGGTGGAAATCTCTTTACGGACACATTCGGGAAAGGGTAAGCAAGAGTTGAAAAAATAAAAATTAAAAAAGTAGAAAATTCAATACTTGCATGTCAGTGTGTGAATGTCCTCTGAAACGTTTGTGTCTTGTTTCAGTGTCCGTCGGGGCGACGTGCAAAGTCGACGAATTCGTCTACCCGACTCTAAAGGTCAGCCTCGAAGTTATAGTTTGAGAGTTTTTACTTGTCTTACTTATCCGTCTTTTCATCCTCCTATCCTGTCTCGGCTACTCGTGACACCCGGGTGAGCCGCACTAATTCTGAGTGTGTCTCAAGTGTGCTGTCGTCCCATGTCAGGGTAAGTTCAAGGGTGCCTGCCATTCGGAGACGGGTGAAAAGTTGGACCGATAAAGGACGACAACTCAAAGTCCTCGAGAGACACATCAGATCTGTGATCGGGAGGTAGTCTACGTCCCAGCGTCTATACGGAGGGTAAGACCCGAAAGGAAAAGTGGGACACGTATGACAGTAAACTACGTGTCTAAAATTTTTTACAAGTGCTTCAGGTTAAACAGACAGAAGGGAAGACAACGGACTATCGGTTCTTCAGTGAAAGTTCAGGTCGCGACACTTCGAAAAGTAGGACATAAAAGAAGATTTCCAACATAGCGAAATCTAGGATACAAATCCAGGAAGGAAACAAAACTCAACTAGAAACGTACACCACACTCCGCTCCAGGTTGAAGTAAGAGAGGGTCCACCTATGAGTCTAAAAGACCGTGATAAACAACTTTTCTGACAGGAGAGAGATTACCTACCAGGACCGTGGGAACAGTTTTTACCAAACTTGTACACACGCTCGAGAGGCAAGGTAAAGACCCGAGAGACAAGATAAGGTAACGAGACACGCAGACACAAATTACGTGTACGAATAAAATTTTTTATCTTCGCACTAGTATGACATGTGTGAAACGTGTCGGCCGAAAATTGTGAATCGTCGCGCAACAAGGGGGCAGAGGGGCAGCCATGTCTCGGAGTCCGGCACGACGTACCACGGCGACGCGGCGCCGGGCACAAGTGGGTACTAAGTACATTGAGTAGACAGCAACCTGAAAGTCCTTCTAGGCGACCTCCTCCTTTGCCGTGGGTGAGGCCACAAGAACGGATCTCTTAAGGTACCTGTCTCCTCGGACTACCCGATGTCAGGTGTCCCAGTGTTTCTCAGTCTGTGCTGAGTCGCTGCCCCGTGTCTGCGGGTCCTCCGAAGGCGACTCCTCCAAAGAGACCACACAATGCCGTTACAACAGTATTAGTAGGGATTAACCCAAGATAAATGTCACGGACCGTGTCCGATTCGCGACACTTTCATAAACAGTGTATTTTAGATATCTTCGTGGCAATAATAAAGGAGTCCTACGTAAGAAGCTTCAGGGCAAAGGGTCAATTTCGTGTACCCCAGACGGAAGGTGGACCTTCCTACGACGGGACTCGACCCGGACTCGTCTGGGGTGTCTCGTCCGCTAGGACGCAGGCGCGGGGCACACGGGGAGCCGTGCCGCACCCCAGACCCAGAACCGGGGTCTCGACGGGAGGAGAGAGGTCCGGGTGGAACCCAGTACCGGGGCCGTGAACGGTCGCCCCACTGGACCCGTTTAATGGACTGAAGAACCGCCGAACCAAAGGGCGGACCTGAGGTCGTGTCGGCGTCCTAGACAGGACGTCCCGCCGTACACTCCGTGGGCCGTCGGGTCAGGGAGGAGGAACTAGTCAGCCTCGTCGACCTGAGACTTCGAGCCTGTCGGGACTCCGGGACGGACAAGATTCGTGGTGGAACGAAGGTAGCCCAAGCACTGCCCTGTCCCGGTCCGACTCTCTCCCGTTCGGCACACGAGTAGGCAACGGGCCCACCCGGGCCGACGTAACCCAAGTAGAGACACAAAGGTAAGAAGTCTCGAATCGCCTAGGATTAAGGAAGATAGTGGAGTGGTACTTGTGGGAGTTCGACCTTCAAGTGAGTATAGGACAACAATAATAAATCAACGACTCAACACAGGTTGAGGTACTGGGGTACCTGACGTCAGAAGGTCCGAGGAGATAGGCACCCTAAAGAGGCCGTTCTTACGACCTCACCCACGGCAAAGGAAGGGATAAATATAATGACCGGAATGTCGACGTACCTTAGATCCCCCCCAAGAGATTTCCATTCCCCCGGTCCGCGACAGGACCTCGCGACCTGCGCCTCCCCTCGCGACACCGTCCTCGACAAGGGCCCTCCTACACCGGTCTGTGTGGATCAGATCCCAAGGACGACGCACTTGTGTCTCTTCGGCGGCCGTCCGGTCCGTCGCGAAGGGGAGGCGGAGGAGGGGCGCCGGAGACTTACCTCGCCGGCAAACGGACCTCGTAGAGACTCGACGAGGCCTAACGAGCGCTAGGACGAACCTTTACCGTCCTCGACCAGGGAGGGGGACCTACATCAGTGGCGCACCATTTAAGGTAGACTTTTCTCCTCGGCACGAAACGACTCAGTGTCTTGGGTCCCTCGGCTAACGTGTCCGCCGTCTCTCGTAGGGCCCCAGTCTCCTTCCGCCTCCTCTCCGGCGCCTGGCCTCCCCGAGCCGACATTCACGAAACGAAACTCGCGACGCCCCCGAAACGGCACAAGTCCACCCCGACTCCCGAAAGACGTGCCCAGAGGGCACACTCGACCGAGGACACAAGTCGCACGTGTGCCTACATCGACCTTTCAAGTGCCCCCCCGTCCCCGGTCTATTCAGAATGCACGCGTTTCCCGTAGTGTCTCCTGCTCCCGGGGCGGACGGGAGATGAGCGAGACGAGGACGCCGTAGACCCCCTCCCGACCCGGACCCCGTGGTCGACAGCCTAGGGACGAGTCTCGGCGTCCAGAGGACCGCCGGTACCCCCACCCCCCCCACCCCCGACACGCAGAGGGACGGCACGGCCCACACCGCTCGTGGACCGAGGGAACAGGACCCCCACCCCACCGGACTCCCCCCAAGGACCCGGTCCAAAAAAAAAAAATTATTGTCCGTACGAATACCGAGGGGGGAACGGTAGACAGACGGGACACCTCCCTACCCCAGAAGAGAAATTTTGAAGTAGTTCTTAGTGTCTGTAGGAAAGAGGACGTTCCCCGAGTTGCACAAACCCCCACTGTCGTCGAATAATGGACTAAAGGTCGTGAAAAGGAACTTTCTTCGCCCACAACAATACGCACGGAACAACCAGGGAGGTCACGTCTCTTGTAGTCATCAACTCACCTCGACCAGCCCGAGCCACCTTTCCGGAAGTGTCCGGTTTGCATTTACCAAGACTGTGCACAACCTAACACTCACCCGAGCGACACTTCGACACATGCACCTGACGTCGACGTTTGTGATAACGGAAACTGAGACGGCAAGTACGTTTCGAGTCCAGGCTCGACGTCTAAACTCCTACGAGCGCCACCGCGACCCGGAAACAGGTCTACAAGAGTCACGAAAGGCTCATTTCGGTCGGTGCCGCTCTGAAGTCGAACAAAGCTGCCGTGGTGACTGGGCCCCAGTCGGAGACTCGACGGGACCCCAAAATCTTTCAGCCATTGTGGACGGACCGTCTCCAGTTCCTGGTGCACCCGGCCACGTCCGTACAGGCTCGGCAGGCAGGAGCCTAGACCCTCCTGAACTACGGAGTGAATACTTTAGGTTTACGACGTGTGCAGTGTGACCCAGGACAGGGGTACGTCTGCCACGACCCGTCTGGGTGGTGGACCTCTGGAACGGACTGTTACACCCTGGTGGCCCGCGTCGGGACACCATCCCCCCATCCTACTCGAGACGTAGTCGGGGTCTGGTCCCTGGGGACGGGACTCTGCTCGTCTCTCGGACGGACACGGGAGCGGCGACTAGCCTGACACCCGAAGGCAAGTCCCGCCAGGGTGGGGAACGCCCAAAAGTGACGAGAAATCTGAAGGGTCGACTACGACCACCAGTTGATCGGTGGACGGTTACGTCCCCCGCAATCTCTGAGTCCAAGTCAAGGACCCAGGCCTTCTGGGGGACCTCCTCCCGTACCGTTGGGTGAGGTCACAAGGACGGACCTCTTAGGGTACCTGTCTCCTCGGACCACCCGATGTCAGGCACCCCAGCGCTCCTCAGTCTGTCCTGACTCGTGTGTCGTCTCAAGGAATCAAAGGTCTGCTAGCTCGGTCTGTATCTCGTCCACCACGACGGTTAAGAGGTGAGCCTGGGGCTCCGCCGGGAGAAGTCATTCCCTGACTTTTCGGGCCCGGAGTCTAGTGTCCCTGTCCTACGGTGAATCTCCTACAGTGGGGCAGAAGGAGGGACTCGGACGCCCCACGCCAAGGACCGAGTCTCCGTGACCGAAACCAGGGGTCGGGTGCTGCTCGACACGAGGTCTCGGGCCCGGTCCCCGACGGGACGTGGCGGGAGGGTTCCGGCACCACGACCCGACCGTGAACGACAGGGAAACTGTAGAGTCCTTCTCCGGTGGAGTCCACCGCACCGATTGTCCACCCCTCTCCCGACACCACTGGGTGTGGTCCCCGTCGTTCGTCCCCCAGCTCCTGCCCCAGCTTCCGTCGGACCGGAGTCTCACCTCGGTCCGGGTGTGGACCCCTCCCTCCCGTAAGGTGCGACCCCTGAGATAGGGTCCGTCGGACCTCCGACCCTGAGTCGGCCTTCCAGAACTTCCGAGTTCCGGTTCTCTGGGACACCCAGGGCCCCTGGCGCACGAGACGCCGACCGCCGAGACTGCAACCTCGACACGAGAAGAGGGACGACCCACTCACGCCGGGGGCCCAGCCCACAGAGACGGGAGACGGTCCTGAGACGGTCACCCACGACCCGACCGGGTGACACCGAAACCGAAACTTCTCGGCGGACCCAGAAGGACGTGCACCTCTCGAGACACGCTCGGGTCGCCACCACCCCGACTCCCCTGCCGGGCCCTCCTCCGACCCGTCGCGGGGGTCTTCTGAGAGGGTGTCCGCGGGGGTGGCAGGTGACGACCTCCAGCGGGCTCGAGGGTGCGGGCGAACCCAATGTCCCACTGACCCTTGTCCTTCCTGGAGCCTTGGGTAGCGCAGGTGTGACTCCAGGGGGACTGACTGGAAAGACGCCGAGGACGCGGCAAACCTCCACCTGGCACACGTCCTCCCCACGCGATAAGGATTTCGTGGCTCCCCGCAAACGGTCCCAGAGCGTGTAAGTCAGACTCCGAGCAGACTCCCGTCCGGGGTCGCACCGTCGACTATGTGCGCAGAGTCCCAAAGTAATTTATCGTCGGTACTGACACAGGACGAGACCAGAGTCCCACCCCGTCTCCGTTTTGGGTTCCGACCTTCCTGGAAGGCTCCGCAAATCGTCTACACCCCGACCCCCCGCCCCCACCTTAGACCCCCGAGGAGGCTCGGGTAGCGAGGTGAAGAGGGGCACCGTTCACGAGGGACTCTGGGAATGCGCGCTCACCCCAGTCCGGACCGCCCTACGGCCCACCCCGCCGGGAGCGGACAGACTGGGTCCACGTCTCGGGTCTCGCCGACTCGGGCTCACGTGCGGGCGATCGTGGACGCCCTCCGGGGCCGAGGTAGCGGGCGGCGAGGCACCCCCGCCCGCACACCACGACCGGGAGTGGACGCTCAGGGACTCCTCTCCTCCGGGTGCAGAAGAGTAAACGAATAAACGATAGACAAGTGAGCGAAACCACTTTCACTTTTCACTTGCACTTTCAGCGAATCAGCACAGACTGAGAAACACTGGGGTACCTGTTATACCAGGTACCTTAAGAGGTCCGGTTTTATGACCTCACCCATCGGAAAGGGAAGAGGTCCCCTAGAAGGGTTGGGTCCCTAGCTTGGGTCCAGAGGGGGTAACGTCCGCCTAAGAAATGGTCGACTCGGTGTTCCCTCCGGGTTCTTATGACCGCACACACCGGATAGGGAAGAGGTCGCCTAGAAGGGGTGGGTCCTTAGCCGGGACCCGGAGGACGTAACCTCCGCCTAAGAAATGGTTGACTCGATAGTCCCTTCGCGAAACCACTGTTCACAAATTTTAGAAAACGATCAAAAATTTAACCTACTCAACAGAAGAATAATTACTTAAAACTCGGCAATATATATATATATACGACCTTTGTCTACACATAGTCTGCACATAAGACATTTACACAAGAGGGTCGGAACCGAACAGAAGAGTAAAGGAAGTGGTATGGAAAGTTTCTGATTAAAATGTAAAAATACTTCAGATTAAACAGTTGTAAAGGAATATACTATAAACACGAAAAAAAACGAGAGATTCTTACAAAAAAAGATTAGGCTCTAGTACCTTTAAAAACAGAAAAAAGTCGACCTTTAAGACACCAAGATCAAAGTGTAATCAAGGTACTAAATAAAGATGACCCAAAGGTCTGTACTTGACTCGACACCCCGACACCCAAAAGAAAAAGGGAAAAAACAAACAAAACCGTATATCTACGTATTGACAATGTCGTGGTAAACAACTTTTCTGACAGAAAAGAGGTGACTTAAAAGAACATGGAAAACAGTTTATAATTAACAGGTCTATTATGTACCCCGAGAAAAAACCAAGACGAAGTGACTAGACACAGAGAAACGCAGTATGTAGGGAATGTGTAGTGAATTATAGTATACTTATGTATAAATGTATATACCCCGGAGGGTCTACCGAGATCCCCATTTCTTGGGCGGACGGTTGCGTCTTCTGCGTTCTCTGAGCCCAAGCTAGGGACCCAGTCCTTCCAGGGTACCTCCTCTTGTACCGTTGGGTGAGGTCACAAGAACGGACCTCTTAGGGTACCTGTCTCCTCGGAAAGCCCGATGTCAGTTGTCCCAACGTTTACTGTGTTTGACTCGTTTGTCGTACATGTGTATATACTGTGGTATATATAACGTGTACCTAATGACATCGAAATAACGTCGGACCTTCAGGCCACTCTTAAAGGTTGAGGTTTAAACAATAAAAGGTTTTAACGGACAGTGTAAAAGGGTTTGACGTTTACATCTAAGAAACGAAAAGGGTGTAGACAAAGTCCTCGTCGTAAAGTCACAAATGCTTTGTTTCAGGGAACCCTAAAACTCCGACGTAAACTGCAGACAAAGTTAATCCCCCTTTAATTGTAGCATTGTTATAATTCAAAACACTAGGTGTCTCACATCGAGAGGTAAATCTAGAAATTGAAAGAGAGTACTTGAAGAACCCCGAAATTCGCACATTTATAACATTGATAAAAGTAGACTTAGGATTCAAAAGACAGGCCATCAACGTTGTTACATCGTGGAGACTTCGATCAAGACTAACGAGACAAACAACTGTTACCCGACAAAAGGAGCGAAAGAAGACTCAGTGTATTAAAGAACAACTTACAGTCCGTAACAGACACCTTCTCGTCACCTTGATTCCCTTTTATATGCGGTCTTTACCTGTGGACAGAAGTACCCAGCCACGCACCCAAACTCCCTGGGGACGTACCCCAGTGTTTCTCAGCCTGTACTGATTCGGTGACTTGACTTGACTTGACTGGACTCGTCGTCCCTTCGCGCAGTCCCACGCAATGGGGGTCGGCACGACCGGAGCTCGACGGCACGTCGCACCACGGACCCGCTCCTCCCCACCAGCGACACACAAGGGCGAGGCGGGAACCACAGGCTGCGACTCGGGTGACCGTAGAACTTTCTCAGAGAGACTTCGCCGCGAGGCACGGGTCGGGACCTCGCGACGACGAACATGGACGCGTCCGAACAAACCCCCTCCCCCAGAGTAAGAAGACCAGGTCGGAATCCTCAACTCCGGGCACACGGACCCCCAAGAAGAGCCGGAAGGGCGGGGGAGGGGTAGGGGGTCGAGACGAACGTAGGGACGTCCTAGGGCTGGGGGTCCCGGAGACAGAGGGAGGGGTCCCGGGAGGTGAGGATGGGGTCCCGTCCCCCTTCGTCCCCGAAGGAGGGTGGGACAGGGGTACTGGGACTCCTGATCTCCGGAACGACCAGAAGAGGGTCGCGGGTTCCGAAAGCGACACGGACATCTTCCCCGACTTCCACCCCGTAGGCAGGACGGGAGGCGGACGGAGTGTAGACCCGGGTCGCTGAGGTCCGACTACACGAGGGGGGGTAGGTCGGGCGTCTCTACGCGACGACAACCTCGACTCGAAAAGGAGACTCGAGAAGGGTGTCACTCGGTCGAGTCCGCGGGCCCAGGGGACCCTGGCCGAACAGCGGGAAACCAAGAGAGCCTTGGAGAAGAACCCGGGTTTCTTCGTGCATTAAACCGTCTAAGACACCGGGAACCGGCAAAAAGTGCTGTCCTCCCTGAAAAGAGTGTTGAAAGGTGTAGAATTCGCCTCCGTTAAAAGAGGATACAAACTTTTTAGTGAAAAGTAAGGGAAAAAAAAAACGGTCAATACAGAAAACTGTCAACGGACAAATAGAACACTCTAGAATCACGATGACAACTCAAAGTGTTAGAGGATTGTATCATTTCTGTGCTCGAAACGACAACATAAATAACGTTTACTACAAAGGTGAACAAAAGTCGAAGAATTGACGTAGAGTGACCACTATTTCGCTCCACTCCTAAAACACACCACCTTAGACAACTCGAACGGAGGACAACGACGATTCAGTGGAGTCAGCACAGGTTGAGACACGCTGGGGTGTCTGCCGTCGAGTGGTCCGAGGGGGCAGGGACCCTAAGAGGTCCGTTCTTGTGACCTCATCCAACGGTAAAGGAAGAGGTTACGTACTTTCACTTTTACTTTCACTTCAACGAGTCAGCACAGGCTGAGAAGTGCTGGGGTACCTGACGTCGAATGGTCCGAGGAGGCGGATACCCTAAAAGGTCCGTTCTCTTGACCTCTCCCCACGGTAACGGAGAACACCCAAGGAAAATAGAGGAAATTCGGATTTTTTAGGAGAGAGGCCTCTGAAATCTTTACGAGGAAAGACGTAGAGGGGTTATCAAAATCACTAAACTAAAAAACGGAAATTAAGAGAATTAGGTAAATCTGAAAGTACAGTCTTTCCGTCACAAGGTGTCCAAATACAGAGTAAGTGCTTGTCGGCCGATGAGTGGGGTCACGAACACTCGTCAGGGGAGGGGAACGACCACTTATACTGCGAAAGATATGAATCTACATTGTGTCCCAGAGAAAGACTCGACACACTAGAAAAAGTAACCGGTAAGTACTTCGATTCACAAAGGACGAATCATTTTGACACATTAAATCTGATTTCTCTGATAAAAGGGTAACCTCTTCGTAGACGGAGTAGGGAGGGTCCGGGTAGGGTTCAACCAGGTCCCGTCCAGTCAGTCTTGGCGGTCACGTACCACCGTCCCGGACAAGGAGCGGGGCCCTAGGCACACCAGAGACGCCCCGGAGTCACCTCCACCCGCGCCTTACACCGGTCCGGTGACGGGACCCCGGACTCGGCCCGCAACCGGCGGTCAAAGAGGGTCTTGCGGGAGAAGGAACGTCGGGGGTGACGGGAGATCCCGGGTCCGGGAGGGTAGGACCCGTCGGACAAGACCCGAAAACCCTTGAGACCCGTGGGAAGGACCCTGGTAGGTCCTAGTCGCGGGTCCCGTCCCAGTCTTGTCCTCCGGGGACCGTCCGGGTCCCTGGCACTACATGGACACTACGGGTGTCCGGGTGACCAAACCAACACGTCGCCCCCCCTATCACCAGAAGTTCGTCACTGGCGACGTGGTTGACACATGTGAATCTTCCTAAAGGTCCCACCTCCCGACGGGTATCGGGGGAGGAGTGGAGGGCCGGGGGACGTTTCGTTCCGTCTGAGGTGGAAGGCGTTCACCTCTCGAGACCCTGTGGTTTGGGTCCCTCTTTTCCTTCAAATTGACTTTGTGAGTCTAGCGGTCGGGGGAAGTCGAATAAGCCTCTACATAAAGAGAATGTTAAAATGAAGAATTATTAAATAGTCTTAAACATCATATAAACATGATAAACTTGGTCATATCTCGTTATTAACCTCTTCCGTTACCGTGGGATGAGGTCATGAGAACGGACCTTTTAGGGTACCTACCTCCTCGGACCATCCGAAGTCAGGTACCCCAGCGATTCTCAGCCTGTGCTGACTCGCTGAAGTGAAAGTGAAAAGTGAAAGTACGTAACCTCTTCCTTTGCCGTTGGGTGAGGTCACAAGAACGGACCTCTTAGGGTCGTTGTCCCCTCGGACCACCCGACGGCAGATACCCCAGCGTGTCTCAGCCTGTGCTGACTGCGCTGAGTCGTCGTCGTCGTCGCCGTCTCGTTATTATTAACGTTACTAGTGAGTTGGACCTTCTGCAAAATATTGGAGTCACGACTTCCAGTGTCATTTTTGACATTTAAAGGTAAATGTATGTAAAAGAACAGGACATTTCTATACTATCCCACTAGTCACCTTCGGAAGTTAGTTTTTTTTTTTTTTCATAGGATTACCCCCATTATATATTGGAATAAGACACACCAGCCATCTTAAAGTTTCCCTTCTCCTTATTACATTTCTAAAATGACTTTTTCTCCAACAACTGCCTAAAAACTTTGCTTACCGTCACCCAAAGGTTAGTGACAAGATCGAATCTGTTGAACCATGGTACAAATTCCAGATACTGGAAAGGAGATCCTACTCACTGAGACGACAATCACGGTGTGTCCCGTAAAAGGACGGAGTCTGTACCGCAAAATTGGAGATATAATAACTACACCCAGACACCCCAGATAAGAGAAAGACAAGGACCGTCCGGCGACAGTAGGGACGCGACGCCGTTACACCGAAATACGCGAGACCGACAAGACTATAGGACCAGACGATTAGGGACGCACACGGAGCACGGGTGTAAAGAAAGGAAAAGGAGAGTAATTCTGAGGGTAAAGGTATGAAGAAACGTCCAGACCTTTGTAAACTGACTTACGGTCTGTGACACTAAAATATGACAACCCGACTTAAGAAACACAAGGAAACGCACATAAACTCGTGGCACGACCCGTGCCAGCTCGGGGAGACTTTCTCAAACAACGAGAACTCGAAGGGCTCAGTCTTCGTACCTCACTGAAAGTCCGAGCCGGACAAACCGAGTCAGGTCTCCAGCGGGAGACCCCAGAGAGGACGACGGAGACTAGTGTTCGGGGGATCCCCTGGGCTGGTCCGGTGCACCACGGTGGTCGGCAACCCCCCACCCATCCAGACCTCGGCCGAGAGGAACCCCCTGTGCGGGGGAGGTCCGGGACCAAAGGAGTAGACTTGTTGACCCCGAAACCGACCACTAGGGCTCTCAGAGAGAACCTTTAGACCAACAAACTGCAGAGGTAAAAATTTGTGACTGTCCGGTCCACTACCCAAACCGTCTTCGTTTCGACACGTATTTGAGTGAAGACAAGAAAAGTTTTGAGAGCGCGACTGTGGACTCCTCCGAATCACCAAGTGCAACGTCTCCGCATCGACGACGTCGGGGACACAGAGTCCTCCCCGCAGGAGGGTCCTGACTCAGTCTCGTCGAGTGTGCCGTGCGCAGAGGGTCTCGGCGAGTGAGTTCCCGTCACGACCCCTGGGAAACGAGTTTGTCCGCCCACCACAGGCGGCGGTAAGTAGACAAGTAAATTCAAACCGGTGAGCCATGTGCCAAACGTCCCAGAATCAGGAGACTGGTCCCTGACTGGGACCCGGGAATCGTCACTTTGGTCGCAGGACTCGTGACCGACGTCCCTTAAGGGACGTCAGTAAATCATCTCACAGACAGAAGCTAGGACTCTGAACTCGGTCGTTTAAAATTTAGTACAAATACTAAATTTAAGATTGACTTTATCATTATTTGTGTTCTGATTCTAAAAAAAAGAAACTAGTACTTCAACACCGGAAGACGGAGGTCTTCTGTCTCGTCTGTATGAAAAGGGACAAGGAGGGTAATCATGTTATTTTGGAGACCTGCGACCAGATTTTGTTTGTATTTCTCCGAGTTTCCACCTCACTTCTCCCGTCCCGTTGATCCCCGGAGTTCTGGGTCCTTCTGTGTCGCCACTCGAGGGACCCAAAAGAGGACCTCAACCTCAACTTCTCCGGTCATTCAGTCTACCTGCCTACCCGCGTCTCTCTTCGCCGGGGTTCCTCTCGGGCGGGAGAGACCGGCCTCCCAGTCGTCGTCTGTCGAGCGACTCCCACGTGTCTACCGTCTGTTCGTGTCCCGTTACCAATGGCCGCCACCACTCCCTTTACGTCCAGTTTCGGTGTCGCTCCGTATTTAGCGTGGGTACAAAAGGATCCAGTCAGAGGGTTCCGTCACCTTTACTTTTGTTTTTATTTGATCACCCCTGAGTCGTTGGAATGTTCGAAAGCGTGACGTTCTCCTTGGGACTTGTCTCCTCTATAAACGTCGGTTACGTCGGTTGTTCTCGAATTAAAGGTTTTATAGTTAGTCGTGTATGTTGAGTTGTTTTGTCGTTTTTTATTTGTCGGGTTGGTTTGACGTCCGTCTTCTGAATTTATCTGTAAAGAGGATTCTGTATGTCGACCGGTTATCCGTGTACTTTTCTACGAGTTACAGTGATTAATAATCTCTTTACGTTCAGTTTTGATGTTACTCCATAGTGGAGTGTGACTAGTCTTACCGACAGTAGTTCTTCAGGTGTTTGTTATTTACGATTTCTCCCATACCTCTATTTCGTCGGGAGGATGGGACAGCCCCCTACATTTAATCACGTCGGTGTTCCCTGGTGTCACACCTCTCAGTGGTCTTTTGATCTTTGTCTTAATGGTATACTAGGTTGATGGAGTGAGGACCCGCATGTAGACCTGTTTTGATATTAAGTTTTCTATGTACGTGGGTCACAAGTATCGTCCTGATAAGTGTCATCGGTTCCGCACCTTAGATGGATTCACAGGTAGTCGTCTACTCATCGATTTCTTCTGTACATGTATATATATGTCACCTCCTAGTGAGTTGGCGTCTTGTCGTCCTTTAGTACCGTAAGCGTCGTTCGTCTACCTGACTCTCTAACAGTACCACTTACCTCATCCTTTTACTGTTTCTCGTCACACGATAGAGAATATACACCCTATATTTTCTACCGCGTTTACTTGAATGGATTCCTTGTCTTTGTCTGAGTATTTGTCTCTCTGTTCCTCTCCTCCCTGTCTGACCCCCAGACCCTAATCGTTTGCGTTTGATAAGGTGTATCTTACCTATTCATCGCTCCAGGATGATATCTCATGTCCTTCGACGTAAGTCGCGGGACACCATTTGGCACTATACTCTCTCTTGCGCACACGTACCACATCTTATACACATATATTTTCTGACTCAGTGAAACGAATATCGTCTTTTATTGTGTTGCAACACTTAGTTGATATGAAGCCAAATTTTTCATCCAATTTTCTTTATTTTGGCGTTACTCTATGGTGAATAGTCTTACCGATTTTATTAATTTTTTTTTTTTTTCGTCGTTGTGGTTTACGACCGTTCCTACGACTCTTTGACCTGGGGAGTGTATGACCAGCCCCCTCCCAGTGTACCACGTCGGAGAGACCTTTCACCAAACGGCAAAGAATTTATTGATGTGCAAGTTGACACAGACTGGTCTTTAACGTGAAGATCCGTAAACACAGTCTCTTTACTTCTGGCTCCAAGTGTGTTGTTGCACCTGTACTTGTAAATATCGTCGTACTAGACGTTATTGGCTGGTCAACAGGGAGTCACCCACTCACCTATGGCACAGGTGTGACACTCACGACGTGGGTGGTGTCAGCCGTGCTTACTCGCACTTGAGAGGCGTGTGTTGAACCTGCCTAGAGGTCTTAATGTCACTCACTCCTTGCGACTAAGGTTTCCAGGACACGATCTGATGAAGTAAAGATATTGTAAGACCTTTACTGTTCCAATGTCTTTACCTCCCGTCTAAACAATAACGGTCCCCGACTCCGCCCCTACTTCCACCCCCACCTCTACCTCTGTCCTACCAGAGACGCGACTACAGGGCCTTCGGTCGCAGAACCAGTACTAAGGATCACAGAGTTCTACGAAGGGGACACCCTCGACGTACCCCCGTGTGGCCCCAGAGAGACATAGTCGAGTGTTCCGACGTAGACTTAGCCGTGAGTAGAACTTCAAATAAATTCTTATTTAGTGTCGTGGAGATCCTTTGAAGTCGGAAATTGAGGAAGTGTCCACTCAGTCTCGACGTCGAACTCAGTGTGTGCAGAGGAAAGTTGTGTCTCCCTGGCACCCCACCTGAGTCAAGACATTTGATCCCCACTACTGAGTGCCGGTTGGACTACCTACCTTTATACTCGCACAACTTCAGTGCCGTCTCCAGAACGCCTACTCTTGGAGCCCGCAGCACTCTTCGTGCCCGCAGAAGAGGTAGTCTCCTGGAAGGGACAGGCCACACTACCAGTGGCACCCCCCCGCAGGGTGTGACCTTTTTGGGGTCGAGAGTCCGAGTCCACCCGACTGGCAGAGTGGACCGGCCACCAGCGGTCGGACCTCGAGGTAGACCGAGAAGGAGAGGACACTGGAGGTTGGGGTGGACCCTGTAAACCCAACTCTCCCCGAGGGAGGCGTCTCGAGGAGGGGGTCTCGACCTAGGGGAGGGACGACTACCGGTCCTAGTCCCAGAGGTGGGCGACCCACCTGGGGACCCGGAAGAAGGAGGACCTCTCGGACCTGGACAAATTATCCGAAAGAACCCCTTCCGAGTACGAAACCCCCGAACTCTTGTTGGAAGATCTTCGGGGACCCTCCAGCACACGGACCGGTCCTTTTCCCTTGTGGACCGACACACGTCGGGGTAGGAGGGTCGAGGAGGGTGAGAGGTGACGGCGACAGCGGTCTTGGGCCCCTTCCTTGACCTTTCAAGGGAAAGGAAGGACAGTTTCCGGCGGTGGGGTAAAAGAAGTTTGAGATGAAGGCTAGTCCCACACGTGTTCTAGTCGTGTGTACACTGAAGAAACTCTTACGACACCAATCTTTATCTCCAGTGTCGGGTTTGGGAGTTCTTAAGATTAGAGAGAGGTCTCTGAGTTATTTTGTGACGTGCACAAAGATTCCCAGCGGCGTCCTCACGCGTACGGGACTGCCGAAGGTCCGGCACAGGTCATCCTGCACACAGGGAGCCCGTCCACGAGGCACGACACTCAAACGATTTTCTGACACGAGTCCTTGGTCACACAGACTTCAGACCCTCCTCCACGGAAGCTTGGTGGGGGAGGGCCCAGACTCGAGGGTCGTCGGATGTCGGGCGTACTGACGGGTGGCGGCAGTACCGACCTGGAAGGGGGAGGAGGTCCGTAAACAGGCTACCGGACATGAATTCCCCAGGGACACCCTATACTGTCTCTCACAGGGGGAGTTGGTACCGGAACCCAAACGTGTCTTGACTGGTCTGGTCTTCGTAGTTTACGTAGGAAACGACCGAAACCCAGTCGGAGAATTGGGTCTCTCGAAGGCACGTTTGTACTGGCCGAGACGTTCCACCCTCGGGGAAACACTGGGACGAGTGAGTGGGGAACGACCCCACAGTGGGACCACTGCGGACGCACAACCGCCAAGGGGAGATGGACGCGTGGTCGGGCGTCCGAGGTGCACCTCTTTCGACCTACCTCCGACCGTCCTGGCTCCACCCCGTTCCACAGGTCTGAGGTTCCACTGGGTTGGCGCGACGGTTGTGCGGGACCCGGCGTTCGACACAAAGCGAGATTTGGGAGGCTTGTGTTTTGTTGAGTGAGTCTCTGGGCTCCCCGCGGGAAGACGAACGAAATAATGGAGGGGCCTCTGGGGCTCTACCCTCGCCCGTCTGACGTGATCGCTGGACTAGTAAATTCCTGGTATCGCTCCGCGTGCGCCAACCGACCCCGGAGTACACCCACGGCCAGACCGCGCCCCTCTCACTCTACTGGGCCGCTCAGGGGGCGGGAGGAGGCCAGGGACCCGAAGGGCGCGTCCGCGTCTCCAGTGCGGCCGGCGCCTCCCAGACTAAGTTGGAGTCCTGGTTCCGTGGGCGTGGCGCTCCGTCCGAGAGTGGTGCTTGGCGCACGGCTCCACGAGTCCACGCAGGAGTAGCGCCCCGACGGAGGTCCAGCACGGGGTGTCGGGGAAGGGTTGTCGTGCAGTGGGGGCCGGAGCTCGGAGCACTCGTCCGCCGGCCTCCGGACTGAC
Organism: Capra ibex; assembly: GCA_006410555.1. Lineage (NCBI taxonomy): Eukaryota > Metazoa > Chordata > Mammalia > Artiodactyla > Bovidae > Capra > Capra ibex. The sequence continues at coordinate 1,178,662 of SJYO01004576.1, read as the reverse complement.
TCAGACAAGACGTAACACCAAGTCTACCGCGCCCGCCACCGAGGTTCACCTTCCTGCCGAGGCAGGTGGACCACGCCGGGTTAGGCTGAGTCGGGACGAGGGTCCCTTGGCCCGGAAGGGACCTCTGGCTCCCGGACGGCACGTGACCCGCGGCTCCAGTACCCCCGGAGGACCCTCAATCGCTCCGGTCGGTCTGTCCCAGTTCGGTCCCTCCGCACACGTCCCGACGTGTCCTCTTCCCCACCCACGACCCTCCCGCCAGGCTCGCACCGGCCCCACCACCCTCCACCACCTCCACCCCCGCCCCTCGGGGGCACGAGCACTTGGCGTCCAGTGTTCGACGACGACGCGGGGGCGGGGGTGCGAGTGGGACTGGTGAGTCGGGCCCCGAGACACGGGACGGCAGGGGCGTCCTAGGCACTTCCCGGCAGGCCCTACCCGCCGCACCCGAAGTCTCCGTCCGGTCTCCCAGAGCCGGTGTCCTCTGGGAGCCCTCTCGCCTCCCCGGCTGGGGCGATCTAGGTCGGGGGCGCGACTGGACCCGCCGGGGCTCTCGCCAGGGCTCCCGGGACAGGTCGTCTGCGGGGGAGGGGCACCAGGACGAGTCCGGACTTGGGCTGACCGGTTCGAGCCCCGAGAAGTCTCTCACGCGGTGTCGGGGCCCGTGGTAGGTCCAACGGCGCACCCTCGGTCTCGGGGACCGTAGGGGCTCCCCCTCCGAGGCGCCACGGGCGACCTGGAGCGGGAGGGTTCCGGAGACAGTCGGGAGGCGGGTGGGGCAGGTAGAGGGCCCATTGTCCTTCCTGCACCCTCGCACTGCCGCGGGCCCTCTGCTCCACTGGCACCGTCGACCGCGAAGAGGCCCACACCCACACGTGCGGTCCGGCACCCACGTCTCCTCGTGCACGCCACCCGGTCCCCGGGGCCTCCGTGCGCGTCCGAGGCACGCGCCCACACGCGCGGAGAGGAGCCCACACCCGTCTCGGCGCCGCCGCGAGGTCGGGCGCCGGGTTACACGTACGCGAGTCGCGCTCATCCCGCATCCCGCACCCCTCTCCCCTGGGGGTCGACGAGAGGCCCTTAACAGGGTAGGTCGCGCGGACCCCTGTGCCGGGCCCCCGTCCGCCCCGGGACCTCAGGGCCGGGGCCCCACCCGTAGCCGTGTCGGGCGTGCGAGGGTCACCCGAGACCCCTCTCAGGCAGACAGGTGTGAGCAACGGTATTTATCACTGTAGTCGCGTGAAGGGCAAACACGGGCTTACGTACGACCCTTTCCGTCCTGGAGCGGAAATCCCCCGACGACCCGTCCCCGAGGTCCGGACAATAAAGTAGCTTGCCTTCGAGATCCACGGCCCTCCGGTCCCGGACCCATCTCGGACGAGTCACGGGGCCCCAGGTCCGCCGTCCGTCCCCATGGTCCGTCGGGCTCAGGCACACTCGGACGCCCTCCTTTACGTCCGCCTGGGACAAACCTGCTCGGTCGCCGACCCACCCGGTCCGACCGACCCCCCGGCCCCTCGCCCCTCCCGGGGAGACGACGGCTGGTCACAGCCGTGGCGGGGCCCGGAGAGGGAGTAGAGTGGGACGGGAAGGAGAGGAGAGTCTACCGGCCACTCCGACGGAGAGACAGGTCCTTTCCGAACGCCTCAAAGTAAAATTTTATTCATTTTGTATTGTGCGGACAAAAGTCTTTTGTGACTTCTTTACGATCGACCCCACCTGCCGTCGGCCGGTCAACGTGTCCCCGAGCCTTAAGGGACACTAGACTCCACCTGTGTGCCGCCGCCCCCAAAGACCCCGGCCCCTCCACCAGACCAGTGACAACGAATTTCCGTCGACGTCTCTTGTCTGGTCTTTACCAGTGTCCCCAGGATTCCTCCCACCGGTCCGCCGACCCCTACGACGTCCCGTTGGCACCCCGGTCCGGGGACGAATGCCTTCCGACTCCCGACCCCAGCAGCTCGGGGGTTGGGCCTCGAGGTCCTCCGGTCACCCTTAAGTACCAGGGCGTCCTGAGGATCCGGACCGGACCTTCTCGGAGTCGTCACGCGGACCACCCACAGATTCGTGTCCTACCTCCGGAACCCCTGTGGAACCCTGTGAAGACACAGAGCCACTCCTCTGTCCACTCCCCCCGGTCCGTCGTTCCCCTCGTCTGGGTCTTGGGGAGACGGAAAATTAGGTCCGTTTCGATCACCCGAGAGGGTCAGAGTGTGACCCACGACCCACGACCCTAAGCCCCCCTCACCCCCGGCAGGGTCCGGACCCGGTCGCCCAAGTCCGTAGGTCCGCCCCACTGCCCACTTGTTCGGTCCCACCCCGGGTCACGGGTCCGCCAGGTCCCACACACACGCGGGCGGTTCAGCCGAGCCAGAGGACCCGACTCCCACACTGGGGAAGGTTCGACCAAGTACCCGGGGTCCCCAGGGTCTGCGGGGAGGCAAGCACAGTCTCTTCGAGCACAAAGTGTGGGAGAGGACGGTAGGCGGACGGTGTGTGGAACACTCTTCAACCCGGGATTGAAACCAGGGGTCTCAGAATAAGGTTTCCCCGTTTCTTATTTGTACATGACTAGCAGACAATGGGCTCTCCGTCCTCCTTACACGAAGGTACCTCTCCCCACACGCGCCTCCCGTCCGCCGGGGACGTCAGACACTGTGCCACCCGTTAGGCCGGCGTCTGAGCCCGGTCGTCTACATAGGGACGCGTGGGGGAGCACCCTGGGGGTCCGGGCACGCCAGACGAGTGTCGCGCGAAGGGGAGTCCACTCACTCTCCTACATCTCCTTGGTGTCCGTCCGCTAGCCGGGTCTGCGCGCCGACGGGGAGCCCGGTGGGAGTGGTACAGGTTCTTCCCGCGTCCGCCGGCCTCGTTCCCCCTGTTCCGCCTCCAGGAGCGGCGGGACGTCCGACGGTTGCTCCTGGACGCCCGGTTCGAGTGACTCTAGGTCTAGCTCGACGTCGTCCTTTTCTCGTTCCACCCGGGGGTCGGGGCGGGGGTGTGGGTCCGGGGGGGGNGGGGGGGGCGGGGCGAGGGCGGGCCGGACGCGACCAAGGAGGGAAACGACTCTCACAGTGTCTTCCATTCACTCTGAAGGCAGGAAACCCGACTTCGGCAGGCCCCCCGTCCTCGGGGGTGGGGGACGGGGGCTGCCGGCACCGGGGAGGAACCGCCTAATCAAACTCTCCACGACCAAAGTCGGAGGACTCGTGCGTCCAAAGGCCTGTGGGCACGCAGACGGGAGAACGAAGGTCCCAACCTCGGAGGACCCACGTATTATAGTGCGACGATTGGGTGCTCCGAACTGACAAAAGTTGGGCACAAAATTGCTCTGGAATGCCATCGAGGGTTGAGACGTTCTTGTGTGTCGGAAAGGCTTGCGACGCGAGCCCACAGGGCCGTCAGACCGAGCCCGGCTGGCACAGAGCGACACGGCGTCCAGCCGGCCCACCTCTCCCTCTTCTTGGTCCTCGAGTCCGTCCACGCCCTCGTGCTCGTCGTGTTCTCGCGGCAGGACGAGTGGCTCGAGTCCTGGTTCGACGTGCTCCTCTTCTACTTCCTCGACGTCCGCGACGCCCTCCGCGACGACGCCGTCGTACTCCGGCTCGACGACGCGCAGTAGTCCTGGTTCCTGTCGCTCTTGGTCGCCGACGTCCGCGACGACGTGCGGCACGCGCTGCCGCCGGGCCTGTCCCGCGCGTGGCACGACGACAGGCTCCGGTTCCTCCTCCGGTTCTTCCCGAAGCTCCACCTCTTCCACTTCTACGTCGTTCTCTAGAGCCTCGACTTCCCGCGGTTCTCCGTCCACCTCCTCCGCGACTGGGACCAGTAGGCGCGGCTGTTCTAGTTCCGGCGCCTCTAGGCCTCGCACATGGTGGACGTGGTCCTCCTCTAGAGGGCGTAGTTCTTCCTCACGCTCGCGCTCTAGGCGGCCGACCATGCACGCGCGCCGCCCCCGCCCCGCTCCGACACTTCCCCCGCCCTGCCCCGCCCCGACACTTC
>SJYO01004576.1:1151740-1174623 GCA_006410555.1 Capra ibex | reverse complement strand
CCCTGCCCCGACCCCGACCCCGACCCCGCCCCGCCCCGCCCCGCCCCGCCTCGCCTCGCCCCGCCCCAACCCAACACCCTCCCGACGTACCACGTACCGTCCGACCCGTCGCGAACCTGAAACGAAAGTCCGCCCAAGGCGGGTGTGTCCCGCGGAGCGTGGAGACGAGAACCAAACGCCTGAGGTCTCTCCGGTCCGACGACTTTTGTCGTCCTACGCCACGTCTTGAGTGGTCAGTCACCGGGTCCCGGGTCCTCCGGCGTCAGGAGGGGTGAGGTGGACTGGGTCGAAAGGAAGGGTAAAGGTCGAACCAGTCTTCCCGGGAGGAGACAGGGGGTTTTTTCCCAAATACTTTCCAGGGGGCAGAACGTCGGGGTCCAATTCGAGTTCCGCACGTCCCCGGTCAACCTACTGTACTCGGGGTCGAGGTATTGGTCCTCGTAGACGTCAGACACTCGAGTGACCTGGGTCTCTCCCCTCTGGTCTCCGGGTGTCCGTTCCCAGGACGGGTCCCGGTAGGGTCGCACGGACTCGTCACGTCAGACCTTTCCTCACCGAGATGCTCCCAGTCCTTGAGACACGCAGGGGACCGAGGGTTCTCGTCGACGGGTTACGAGGGCTCGGGGACACTCCTCTCCGACACCTCTTGCGAGTCTTCAACCTCCTCCCAAGGTGAGCTAAGAGGAGTAAGGGACCTCGGACCTGAAGGAACCGGTGACCCCCCTTTACTCGGGTAGTGAGGACGGTCCGTGAAGTAACCCTGCGTCGACAGAAACGTCGACCGGTGTGACCCCTGGGGACCTACGGGGAACCCACACGTCGGTCGAAAGGAGGTCGTACCGGCACGTGGGTCCGGTGGAGAGGGTCGGAGGACCCGAAGACCCAAGGTTTCTGGTGGTACGACTAAAGGGTCTTCGCAACTTCAGCGAGACCTGTGTCCCGTGTCTCGATCCCCGACACTTGTTCGTGTCGAGACAGTGCGACACGGACACCCCGGGTCTGTGGGGGTGGGACCCACCGAGGGAGAGGAAAAGGCCTTACAGGGGACGAGGTTTGAGAGGGAAAGTTGGGACGTAAGTAAAACCCCGGTACACAACCGTGGTCCAGTCGTGGGTGACGGGTTTACGTGTGAGAGAGGTAGTGGAACTAACCGGAGCCACAAGTAGCACCTCCGAGCACCGGGTTAAAAGAATTGGTGTCCCAGTATTCTCCTGGTTGGCATCAGGAGTTTGAACTGGACCCGAGGGGTCTCCCCGGGTGAACGTCAAGATCGACTAAGAAGGTTCAAAATAAGGTTTGGGAGTCCTTACGCGGACGTGGCAGGGAAGAACTAAGAGTCCAAGTCGAGAAGGAGACAAAGGGGTAATCGGGGGGCGGGGGTTCAGGGTAAGAGTCGTCCGGTGTGTCGTGTGGGGTGTGTCCCTCCCGTCGAAACACCTCGGGGTCCCCGGGGCCACCCCGGACCGACACCGGGGTCCCTTCCCCGGTCCCGTCCACGACGGGGACACCCGTTCCCGGAACCTACTCTCCCACCGAGACCCCCGTGAACCGGGTCAGCTCCTCGGCTCCCTCGTCCACGGGTCTACGGGTGAGGGGCCCGGGAAGGATGAGACCAAGGACACGGACCCTCCACCCCGCTTTTGGTCCGACAGCCCTGTCCGAACTACGAGGCAGACCCGACTTTACTCACAAATGATAAGCACAATGTCAACGAGACACCTGCAAGTGCTTTCTGGGTGGCACCGGGTGTTGGAGAGAACATGTGTGAATTTAAAAGGAAGTTTAATTAAAAAAAGTACACGAATTAAAAGTTCACTTACCCACAATTCAACGAAGTCATCTCAGGTTGAGAAACGTTGTGGGGACTTAAAGACCTCCTTCCTTAGGGGTCAGTCATGTCATTTCGTAATCCTTAGGACGGGTACAGACACAAGACTCTGTAGGAAGGACCTCGCGAGCGAGAAGTATAGAGGGGACCTGTCTGACGAAAGGATTTCGCCGGGCTTAGGACTTAAGGGAAACAGCGGTTGGGCCCTTTGGCAGGGAGGGAGGACACAATCTGGGGAGGGAATGGAAGGAGAAAGACCTCCTTACAAAGAGTAGACCCCCTTTCATGTAAGAGATTGACAAAATACCTCTGACGATGACGACGATTCAGCGAAGTCAGCACAGACTGAGACACGCTGGGGTATCTGTCGTCGGGTGATCCGAGGAGACAGAGACCCTAAGAGGTCCGTTCTTGTGACCTCACCCCACGGTAACGGAAGAGGTTACGTACTTTCACTTTTCGATTTCAGCGAGTCGGCACGGCTGAGAATCGCTGGGGTATCTGACGTCGGATGGTCCGAGGAGGTAGGCACCCTGAAAGGTCCGCTCTCGTGACCTCACCCGTGGTAACCTCCCTTTACGTAAAACACTCTGAAACACACGTACCTCAAAAGTCAGATTGGCGTGAGTGGCACCTACGACATTGAGCTACACCACAATCTCCAACCTTTTGAACTTAATCGTAAGCTTTCCTAAAGACGTAACAGCAGACTGAGACTCACAACGAGAATTCTTTGATGTGCTATAAGAAGACTAGGGACCAGGACGGAGTAGGACGGGGTCTTCAATACCTTGCGACAGGGACACGCACCTCGAAGCGACTAAATCCGATTACACGGAAGTGACACTCGTAACCGAGTGGGTCGAATGGTCCGCCAGTCCCTGTGAAAGGTGGACCTTTGAGTACAGAGAGCCGAGCCCTTTCGAAACAGGAAGACAGAGGAAGAAGAGGAAGAGGAGAGAAGGAAGATCTTGGGGGTAACCGGTCTACAACCCTGAGCCTGAACTATGCGACTGAGAGAAGGAAAAGAGAGGTCGGAACCGAAAGCCAAGACGAAAGATTCCTTACGGGATCTGAAAGAGTAGATTGAAGAGACAAGTTATAAAAACAAAGACGGAAGTATTAAATTAGGAGGTCTACAAACACGAGACTTTCAAACCAGTAAGGGGAGAATGAGTATCTACATTGCAGTAGAATAAAGGGACTCTTATTGTATCGTGAATATAGAGAATGTGTCCTTTATGTTGCGAACGTAAATCGAACGTCGAAACGGAGACAGGGAAAGTAACAGACACATGAAGTCTCGGAGAACACGGCCCAGAGTAGGGTCGACGACAGAGAGTGCAACCTCCCAGGGGGACTCACTGTTCCCGAAATGGAATTCCACTTGACCTTCTCCGAGACGGTAAAAGAGCCCCTGTAAAAAGGAAAGTAGAAAAAAAAAAAAAAACAGAAAAAAGGTGACTCCTTAAGTTCAGTCCCGTGATTCTGTTTTCCTGCTTTAATTTTTGGTAGTCTGACCTTTCCTTTTTTTATTTTGACAGAAGACACCCACTGTACTGAAACATCCATCTTTTGAGAATCCTTAAGGGGGTTTACTCGATGACTTACTCAGACCGTCCCAACGTTTTATGTCTTTGTCATGCGCTTTGCGTCAGTATAGAATATGTGTTCGTTGGCAGGTCCTGCTTGGAAATTTTAAGGTGAGTATCACCGTGTTTTTATGTCAGTTTCCAAACCCCCATTCAAATTGTTTTCCGCACGTTCTGAGTATGTGACTTTGACACCTATGTGTTGCGCCGACTCTCCTCGACGCCTACTCGGTTCACCTCTGCAGGTACCTGACCTCTTGGTCCTAGTAACACCCCCGTGAAGAGGGGTTTAATCGTACTTCTCAGTTGCGTCCTCTGAGGCCTGCCTCTTGGGGCCTTCCGACGAAACGTCCGTCCCCGCTCGGTTGAGATTTCGAATGCATTTTTACGCTCGTTCACAGAGGGGAGGAGACGCCCGAAAGACACAGGGGTCACTACTGCGAACACTCGACTTCCAAATCTAAGATCTCGTCAGACTGAATGATCCGAAAAGGAAGTCCCAACCACGAGTAACACAGAACAAATTCTTTAAGAAAATAAGACTTCGTACTTCTAAATACAAAAATTTGTAAATATCAAAGTAGAAGTACATGTCCAGAAGTGGGACGACGTCGCACACACACACACATATACACACACATACTCACACACACACTTACACACATACTCACACACACACATTCACACACACTTACACACACATACTCACACATACTCACACACACATACTCACTCGCACACACTTACACACATACTCACACACACACTTACACACACATACTCACACACACTTACACACACATACTCACACACACACTCACACACACATACTCACACACACACACTTACACATACTCACTCACACACACATACTCACTCACACACACATACACACACATACTCACACACACATACTCACACACACACACAGAGACTCACACACACACTCACAGAGACACACTCTACACATTCCGTCTCGGGTGAATGCAAAAAAAGGAATACCTGTATGTCAACAAGATCGTTAAGAAAAATTTAAAGAAAACCGGCACCTTGTACCACACCTCTTAGAATCAAGGGTGGGTGATTGGGTCTTAGAATCAAGGGTGGGTGATTGGGGGTTAGACCTCTTTCGTTACCGTGGGGTGAGGTCAGGAGAACGGACCTTTTGGGGTACTTACCTCCTCGGACCACCCGACGTCAGGTACCCCAGTGCTTCTCAGTCTGTGCTGACTCACTGAAGTGAAACTGAAAAGTGAAAGTACATAACCTCTTCCTTTACCGTTGGGTGAGGTCACAAGAACGGACCTCTTAGGGTCCCTGCCCCCTCGGACCACCCGACGGCAGATACGCCAGTGTTCTCAGTCTGTGCTGACTTCGCTGAATCGTCGTCGTCGTCGTCGTCGGGGGTTAGACCCTGGTTCGGGTGCGGAGGACGTCACCGTCGGGACGTAAGATTGGTGACCTGTCGGCCCTTACAGTGTATTGTCGAGAATCTTTCTGGTAAACGGGGGGTCAGGAGACGGTACGTACTTCATAAGAATTTACTCTCCCACAAAAAAGTAGTAGACAGGGTAAAGTTCGGATAAAATATCCTTTGTGAGGTCAGAATGGTAGTCGACTTAAAGACTCATCGTTCAGGAGGGTGACACAAGAACTTCTAAGGAAGTCCGAAGGTACCTTTGGAATCTTAGTAAAAAGGATTTTTTTTGTAACTTTAAAAATAGCCCTAGTATCGATTGACAACCTCCTGTTCAACATTGTCTCCCATATTAGTACTACCAACATTTTTATACGAGACTTATGTACAGTTTTAAAAATAACTTTAGTCACTGATTGCTCTTTGTTCATTTACGATGTTGACTAAGCTTGTCCTAAACTAGACTTAACTAAAGACAAGGGGTGGACCGTTTCTAGGAAACGTTCCGGTGTTTGTAGGTGACCTAGTAGCTTTTTCGTTCTCTCAAGGTCTTTTTGTAGATAGAGACGGAATAACTGATACGGTTTCGGAAACTGACACACCTAGTGTTATTTGACACCTTTTAAGAATTTCTCTGCCTTTATGGTCTGGTGGACTGGACGGAGAACTCTTTAGACATACGTCAAGTCCTTCGTTGTCAATCTTGACCTGTACCTTGTTGTCTGACCAAGGTTTATCCTTTTCCTCATTGCAGTTCCGACATATAGTAGTGGGACGAATAAATTGAACATACGTCTCATGTAGTACTCTTTGCGACCCGACCTTCTTCGTGTTCGAGCTTAGTTCTAACGACCCTCTTTATAGTTATTGGAGTCTATACGTCTGCTATGGTGGGAATATCGTCTTTCACTTCTTCTTGATTTCTCGAAGAACTACTTTCACTTTCTCCTCTCACTTTTTCAACCAAATTTCGAGTTGTAACTCTTTTGATTCTAGTACCGTAGACCAGGGTAGTGAAGTACCGTTTATCTACCCGTTTTTCACCTTTGTCACAGTCTGAAATAAAACCCCCGAGGTTTTAGTGACGTCAACCACTAACGTCGGTACTTTAATTTTCTGCGAATGAGGAACCTTCCTTTCAAAACTGGTTGAATCTGTCGTATAAGTTTTCGTCTCTGTAATGAAATGGTTGTTTCCAGGCAGATCAGTTCCGATACCAAAAAGGTTATCAGTACATACCTACACTCTCAACCTGATATTTCTTTCGACTCGTAGTTTCTTAACTACGAAAACTTGACACCACAACCTCTTCTGAGAACTCTCAGGGAACCTGTCGTTCCTCTAGGTTGGTCAGGTAGGATTTCCTCTAGTCAGGACCCACAAGTAACTTTCCTGACTACGACTTCGACTTTGAGGTCATAAAACCGGTGGACTACACTTCTCGCCTGAATAACCTTTTCTGGGACTACGACCCTTTCTGACTTCCGTCCTCCTCTTCCCCTGCTGTCTCCTACTCTACCAACCAACCGTAGTGGCTGAGTTACCTGAACTCAAACTCACTTGAGGTCCTCAACCACTACCTGTCCCTCCGGACCGCACGACGTCAGGTACCCCATTGTTTGTCAACCCGTGTTGACTCGCTGACTTGACTTGACTGGACCTCCTTCACAAACGTAACGACTGTCAAAAGAGGTCCATTTGTGGACAGAGGAGTCTCAGTATCCTACCGGATCAGTGTCTGTTTCCGTACGTGGAGACACCCTAGTCTGTCGAAAGGTGCCGAGGTCGCGAGAATCTTTTCCTTGATTAAAACACAAAACGAATACAATCTCAGAAAACGTCAATAAGGGAAATCTTAGGTATTAGGAACACCCCTTAGAGGAAATCAAAGTACATATACACACACATGTATATATACATAAAGTGTGTGTTTGTGTGTGTGTGTATGTGTATACTCAAAGGGACCACCAAGTCTACCATTTCTTAGGTGTACGGTCATGTCCTCTAGGTCCAAGTCAGGGACCCACCCCTTCTAGGGGACCTCTTCCTTTACCGTTCGGTGAGGTCATAAGGACGGACCTTTTAGGGTACCTGTCTCCTCCGACCGTCCGCTGTCAGGCACCCCAGTGTTTTCTCAACCTATGTTGACTCAATGATTCGCGCGCGCGCGTGTGTGTGTGTGTGTGTGTGTGTGTGTGTGTGTGTGTAATATACACATAGTGACTACTGTATGTGCGGACTGTCGCTCTTCTGATCACGAAGGGGAGACTCTGGGGGTGCGGACGGGGCTCCGGGTGTCGAGGCGGAGGGAGAATCAGGTCGCCCGTCCCTTGCCCCACCTCGCGTGTAAGGTGGGTGACGTGGAGGGCGGGGAAGGTGGTCCGCAGCGACAACCTCCGGCCAGGTACTCCGCGACGGGTCTGCCCGCAGGGGTCGGGGTGGAGGCAGGTGGAGTCGTCACAAGGGTTTCGGGTCAGTCCAGTGTCTTATGTGTTCCATTAAAAAGTCGAAAAGACCCTATATTAATTGTGTTAATGCAATGTAGCGACACATCCACATTGTCGTGCCACCAGACTGATTGGGCACGCACTTTGCTGAGGGAGGCACTCAGACCAATCATAGGGGCTCGAGTGTATCTCCGTTGTTCCCCTTTTCGGTTTTCTTTTAACTTTGTTAAAAAAGAACGCCACTCTTGAGGACTCTGGAGACACTTGTCGAGCGTACACGTGGTCGTATTTAGTCACGACACAAAGACACGTCACGGTCGTTTGAACTTTGAGTCGACGCAGGTGTCCTGACCTTTTCCAGGTAGAAAGGTTAGAGTCTCTTTCCGCTGCGGTTTCTTACGGGTGCGACGGCGTGTCGACACGAGTAAGGCGTACGATCGTGCCAGTACGAGTTTTGGGAGGTTCGGTCCGAAGTCGTCATGCACCGGCTCTTGAAGGTTTACCTGGTCGACCCGAATTTTTTTCGTCTCCTTCGTCTCTCGTTTACCGGTTGGAAGTCACTTAGTTTTTCTTTCGTTCCCCTAAGGTCTTTTCGTAGATGAAGACGAAGTAAGTGATACGATCTCGGAAACACACCTAGGGTTGCTTGACATCTTTTAAGAAGTTCTCTACCTTTATGGTCTGGTGGGACGGGCGGAGGATTCTTTGGACATACACCCGGTTCTTCGTTGTCAATCTTGGTCTATTCCTTTTTGTCTGACCAAGTTTTAACCCTTTTCTCATACTGTTTCGATATATGACAATGGGACAAATAAATTGAGTGTACGTCTAATGTAGTACGTTTTACGGTCCGACCGACTTAGTGTCGACCTCAGTTCTAACGGCCCTCTTTGTCGTTGTTGGAGTCTATACGTCCACTGTGGTGGGAATACCGTCTTGCACTTCTCCTTGATTTCTCGGAGAACTACTTTCACTTTCTCCTCTCACTTTTTCAACCGAATTTCGAGTTGTAAGTCTTTTGCTTCTAGTACCGTAGGCCAGGGTAGTGAAGTACTACTTATCTACCCCCTTTTCACCTCATCGACCCAAAATAAAAAGACGCGAGGTTTTAGTGACACCTACCACTGACGTCGGTACTTTGATTTTCCGCGAACGAGGAATCTTCTTCTCGATACTGGGTGGATCCGGCGTATAATTTTTCGTCTCTGTAGTGAAACGGTTGTTTTTCAGGCAGATCAGTTTCGATACCAAAAGGTCATCAGGACATACCTACACTCTCAACCTGGTATTCCTTTCGACTCGCGACTTATTAATTACGAAAACTTGACACCACAACCTCTTCTGAGAACTCTCAGGGAACCTGTCGTTCCTCTCGGTTGGTCAGGTAGGATTTCCTTTAGTCAGGACCCACAAGTAACCTTCCTGACTACGACTCGACTTCAAAGTTAGGAAACCGGTGGACTACACTTCTCGACTGAGTAACCTTTACTGGGACTACGACCCTTTCTAACTTCCGTCCTCCTCTTCCCCTGCTGTCTCCTACTCTGCCGACCTACCGTAGTGGCTGAGCTACCTGTACCCAAACTCGTTCGAGGCCCTCTACCACCTCCTGTCCCTCCGGACCGCACGACGCCAGGTACCCGAGCGTTTCTCACCCTTCATTGTCGCTATCTTGGTTGGTCAGACGTGGTAGTCGAGTACACCTCTGTTTTTCCTTTTTTAGTTCTCTTTTAAAACTTTCTTAAAAGGAATGCTACTCTTGAGAATCCTAGATGAGGCAATTGTCGAAGGAGTATATAGTCATATTTAGTTACGAGACAAAGACACGGTACAGTCGTTTATTACTTTTTGTGTGCACTTCAGAGTCGGTGTCCGGGTCGTGTGTCCTCCTCGAGCCTCTTGCCCCAGTCTCACTTGCGGTCAAGAGTGGAGGGCACTCGGGGGAGGAGAGTCGGCTACCTCCGGGTCGTGGAGGAGTCGGAAGGACAAGTCCAAGGACGACCACACTCCAGGACCGGGACCTGGACCATCACTTGAGTCCAGCTACGGGCCGGGGTGGCACACTTGTGAAGACCCCACTGACCCCCCTACCCCTCCAGAGCCGACCTTACCCCACCGACCCCTTAAAAGTCTCCCTCCAACCTTTCCCTCCTCACCCCCGTTTTCACCGTCCACCTCCTACACCAGGTCTCCGACGGACCCAGTCCGGACCGGACCTCCCCCTCGCCCGACCCCCGACACGTCCCCGTCCCGGGTCGGGACTCGGTGGTACACCCTGGTCACCCCCAGTCCCCCGAATCCCGGTCTCCTCCCTACACCCGGGTCTCGGCTCCTGTTACCGGAGCGCCACTCTAGGTGAATGAGGAGTGACCCCCACTGACACGACCGCTCCCAGAGTCCCGGGGTGGCACCTCTCTGGACCGACACTTGTGGAGCCTGCTACAAACTATTAGCGTCAAGGAATGTCGGTAGTTCGGTTCGCAACGATAAAGGGCCCGATACCGTGTCCGGGAGGGCCCCCCACCACTGTTAAAGGGACCCGGACCCTCCTCCCGGGCACCGAGACCCTCCAGACCCCAGTTGACCACGAGGCACCTCGTCACCGGACACCCTGTGCGCCAGGGGAGGAGGGACAGGGACCGTGACGGGTCACGACCTGAGTCTTGGGCCACACACTCCCGCGAACGTCGGCCCTCGTCGACACGTCCCCGGTCACGTGTGTGTCCCGACGTCGGCTCATTCCCCCTCGGGCCCTCGGGACGACACCGGGTCGGGTTCCCGCCTCGTACCACCGGTCCCCGGCGGACTTGCCCTTCGACTCCTCGCACTCCCCTCCAGGCCCGGAGGCACAGGTGTACGTCGGCCGTGGGGCTCGTGTCCCCGAGACGGGTCGCACTACGACTCACACAAACGCAAGTCGTTTGGGCCCCGACTTAAGGACGTGCACCCCCGTCCCTCGGACGGACCTGTCGGCACGACCGTCGACCGGGTCGTCCCTCCCCCGGTCTCTCTCACCTGGAGTTGTGCGTCGCCGGTGAAACGTTTCTTGTACTGTTGGGGGTTCACCGGTTTTCGTTCTCCGAGAGCCCGTCGTCACACAGGTGACACCGACCGTAAAACCCGACTCAGGGCGGACGAGCAGGTTCGGTGAGACCGGGAGTGGGACCCCGAGACCGGATAAACCCCAGAAGGTTTCACGTCGAGTGTCCAAGACTTCCCCTTCGACACCAGTAGACACCGGTGCAGTGTCTCGGTCACCTGTCACCCGACCGGGACCACTCCAACTCCGACTCGGGGGTGTCCTGGTCCGCACCCGTCCTCACCCGACTGACCCGCCTCGGTCCGGTCGACTCCTGTCAACCCAGGGACAACACTGGGGTCCTGCGACCCACGACCGGTCTCCACTCCAGTGCCTCCAGAGTCTGTCTTCGACGCACCTCCCACCGCTACCCATCGGCCGGCCATGTCGGTCTGTCTTGGGTCCTCCGGTTAACCCGACGTTCGACCGGGGAGGACTTTTCCCTGAGGGGCCCCGAAGAGGGACCCCCGAGTGTAGTCTCGTAGGCCCCTGGAATCCTCCACTGTGGGGTGCACTCCGGTGTGGGCGACAAGAGCGCCACGGGTACCGAGACGGCGGGCCGAGGGGCCTGAAATGTCTTCCCCCAGACCTGGGAGTCCGCCGGGGCCTGTCGACGTGCCACAGAGACCTCTCGAGCCAGACCCCACCCCCCACCGAGGATAGTTTCACCTTCGGTTCGTCGGCAGGTGAGACTGAAGGAGTGACTCGAGTCCGGGCACGGGACGTAGGGTAGGCATGGTCCGACCACTGGACGGGACTCCTGGTCCGACGGACGGCGCCCACCCCTCCCCGGCCTGAGAGTCGGGTCCTCGTCGAGGCCCGTGGAAGCTCGGCACGGTAAGACCTTAGTCCTCTCCTACAGACAGCCCGTGAGTGATTTTATGGTCGAGTCTACCGACGATTTTTAGGATATTTGGGTTCTTCCTTCCCGTTCCGGTCCGTGACGGAGTGTGAGGCGACAAACAAGTGAGAGACCCCTCGCCAGGAGGGCCCCGTCCACACACGAGTGGACAGACCTTGACCCCTCCCTCCCAGGGGCCCCCCCCCCCCCGACGACGCGACCCGAACTACCACCAGGGACTACCCACAACACCCCGCATCCTCGACCTTCCTCGGAGTCGAGCCCCTCCCCCCACCAATCTGGTACAGTCGTGTGGAGTGGGCTGGACCACGACCATTCACACCCAGGGTCCGAGGGGACGCCGAGACGAAGACACGTGGGCGAGACTCGGACGGGACACGACCCCCACCCCACTACCAGGCTCTTCCCGCGGGAGAGGGAGGCCGTCCCCGCCACAAGGACGGAGTCGCGGAGGACTCGGGAAGAGAGCCCTGGGTAACAGGGTCGCTGGGGGTCCAAAAGTATGGGTGCGTTGTCCCTCACCCCGACCCCCCCGGTCCGTCGGGGAGACCTTCGTCCGCCGGAGGTCGTTCCTGAGACTTAGAACGAGAACCATGGGCCCCTGCGTACCTTCACCACTCTAGACTAAGGGACCGACACAACACTCCGGCCCCCACCCCGTACTCACCCGGGCCCTCCGGGTGACCTTCGGCGACGATGTCAGACCCACTCCCGTCCACCGGCCCCGGTTGACTGACCAGGACTAGCTGAGGCACAGTCGAAACTTTCGGGGGCAGGACCCGAGGTCCCTCCCGCCCCGGGTGACCCACACCTGCACCCACACCGACCGCTGTGTCCGTCCCTACCCAGTACTGGGGACGAAAGACGTCGGCCCGGGAGGTCCTGGGGTGTCGGGGATGACCCGTGTCGTCCTTCTGGACGTCGTTCCGCCGGCACGCACGTTCCAACATCGGGGGTCTCCGCCCCGACGGGCGACTCGGAAGGGACCGGCAGGCCAATGGACCCAAACTTGAACGTGGGGATCGACCTTCGTCGGGGGTCTCACTCCACCCCCGGAGTGCACCGTTTCCCGTACGGGGGAGCCGACCGGCTGGGGCGGTACGTGGGTGGGTGCGAAGGACGTGTCTGTCCGGAGACTCGGGCTTGTCGTCCTGGCCCTCTACGTCTTCCCACTGGGTCCAACCCTGGGAGGCGCAAGTCCGCGGCTCCGCGACTCGTGTGCCGGGGACGCCTGTGACTGGAGTCTCCGCAAAGGGAGGAGTCTCTAGGTCGGGGCGGGAGTCCCCTTCGACCGCGTGTAGGGTGACGCCCGGCTAGTGCCTCGAGGCGCAGACTGAACTCGTACGACGCACCGCGCACACTACTGAAGAGGACCTTCAGTCGAAAGACCAGATTTGGCAGGCGACTTTAGTGACTAAACTCTCCCTGACACACACCTCCGGGAACGAAGGTACGAAGGACTACTTCCTTGTCTCTGCAAAGGTTCCACAGACACGTTCCCCGATTTACACTCTGGTCGGCGCATAACTGCCCGGTACAAAGGTGGTCGGACAACCAAAGACGACTGACTCGCCCGAAGGAGAGAGGTGAAACGGGACACGAGGCCCGTTACCCCAAATCGCCGACTCCCAAAGAAAAGGAGACGAGCGGTGTAGCGAACGGGCACTTAAGACACTAGACCCGATTAATCTATACCGCTGAGAAACAAGGTTCGACTGAAGTCGTCTACCGACTAAATAATTGAATAAGTTTGGGACGTGTCGTTCGTTTCGTCGTCGCGTCGGACGCGAAGGGACGACACACCCTACGCAGAATTTAGCTCAGGAGAACACTTAGACTACGACGAACCTGTAGGGGTCGTGGCTGGTCCGCCGTACCCCCGTAAGACGGACGAGGAGGAGGTCCCATGGTCGGACGGGAAGCGAGTTCCTGTGGGGACACCGGAGACCCTCCCCAGACCTTCCCGGTCTGCGACAGTCCTCGAACTCGTTCAATCCCTCTCACCTGTCCCGACACCTGGGTGGTGATGGTGGGGCCAAGGGACGGTCAGACCTAGGACGACCAAGTCCCTGGTGGGGGGTTGGGCTCCGAATCGAATCTCCTTCGTCTTAAACTTTACATCGAGACGGACGTCAGTCCGTCTTGGGACGGAAGGCAGGTGAGGAGCCTCGGTCCTCTCCGGCCACGTCCTCCGGCACACGTAACCGGGGCAGATAGTAGGTCGGAAGGGTCCGGCCCACAGGCGTCTCGCCTCTCTGTCTCCCGTGCTCCCGAAACCCGGGGTGTCGAGGAAAAGGAGGTGTCGGTGTCGACGGACAAAATTGTGCTCGAAGCGAGTAGGACAACTGTCCCATACCCCTTGGCCCGCCGAGACGAGACGGGTCGCGAGTCGCGTTCCGCCCGTCATCTCCACCGGAGACACCCGGGGTGACCGACTCCTCGGGGACGTCCGGTAGCCCCTCTCCCCTCCGGACGGTCCTCGGGCCCTCTGGCCCGTCCGACGCGCCTCAGGCCCTTCCGTCGGAGTCGGCCGGGGCGGACCAGCCTCGGCGTCTCGGCACTCGCCGGACCCGCCCCGTACGCCGGGAGTCGGGTCCGAAACGAGGCCCGGAGTCTCGGGCTCTCCGACCGTCCCGACGAGTCGTCCCCGGGGAGGGCTACGAACACGAGCTCAGTGACGGACAGAGATATCATTGACGTAGAGTGGACGGACGCACACACTGACACAAGACAAGAGGAACATCTACCTCCTCTATTTTAAATTTCTGTCTCGTCAGAAGCACGACCTCTCTCTCAATCCCCAAGTTCGGCCCGTACGAGTCTCTGAGGTCGAGGTTTTTCTCCGAGATCTGCTCGTCGACAGGGTCCAGTTTCTCTGGCTGGCCGTGGGCCCGTCGGGGTCCGCCCTCGAAGGAGTGCGTTCGCCACGTCCTCTGCGGAGTCTGGTGAGCCCTTCGGGACATTCGTGGAGGGTGCGAGCGGGCCGGCTGGGTCTCGGGTCTGACGGGGCGCGCGCCGAGTACCAGGGCACCCGTCGAGGGACCCCTCAGGACTCGGGTTCGGAGCCCCTGAGACGGGTACAGACGTCGGGTGTCCGGTCCCCCTGGGAGCCGAAGAGGTCGAACCGACTTTCCCGGGTCTCTGAAGAGAGAAGGGAGGAACGACGGCGTCGCATCATGACCGGAACGGAAGGGGACAGGGAGGGTACCCGGAACTCGAAGTCCGAAGGTCAACACGGGTGGAGGTGGCGGTCGGGGTCCAACGATTCCCCGGGAGGAAACGACGACCCCCTCCGTCGGGCCGTCGAGGTAGTGGCATGCGTCCGAGACGGGAGACGACCGGGACTGGGAGGGTGGCACCAAAGACATGAACACTGGTCGACGGGCCGTGGGTGAAAGGAACACTGGTGCGGTGACAGGCTCGGAGCCCGACGCACTGGTGTGCCCCGACACTGGGGTGGGTAGAGGAGAGTGGCGAGGAGTAAGTCTCGGGAGACGCCCCAGGGTCCTCAGACCTTTCCCAGGTAAGGTGTCTGGGAGGTGTGTCAGGAAGGCCCAGCCGGGGGGGGCGGAGAGGACGTGGACGACTTACTCCTTGACAGTGGGCCAGGAAGGGCCTGAACGCAGACAAACGAAACTCCTGTCTCGACGCAAACTCGGCTCGGTCGGGATCCCGTCACTAACAAGTTCTTACCTCGTACTGTAAAATGTTAGAACAATATATTTACCGAATTGACCCAATTTTGGTCGAGACCGTGGGCTGTCTAGGGTAATTGAGGTCTCTAAGACTTTGGTCTAGTTTACCAAAGTAACTAAAAAAAAATCATTCAAGGTTACCGAGAGTTTCACTGGAAAATCTTTAAGTTAAACTCCCTGGTGAGAAGGACCCTTAGAGTGAAAGCTTTCAGAATTCGACTTGCAGTAAAGGACCCGAGTGTAATATTAAGCTCCTTTCACTCCGGGGGCGATGCCACGTCCCGTCAGGAGGGGGCGGAACTTTCGACGTCGGTCGTCGCCGGTGCACTTCGTACCACGAACGAAGACCCCAAAAGAGTCGCAGAACGGGTGGACGTCGTAGACGTAGGCGTGCGGGAGTGGGGGTGCAGACGTGAGACCTGTCAAGACGAGGACGAGAGACAGGGGTCGCACGTCGGGCGTCAAGGGGGTCCGTAATCTTATTACCCAGTAACACTGTGTCTGCACGGAACCAAAGACACCACACGACCCTGAACGGTACCAAAAACACAGACACAGATGCTTGTCAATAAACGTCAACTAAAAACAAAATCCTTGTCGTCAACCTACTTTTCCTACGAGCCGCAAAGGTTGAATTCTAACGCCTCGACTCGCGCTAGTAGGCCTTTGAGCTCCTGGCGTTACGGGACGACAGCCTCCTCGCCTTGCTTGACCACCCACCGGAGTCCGGAGACTTAAGACACCCGGATACGGACGGCACCCCCCCCCCCCCCCCCCCCCCCNCCCCCCCCCCCCCCCCCCCCGCCTCGACCCCGTAGGTGAAGGTTTCTAAGGGTACCTTTTCTTCTCACTACCACTGTTCGGCAAAGGTTATTTTGAAATAATTGTTGTAATCCATCCCCTGGTCTGCTCGACTCCGCGACCAACCGACTAGGGACGGGACCCAGTGACCCCGTACACAGAGACAAGACACACAGTAGACTCTGCACACTGCTGGAGCGGACGATCTCCGCGGGAGTGGCAGTCAGGAATACCGGTGTCTCCTAGCGGTCACTGGACCGACGACCCTGCACTCGAGAGGGTCCACCGCCTTCCGAGTGCCTGACCGACGACCCTGCACTCGAGAGGGTCCACCGCCTTCCGAGTGCCTGACCCGGCAAAGGGGTATCGAGAAAGTTCGTCTTGTCCCACGACGGCTGGTCTGACGGCTGGAGGTACCTTGTGTTCCGAGCAAGACGAACACAGCTGTGGAGACAAACCTCCGACGACCAAGAGACACTACGAAAATTTGTAGTATTATGTATTAATTAGAGCAGAAAGTCAACTTCGCACATTCCCTTCGACTTTCAGTCATGTTCGGTAACGACCTGTTTTTGTTTGCGGAGTGAGCCTTCTTGCTTCTAGACAGGGTGTCAAATGCAGCCTACCTTTTGTTCAATTTTAAACAGTGGGTCCTCTTGTATCTCTACCATTCCTCCGGTAAGAAAACATTGATCGGAGAAGATGCACTCCAGATTATCGTTCTAGTTCCGAAAGTAAAGTGCCCGCAGTCACCCGGACCCTCGAGCGGCCGTCCCTCCGGGCCCCCACTGGTCACTGTCCCGAAGACTCCACGTCCGTCCGCCCCACTCCTCTGGGGTCGACGGGAAGTCACCAACCCGTGGAGTGAGGTGTACAACACACCAGACAGACCAAAAGTCTCCGTCTCTCGTCCCTAGTATGCCTCTGGGTCGAGGAACTTGCTGGACCTAGTCTCAGTCCTACTCGCCCTCCACCTGAAGGACTTCAACGTCTAACAACTCGTCGTCGTGGAGTATCTGCTCGAGAGGTTCCACTGGTGACCCGCGGCGGGTGGGCGACCGGGGCGAGAGTCTGGGTGGGGCGAGACTACGGGTGTTCCGCGGGCCCTGGGTCCTGTGCCCGGCTCGGAGAGGGGTCCCCAACCGAGGACGGGGAGGTTTAGGGAGGGGAAGGACGGGAAGTCCTGACCCCGACAGTCTCGTCGTTGTTGCGGACACAGGTGGGACCCGGAGAATCGTACGTCCTAGGTCGTACGACCCCTCCTGTCCTTCCAAAGTTACCGGCGGTTGGTGCAAGGAAACTAGAGTCGGTAGAAGGATCGGGGGAGGGGAAGAGACCCGGGCGGGTAGGGGTGGGTCCTACCAGAGGAGGGTTCTAGGTATTGGATCGGTGTAACGTGTCTGGAGTAAAGGTTTGTTCCGGTGTCGGGGTCCAGACCCCTACCTCACACCCGTACGGAGAGACCCCTCGGTTGGAGGTAGATGCAGGGGGAGAGGGACGTAGGGGATGAGGGTCGTGTTTAAAAGGTTATCAGGAAGGAGTCTGGGGGCAGGTCAATGGGAGTAATCCCGTAGAGGATTAGGAGACATCCTGGATCTGACTGAGGTTCCAGTCTGGTCAAGTCTTGGTCGACGAACCCAGGAAGACACGGGAACCACCACCGCCCCTACCCCCACCCCCGACTTCTCTCCTGTCGTCGCCTCGAGAGGCAGTGAAGGACGGGTCACCAGTCCTACCCGAGACCGGTGGGTCGGAAGACCGCCCCGGACTCCAGTCACGAGACCAGAGAAGTCACCGGTCACTGGCAGGTAGGGGAGTTATTATCCTTATGCTCCCCGTCTCCTTTTGCTTTCGTGGGACCGATGTTTACGTGAGGCCGGGGACGGAGACTTCCGAGAAGGGGAACGCCGCAGTCGGATCCCCCCTTCCTGGTTCGGGTCCCTTCCGGACGGGAGAGTCCCTTCCCAGACTCCTCTCGGTGCCCTTAGACGTATCCCTTCGCCTCTCTGACCCCCGGCCGCCCTGGGACCCCGAACGAGCCCGTTCCAGACACGGGGATTCAGAGGTTCTGCGGAGGAGAGAAGGTCTGGGACCTCTGGCGACCGATGCACTTCTCGCACAATCATTCACGGGAGTCGTAGAGTGGATGTAGGGAGGGTGACGGGAGGAGTGGTCGGCGAGGATATAGGGGAGTTGAAGGGAGTCGCAGGGGAGGATGTCGGGGAGGGTGCGGAGTGACAGGGGCGGATGTCGGGGAGGGTGGGGAGTCGCAGGGGCGGATGTCGGGGAGGGTGGGGAGTCGCAGGGGCGGATGTCGGGGAGGGTGAGGGAATGCCAGGGGAGGATGTCGGGGAGGGTAAAGGGGAGTCGCAGGGGAGGATCGGGGAGGGTAAGTGAGTCGCAGGGGAGGATGTCGGGGGGGTGGAGGAGTCGTAGGGGAGGATGCCGGGGAGGGTGCGGGAGTGACAGGGGAGGATGCCGGGGAGGGTGCGGGAGTGACAGGGGAGGATGCCGGGGAGGGTGCGGGAGTGACAGGGGCGGATGTCGGGGAGGGTGAAGGGCCCCGGGGATGTGGATACCAAGGAGGGCCACGTCGATCTTCGTCGGCGTGTGAGCCCGCCCCCACCAAGGGACCAGGGTCACGACGGACGGGTCTTTGGAGCGGCACCATTGGCTCTCTCGGGTGGGCAATCCCGACGTGTCTACGGTCCCTTTGCCGGTCACAGGGTCCACCATAAAAACCAAGTCTTGACCCAGGGGGAGGGTGGGGTCCCGTGAGTCGGGGGTGCCGGACCGACCGAGGATGTACCAGGGTGTTTGCGTCGGATCGCGAGACCTCTCTCGTCCGGACAGAGGTGGTACACCTGCAGTGGGACATCTCCAGGTGAGGCCCGCTCACCTCTCCCGACCCGGGAGACAGGAAGAGTTTAAAGGTAAAGTCACACACGGGCAGTTGGGGGACGGGGCGTCCCAGGGGTGGGGTCTACCCCTCCTTCGGGGTCTGTCACTCGAGTCTCTGTGGGTCCGGAGCCAAGGACAAGGGCGGGTCCGACCCTTCTACGTGGTAGGTTTGAGAGTCTCGTTTGACGGGACTTGACCACTTGTGACGTCTGGTGACCGACCAGGACTCTGGTGGGGTAGGCGAGTCTACTACTGGACCTTTATGATTGGACACGTAAATTTGGACCGTCTCGGGTAGTCACTGAGTTTTTTAGAGTTGACCAAAAACGTCCTTGCACTATTCGAAAATTCTATAGCCTTTGTTTCTTTCTTTTACCGCTTTGAGGGGTTCCATTTGCTCATGTACTTTACACATAAAAATTTTTCAGCAAATTGTCCTTTCTTTGAAAAAGAAGTCTCCACTTCTCTTTTACCAAAGGAATGAAGATTTTTAACAATAATGCTTCATTCGTTTTGTACTGGGTCTCGCTCATGAGACATAAAATTTAATTTTTTGGGTTGGACCAAAGGAAATTTAAAGGGTCTCCTCTACACCCGAGTGCTGTCATTATTGCTCCTCCTCCTCCTCGGTCCCCGGACCGGGAGGGCGGCGACCACGGGCGTAGGTCGGTCCTGACGTCCGTCGGAGGGACACACGAAGGGGCCGTCTGGGGACGTTTTTGGTGGGGAACCCCTGAACTATCTGGACCCCACAAAGAAACTCCGTATCAGGAAAAATTATTTGGACACTAAAAATAATTTACTCTAAACCCTTTGTAAGGGTCTTATAAGGGTTTCCTAGATTGAACGAAAAATGTTTTATGCAAAAAACCAAACCAAAACCTTGTCGGTTGTCACTAGGAGTATGTCCGGCCATCTATGAGGATCCGTGTTTATGTCCAAACAGACCGGGGATCTTTCCGGCAATCCTCCCGGAACAGGGTGAGACGGGAGATGGTCGGGTCCCTTCTATCACCTCCGGAACCAGCTCCAACCGCCGGACTCGTCGTGGCCCCCGTCAGGTCCTATCTGTGGGCTCACGCGACCCGCCGTCTCCTCCGGGGATGCCTCGACCGTCGAGACGGCCGGTCACCAGACCCAAACCTAACTGTGTCAGGGAAAGCCAGTCTTCGGCCAACAGCACCTCTGGAAGAAACCTATGCTACTTCTCCGAAGAGACCTCAGCCTGCCAAGAAGGTAGAGAGTGGTTTGCCTGTCCTGTCTGGTCTGGGGGACGTGGGGTCTGCTGCTGGACCTCCTCCACTGGGGAGTGCCCCGACGTCCCGTCCGGACGGACCGACGAGGACTCGGTGGACGTGTGTGTGTGTGGGGACAGACGAAGTGCGGTGACATGGCCCAGGGGAGACGTCTCACCAGGTCTCGCGAGGGTGGGAGAGTTCCCCCCTCAGACTTGGTGGGTCGTCGCCCACCCGTGGTCGTGGGTCCCACGTCCCAGTCCTGGTACCGTCCACCCGGGGTCGACTCAGGGACCGGGTCCTCCGAGTGGGCTCGTCGGTCGAGCCGGTAAGCGGGGTCCCCAGTCC
Source organism: Capra ibex (assembly GCA_006410555.1). NCBI lineage: Eukaryota > Metazoa > Chordata > Mammalia > Artiodactyla > Bovidae > Capra > Capra ibex. The sequence continues at coordinate 1,154,418 of SJYO01004576.1, read as the reverse complement.
CGGACAGAGGGCCCACGAGGGCCCGTTCCCGCACCGACTGCGTCGCAGAGGCACGCGGAGAGGTCCCGTACCGGTTCCTCCTCTGTCTCGACGCCAAGGCGGTCGATTGGTACCTCATGGTCCGAGACGTCGCCCGGATGCGCGACGACGTTCTCGTCCAGCCTCCCTGCGACCTGCGTCTCGCTCTTCAATTCCAGATTGACTGAAGGTGAGGTGCTGCAAGGCCGGAGACGGTCCGAGGGGCGAACGGGGGGCCGGAGCCGTCCTGTGAACGCGGAAGGCCCGGCCCGGGAGGGGAGGACGCCAGTGCCAGTCCGGGGCCCCTACGGCGAGACCGCCAGTGAGCCGTCGCCCACCCGGGTCCGGTTCCGTCCGACGGGACGGGAGGACTCACTCCGTAGAGTGACGAGAACAGGTAAACGGGACTTTCGGTAAGGGTCCTCGGTCCCGTGGGTAGCTCTACTTCACGGGACGCGGGCCGGGGACGCTGTCGTCCACTTGAGGTCCCTCCCGCCTCGGGCACCTTCGGTCCTCCCGACCCGTCCTCGGCAAGTACGTCGTCCCTCGGGCCCGGAAATCCTCCTGCCCGAGACCCCCTCTTTCCCTTTCGCTTTAGGCCTTCTCCTCCACTTGGGTCCCGTCGGTCTCCGAGGTCTTCCCTTCCCTCCACGGACCCCCGACACGGCCCGTCCAGTGAGTCGGTGGGCCGACATACACAGGACCAGAAACAGCAGGGGTCCTGATTCGGTTGGGGGAATCCGGTCGTGGGTCGGCGAGTTCGGAGGAGAAAGTAGGACATTTACTCCTAGAGGGGTCTATTAGGGGGTTTACTTGGGTGTCTAGTATGGTACATTAGATTCGCTCCAGCGATTCGGAGGTTCGAGGGGGAAATAAGCTCTCGTGGGGAACGACCGTCTGTCACAGGACCTTCAGTCCAGACCCCCCGGCGGACTCGTGGGGAACGACCGTCTGTCACAGGACCTTCAGTCCAGACTCCCCGGCGGACTCGTGGGGAACGACCGTCTGTCACAGGACCTTCAGTCCAGACTCCCCGGTGGACTCGTGAGGAACGACCGTCTGACAGGACCTTCAGTCCAGACCCCCGGCGGACCGAGAATCCCTTTCAAACTACATACGGAGGAGGGTAGGATGTCTGGGCACTCGTCGACGTCCACCTGCACGTCGCCCGCGTCCGTGCGTAGCTCCTGGACGTCTTCCGGGACCGTCTCGTCCCCGTCCACTCACCCGCCCGGACCCGGGGTCCCGGAGGGACGGTACGTGGACCCTCCCGCCTCCAGAAGCCCACACACGCACCCACTCCTGAGAAGTAGACGTGTGACTTCTGCGAGGGGTCGAGAGAGACGACACAAATGTAGTGTGGAGTCATTTTCTAAATTTTCGTCTTCGTTGCACATACACCTTCTTAAGGTGTCATTCGGCCCCTGCTCCGCGCTTAAGAGGACTGGTTCGGAGAGACCCGAACTGGCCTCCGGGGTAGGCGGAGGAGCGAGTCCCGGCCCTTGGGTCCGGGGTCCCGAAAGATGGTGAGGGGAATCAGGGACCCTGCCGGTCGGGGAGACCCGAGGAGTCTAGGGTCCCTTCCCGGGGGTAGGCACAAGAGACTCGTCGGGGGCTGGACACCTACCAGGACTGCGTCCTGCTACGACCTTCTACAGATACCCCCGACACTCCCATACCCAATCTCTACCGGACCGAGTGTCGGCTCACGTCACGTCTGGGTGTCTCCGGGACCCCATAGCTGACGGGCCACGTACCGACCTGTCTGTCTGTCACGTTCTTGGACTCACTGACGGGACGGAGTGACGGTGTCGGAGCGGCCTCACGGGCTCCGGGGCTTAGTGGGTCCTGGGTCCAGTGGGTCCTGGCGTGGACAGGAGAGGTGCGGTCGAGTTGGAGGACCGAGGGTGACCGATGCACGGTCCCAGGGGACCTGGACACTATAGGTACGCCCGAGGACCGGAACCGAGTGTGCTCGGACCCACGGTAGGTGGAGATAGGTTCTGGGAGGTTCTTTTCCCCACTCGGACCCGAAAGTAGTCGGTGCCCGGTCCACGAGGTGAGAGCCAGTGAAGTCTTCGGCCCACAACTCAGGAAAGCAGTGCCAGGACGACTTGGTACTACATTTAGTGTCGACACGGGAAGTCACGTAAATAAAAAGCCGAAGTTAAATGAAAAGTTCCTATACTTCACCTAACTTCTCTTCGTTCGCGACAAAGCCTCTTTAGTCCTCGAACACCTTTTCCATATGGGCGGGGTGGAGCAGACAGACTCTCCGGGCGACGAAAGGGCCCTTCTGTCCTTAGGGGTGGACGGGTGGACGACGGGTGGACGATCCCTGGGTGGGTCAGAGACGGTGTTCCGGGACACACCTGAGTGGAACCTCCCTCCCGAGCCTACCCCCGGGACCCGGTCAGTCGACAGGGACGTTACGGTCGTCGACAGTCCCTTCGGGCCAAACCGGAGGTCACCGGAGGTCCTACGGAGGACACAAAATAAAATATCTAATTTGTTTACCTCTGTCTTCTTCGAGCCAATTTTGTGCTGCAGGTCCTACGCTTCCTGGTCTTGCTCGACGACCTCAAGGCCTAGGACCTCGACCTCCACCCCCCGTGACTCCCCGTCCCCGTCCCCACCCCCCGTCCCCGTTCCCTACCCCA